>CM032484.1:19609875-20209875 GCA_019059595.1 Marasmia exigua | reverse complement strand
GTGGCAACACTAAGACAGATTGACAGACATAAATTAGATTTGGATGTCAAACTTATAAGTCAAGAAATTGAAGTCAACTACAACGTCTGGGACAGCAATAATAATGAAGACGAATCTGCTATTATAAACCCCTTAGAAAATAAAAATGAATTTAGTAATGCATGCATCAAGAATGAAGATAATATGTGCGGGAGCGATACCATATTCCCGCCGGAATATTATTACAATCACGATTATGAGGATGTCAATTATAACGATGGATACGTCCCTAACAAAATAGACAGTCTTGATGTTAAATCTGAGGATATATCAAGGCACTTGGAAATTAAAGTTGACATAGAACCATATTTTTCTGAGGTGCCATTAATACATACTCGTCGAAGTAGAAAGCAAGTGAATTATGAAGAAGTTACCATTGATTGTAATGTTAAGAGTAAGAGTAAAAAAGCTAAGTCTATTAAGTGTGAACCCAAAGAGGAGCCAGATGAAGATGGGAAGGTTAAAATAAAACCTAAAAGGCAAAGAAATAAGAAGACAGGGAAGAGGGGTAGAAAGCTAAAGAGAGTTGATACTAGGAAATATCCAATGAAATGTGATCATGTGAGTTATTTTTATAATTTGCTAAAAACAGTCTAGTCAGTCTGAAGGCTCAGACTAGTCATTCTGAGGGCTCAGTTTAGTCAGTCTGATGGCTCAGACTAGTCACTCTGACGGCTCAGTCTAGTCAGTCTGATAGCTCAGATTAGTCACTCTGATGGCTCAGTCTAGTCAGTCTGATGGCTCAGACTAGTCATTCTGAGGGCTCAGTTTAATCAGTCTGATGGCTCAGTCTAGTCTCTCTGATTGCTCAGTCTAGTCAGTCTGATAGCTCAGACTAGTCACTCTGATGGCTCAGTCTAGTCAGTCTGATAGCTCAGACTAGTCACTCTGATGGCTCAGTCTAGTCAGTCTGATAGCTCAGACTAGTCACTCTGATCGCTCAGTCTAGTCAGTCTGATGGCTTAACCTAGTCAGTCTGATGGCTCAGTCTAGTCACTCTGATGGCTCCTAGCTCACACTAGTCAGTCTGATGGCTCCTTGCCCGCACTCCCAAGAGTTGTGGATTCAATTCCCAACCCTAGACAATCAGTTGTGTTATGAATCAGTTGAAAATGTTTAAATTTAGGGCTTACAAGCAAGCAATATAAATTTCAGCTTAAAACACCGCCTACGACAATCTAAAAACAATTTATATCGTAATAAAAAAATTTAATTACATAATTAATTTTGTAAATGAATTTTCAGTGCAAATACATGATTCAGAATAAGACAGAACATTTCCACCACTACCTCCTATATCACCAGGGTATTCAGTATCCATATGGGAGGGAAGGGAAATTCATGTGCCAACATTGTGGGATCGTTAAAACGGTAAGTTATTAGACATACATATATTCATTCTAATTTTTTTAAATTCTCAGTTTATATTGAAAATTCTAAACCAGCCAACAGATATCAACTTTTTATATAATAGGTAGCAGATCAGCAGACGGATCACCTGATGGTAAGCTATTAACGCCGCCCATGGACACCTGCAAAACCTGTTGAGTCACAAGTGCGCTGCCAACTTTGTGTTGTAATTACCAGATACCAGCATTACCTGGAATCCTGGATCACTTGGTACGAGGATAACAATCCTCATCTAAGCTGTCGCTTTGTAGCCTAGAGTACGTTTGGACCATGATTCTTGATGTGGGGAATCTGGTAATCACAAGGGGAACCAGGCCAACTGAACCATAGATACACATTTCAGAAACTATCCGAAACGTGCAGGTTTCCTTACGATGTTTTCTTTCACCGCCGAACTAATATTAGAAATACGAACATAGATTTGAAAAATCCAGAGGATCATGCTCGGATTCGAACTCGGTCCCCCGTATGAGAGGCAAGTTCTGAACCACTGAGCTACCATTCCTCCTGGTGTGAAGATAACAATACATATGAAAATAATGGCTATTAAATAAAAGTAAGTGGCGAGTTTCTTGCCAGATATTCTCATCAGAATTAACTATTTATTTTCAAATGTCTGCGGGGTTGATCCACAAGTTTAAAGTTGCTCAGCGGGCAATGGAGCGTGCTATGCTTGAAGTCTCTCTGGTGGATAAAATTCGTAACGAGGTTATTCGTCAGAGAACTAAAGTCATGGACATTGCACGCTGAAGTGGAGATGGGCTGGTCAAATTTCTAGACGCACTGATAAAAGATGGAGTCGACACGTACTGGAGTGGAGCAGTCGACACGTGGGGAAACGCAGTGTTGGACGCCCTGCGGCGCGATGGACTGACGATTTGAGAAAGATGGCTGGTGTGGGCTGGATGCGGACCGCTCAGGACCGGGCTGGTTGGCGCTCTTTCAGCAGTGGACGGCGATAGGCTGATTGATTGATTTCAAAGTTCTCCTAAATACTTACAGACAGCCCACGTCCTCCACCAACACGAGCTGACCCACGGCGAGAAGAAGGTGGCCTGCCAGCAGTGCGGCAAGCTGTTCCACAACGAGACGCGCCTAAAGCGCCACCTCAAGCGGCACGGGGCTGTGCTGAAGGTCTGCGACTATTGCAACAAGGGCTTCGTGGCGAGAGAGGACCTCATATTGCACATCAGGGTGAGTCTTTGAAATGCATCGTCATCATCATCGTCAGCCCATTTAAGTCCCCACTGCTGGGGCACAGGCCTCCCTCAATCACATGAGGAGGGGTATTTTCCATACTCACCACGCTTGGCAGACGGGTTGGCGAGGGTTTTGATATAAATGCAGAGTTTACCTTCTCTGGGCGCTGATGATCATGCCAGCAGCTTTACCTTAGTCGCCTTTTACGACACCTCGGTAAGAGTGAGGGTGGCCTATTCTACTCTGCCGGGGACCACACGGCAATTTGAAATTCAAAATTACTTTATTTGCATAGGCAGGTATACAGCTCTTAGGGTGAAGGGTTTTAAATGTTAGCTACTAAACCAGATTTATTTTAAACAACTTGGGGGCTTCAGTCTCTCGCTAAACACCTATACTATTTATTTAATAGTTATAGTTAGCTATTTAATCTGGTTTTGCACTTTACGAATTTTGAATTACCGCCAAAAGCGGCCATTTTTACCGTGAATCATTTTTTTTTGTACAAAAACAGACCCAATAAATATTGGGTCTTGGTATTGGTATTGCCCAAATGGGCATGGTTATTAAATAAATAGTACAAGTGTTTGCCGAGAGGCTGAAGCCCCGTTAGTTATTTAAAATATATTTGTTTTGGTAGCTAACAATGTGATAGGTGGCAGACAAGCACACGGATCACCTGATGGTAAGCGATTGCCGCCGCTTTTGGACTCTCGCGACACCAGTGGAGTCATAAGTGCGCTGCCAACACAGTCAAATGTGTATAACGGTATGCCGTGGCAGAGCCTGTCATAATTCTCAATTGCGTCTAAAACATGGGTGCGCTTGGACAACGATCCAAAATTTGCTAGTCTGGTAATTACATGCATGTCTGACCTTCGCAATCCTTAGACAGGAGAACCAGTCAAACGACTATTGTTACACGTCGTCGTCAGCCCATTAAAGTCCCCACTGCTGGGGCACGGGCCTCCCTCAATCACATGAGGGGTAATTGCCATACTCACCACGCTTGGCAGACGGGTTGGCGAGGGTTTTGATATAAATGCAGAGTTTCATAGAGTAACTTATATATACTGAGAGAGAGAGGCATCAGTCTGCTAGCCTGTGCTAGCGCCATCTAGAGGAAACCGACCAAAACTCAACAAATATGTAGAACGGCCGAAGCTTTGAAAATGAGTCAGGGAGACGATTAATTAAAATATCAGAAATAATTTTATTTGCTATATGTATAACTAAGTTCCCAATACTGACCGGATGGCGCAATTGGTAGTGACCCTGCCTCTTACGCCAAAGGTCGTGGGTTCGATCCCCACCCTGGACAAACATTCGTGCGATGTACACTTGTGTATGTTCAGTGTCTGGGTGTAATAAATGTATTTAAGTATATATTTGTGTTCGTCTGTTGTCTGATATCTGTAACACAAGTGCTTAAGCTACTTAGTACGGAATCAGGTCAACTTATGAGATGTTGTGAGAATTATTAATATCTACTAGACCTCTGTCTGGTTTATTTCCCGTGCTGTTTAAAAATTGCTTATGTGGGCAGGCGGCTTGAGGTCATTGTTTCGGAAACACGCTTTACTAGCGCGAAGTAAAAATGCATAGTGACATCTACCGAAACAACGCCGAATCATCTACTTGATTGCTTTTTAAAGCTACGTCTGATGTTTACAAGCCCCATCTAACGAAAACCGCTGAACAATTTTTCCCATACTAAGGAAAAAATTACTAAGCGAAACGACCCTGCCGAAACCCTCGCGCTGTGGAGACATAGGCACGACCCACTAAGCTACTATTCGCCAAAAAAATGTAACTACTCTTCATGCATTCATTTTCTTTTCAGACGCACACAGGAGTGAAACCATTCAAATGCGCCATTTGCGGCGCGGGATTTGCCCACCGCGGCAATGTTGCCATACACATGCGCAGTCGCCATCAGCAGGAGCTGCCCGCGCAGGTCAATGACATGGCAACACCGTCGCAGTCCACCTCCGGGAGGGGGAGGAAGAGGAAACTTCCGATACAGCCAATGTATTACGCGACTCCTGTGGATGGAATGTCCATGGATGTGGGAACTCCGTAATTTTATTGATTTTTTTTTATGTCTTAGGTGGCTGACGAGTAGACGGATCACCTGATGGTCGGCGATTGCTGCTGCCCATGGACACCCGCAACTCCAGTGAAGTCACAAGTGTGCTGCCAATCTTTAAACTCCCCTTTCCCCGGATTGGCGGAGGCCCAATACCCTCCTCACTTACGCAACTAAACACAGCACTAGCGCTGTTTCACGCTGGTTTTCTGTGAGGCCGTGGTATCACTCCGGTCGAGCCGGCCGGCCCATTCATACCGAAGCGAGACTCTCCCACGATGATTTTCGATGTTTAACGTGTCGTTCATGGGATATTGTTGTCCAACAAACTGTTTCTCTCCATCACGATGAAAACATTGTGAGATTGAATAAAAATGGAATCGCTAAATCAAATCACCTATTCATGCCCGCAGCGATTTTAGTATTGAAAGGGATACAGAGGGTCCATTATAAATCGTATACTCGAAAAACTTAAGAATAAAAGTATTCATTGTATAAAAACATAATAGGCACGCACAATCGCAACAGGAGAAGAGAGCGTAGATAAAACAGCATGCGCAATTATTGGTAGCTCAGTGGCGCCATCCAGTGACATGTATTACAAGCTAGCGGTCGGTATGGCAGCATTCTGTTTACATATTTACCAAGTATGTAGTACCACTTGTCACTTTTCTCACTGATAAACATGATTTGAGGATTGCCACAGTTAGTAACATCTATTATCTTAGGTTCTCATTTTAGTGACGCCACAGTTTTTGAAAAAAACGGACCATGTGTTACCGCCACCATGTAGGCTAAGTAAATTTCTACGAAATAAGTCTTGAAAGGTGCCCAAAAGAGTCAGTGATAAAGTACGTCACAAATTTAAGAGACCTGCAGAGGCGAGTAGAAAAAGCAAGAAGGCTGTTTGAAATTAATGAGAAAATTGTGTGCATTTGCGAATACCAAAAATGATAAATGAAAATTGATTATTTTTGGATTTTCTTTAAAACGTTGTGCATGTGGACAATACCATATGTGTCTCTGTTAATTTACATAATGATTAATTTCGTTTTTAATATAAAACAAATAGGTCTTTAACGTCGACGTCGTTAAAATTTACGTAATTTAATTACATATATATTTTTAAGTGGGTAAATATTTGTAAGATAAATTTAAGTTTGTATAGGAAATACGTTGATCGCCGGCCCCTTAAGGGGGAGGTGTCGACGAAGTGAGATTGTGTGACAAGAGGGGAGGGGGGTTGACAAAGTGTAACAAGGGGAGAATGGGGACAAATTGTAACATTAATAAGGGGTGAGTGGAGTCCTTTTTATGACGTCATTAAAATCTTAGTCATGAATATTTTGTGACATAATTTACCCTTCGGCCGTTAAGGAAACTGAAGTTTGGAAACTGGTTTCCTGAAAGGATTTTTTTATCCTCCTACGTTACTGGTTTCCTGAAAGGATTTTTTTATCCTCCTACGTAACCGGTTTCCTAAAAATACTTTGTTTGTGTTATTTCAGCCACCTACGAAACTAATTGGACTACAGTAGTAATTTTACGAGTGTTGTATTATTAGACTCGTAATAAAACCGTTCTTGTAGATTATTTTATTTTTAAAAATATTTGGATTTAATAAAACAATTCATTAAATTAAATAACGAAAACAATTTAATCATTTAAAACATAAAATATAACTTTTTTCATACAACATAAAACAATTCAATTACCTACCTAAAATAACATTAGAAAAATCAGTCACTTAAAATATAAAAGAACTCTTCAGATGAAGTAAAGAAAAATTTCTGGAGTTTTGAAATTAAAATAAAAATGCGTACGGTGAAATAATTTCAATACAGTGGCCCACAGTTATTTGTCCATTTTTCAAATCTGTAATCGCATTACCAATTTCATTATTTATTTCTTGGTAGGCTTTATTTTTGTTGCAGTTAGATCTTAAAATATTCGTTACTTTACTTTCCTTAATCAAAACTTCTAATAAATTGGTTACCGTGACATTTTTCTTGCCAATGTATCTATTGATACGGCTATGCCATCCTTCCACATTGTTTGTAGTTCTAACCTGCTCCTGACTACAGCAATAAGTTTTCTCAATTACTGCATTGTTTTGCCACTCCTTTTTAAAATAGGTATTGAATTTTTTAATGTCCTCACCAAAAGGCGCCTTTTGCATCACGTACTGAATACCACTTTTTATGAATTCTCGTGGCAATCGTGCGATTCCGGCACACCGTGATACATGGCGTTTCTTGAAATTTTCAATTTTTTACTTTTTTTAAATAAACATCTGTTGTAATGGAAATAACAAACTTTGATTTCGATTCTTGGATAAACTTTACGTATTGATTTCATAGCAGCCTTTTCGAAGTCCATCGTAATTTTAGACGGCCTCCAATC
This sequence comes from Marasmia exigua, assembly GCA_019059595.1. NCBI lineage: Eukaryota > Metazoa > Arthropoda > Insecta > Lepidoptera > Crambidae > Marasmia > Marasmia exigua. The sequence goes on along the minus strand of CM032484.1, from coordinate 20,202,734 downwards.
TTTAAAGATCAATTCAAGAAGTCGAAAAACGATTTCATACGTTTTTTGTTTCTTATCAGGGAGTAAGCAATAAATTAATGGAGTAATAGATTTATATGTTTCATTAAAACCGTGTATTGAGTATAATTGCTTGAAAATTTTTGGACAGGACTTGAATGTCCCGTCGCCCAATATATGTTTGAAGTCTTTTACTAAGTGCCTGATATTTTTATTAATGAATATGAGAATACGTTGACCATCTTCCTCACTGATGTAATCCGCTAGAAGGAATTTTTCCACGAACTTTTTTGGCACTACTGCATCATACGAAGCTGGAAATCGCATTTTAGGTACACCTAGGATTTTATTCCGATTATTAAAAAGTCCTGTTTTTTTGTTTTCATACTGAGGAATTTCGGCCATTAAATGTATACCATCACATTCCAATTTATATACCATTTCATCATATTGTTTTTGAATGGACTCAAAATTTGATCCTGTTGCCGCCTTTAGTTTATCAAGTTCTTTCAAAACTATATTTTGTGCGTTGTTTGGCGAACACTCAAAATGAAAATTAGACTTTACTATTTCATTTTTTCCATTCATTGTTATACTACCATGGCATCCTCGACTGTAATTGCTACAAAGCCAAAACGTGTTACCGTTTGTATATTTCTTTTTTCTGTGATATTTGCGACCCCCATGTAGGGCGGCAACGCTTCCTTTTTTCGTTGATATGAATTCTAGATCCCAAATCCGTTTTATAAGAATATTTATTTTAAATTAATTAATATAATAACAAACAAACAAAGACATTATCTGTTGACATTTGATAAATGTCAAGTGCAATATAATTATCTGATAAATGACGTTTTTCAAATGGATAACTTGACACCGATACCAAAGAGATTATAGTTGTTATTCAGTTACGTAGGAGGATAAAAAAATCCTTTCAGGAAACCAGTTTCCAAACTTCAGTTTCCTTAACGGCCGAAGGGGTAATTTATATGTAAATTATTCCAAATAATTATAATTCAATGTTATTTGTTCAGTATAGTAGGTACTGGTAAAAGTTTATTACGTCCACGGGTGACCATGTAATGAGATCTCAGAGTCTTAAGAATTATGAAAAGAAATCTATTTTACGTTGGTTATGTTTTGTTTTTAATAAAGATGGTTTATTGGTTCATCAGTGGTTTTATTACACTCTTCGATGATATTATTTTGATTTAACAATTAAAGTGATTTAATGTCAATGGGGGCTATCGCGTGTGAAATATCCGCTAGATGGCGTGCCTGTGAACCGAGGTACAACTTCAATATCATTGGCATTTCACACGTCGCGAGCGCTACTACTCCCTAGCGACGACGAGGGAAATGAACTGCAAGTTCCGCTGACCCCACCTCCACTAGACGGCGGTTCACCGCCTCCACGACACCTACCACCTTTATCATCGTTACCATCACTGCCACCACACATACTAGGCATACAACGGCACACTACAGGCCCCCCTCAAAGAGTAGTATAATATGGCCCCCCTACCCCCACCTCAGGCCCCTACACCCCTGCATCCCCCTCCGGATCACGTCTAAAAATACCCAATCACCTTGTAGATGTACCTCAGGAGCCCAGTTTTCGTGCTCGTGATATTTTGAAAACATGGCGGCTATCACCTGAAAACCATACAAAAAAAACTATGTAATGTGTTTTGGTGATATACAGGGTGTAAAAAGACCCTTAACGAAGGCGAAACCTACGTATTCAGCACATCATCAGGACCATTTTATCCTTCTAGACCATACCTGGGAACTCAATACTTTCCATGTTATTGAAGGTCAAAGTCAAAATAAAAATCTCAAGATTTTGATGTAAATAAATTTTAAACATTATGACCTAATTTTTGTCCAAAAAAACTTAAGTAATTCCAATAACAATAACAGCCCGCAATGTAATGTTTGAGAGCGGGGGGGGAGGGGGGGGGGGGGGGGCGACTGAGGCGCGGTCCGGTGTACGCTGTTCATTGCGTTGTCCGTTTATAGGATTAACATTGACACCAAAAAATCTTCCCATCAATATTTTTTTATCCTAAGACTTGTTTTAATTATCTGAGTGCGTAGACGACGGCTTCGTTAAGGGTCTTTTTACACATATCCTATGAAAATAAATATCACGAGCGAGAAGCCATGATATTTATTTTCATACGACATATATCACCAAAACAGTTTTTTGTATGGTTTAAGGTGATATCCCCCATGTTTTCAAAATATGACGATCACGAGAATTGGGCTCCAGGAGCCATAGCAGGAGCCCAATTCTCGTGCTCACCATCGGCATTACCTTGTGCTCGGCGATGAAGTAAAACATCTTGAGGAAACCTGCCCGTCTCGGATAGTTTCTCAAAATTGTCCATAGTGATTCTGAACATATAACCGTGATCCAGTTGGTCTGCGAAGGTCAGCCGGGAGTCACTTCATTATAATTATAATTACCATACTTCGAATCCTGAATCATGGTCCGGGCTCGGAAGCGGCAGCTTTGGACGCAACTAGGAATTACTCGCTAAGATGGGATAAAATACGTCAGGAAAGACGTGACAATGATTTTTTTAGAAAGGAAGTATTGGACTCATGCCAAATGGGGCTACCATACCACTACGAAGTAAGCGCAAGTGGCGCCATCATTTATTTTTCAGACTATTCACGAATAGTGACGGGCAGTCCAAGATGATAAAAGATTTTTGTCTACAGTCTATTCTATTTCACTTTTAGTTGTATATTTATTACTTTGATAGAATTCAACCATTTTTGAATATATTTTACTATCTTCGTAAGCATGATACTTACGTCTCAATTGACATATTACCAGCTGAGAGAACTGTCAAGCAGCTGACAGGTGTCAATTTATTAAAATTCCACACTCGGTCGCGTAGTTTTTTTAATCACTATTTATTAATGAAATCGTGATCTACACGCAAAAACTATGCATTGGCGTGCTTATACTTGACATCAGCTTGAATGTACGGAAGTGTGAATTTAATGGGTTGTAGGATTAGTGCTTCAAAATGCCTTGGTATTTGTCTGGGCATTACTTTCATAATGGGTTGCTATCTGTCTTCCCTTCCCATCCTACCAGGTAAGAAAACGAATCTTCAACATCTTTACTATATATTTAACTTGTTAATAACAAAAATTTGTTAGTTTTGTCCATATTTGTTGCAGAAAGAACGGGGTTACCTAAGCCTATAAAACATCAAATAGAATCGAATTTACCGGCCAAGAAGCGATTGGCAATACTCGTCCCGTTCCGAGATCGATTCGAAGAGCTTTTAGAATTTGTACCGCATATGTACACTTTCCTAAACAAGCAACACATACCATTTCACATATTTGTGGTACAACAAAAAGACAGCAACCGTTTCAACCGGGCTTCTCTTATAAATGTTGGGTTCCAATACACAAGACAAAATTACGACTACATAGCTATGCACGATGTGGATTTATTACCTATAAATGACAATTTAAAGTATCACTATCCTGCGTCGGGGCCTTTTCATATATCGTCACCACAGACTCATCCCAAATACCATTACGAAACTTTCATTGGAGGAATTTTACTAATTAAAAAAGAACACTATGAGTTAGTGAATGGAATGTCAAATAACTATTGGGGTTGGGGCTTGGAAGATGACGAGTTTTACGTAAGGTTAAAAGATGCCGGGTTGAAGGTCACAAGACCAGCAAATATCACTACTGGGCCTGATAACACATTCAAGTAAGTTACTACTTATTTACTAATTTAAATTGCAGATAATTAATGTACGGGGGACAATACCATAGATTTAGAATTGTGATAAGGTTCATTAATTACTTAGGTGGTCCCTTATAACGCATATATACTACTCATTCAACCTTCTTGTTTGTTGATAAAACAGATATTATTTGTATTGGGTCTAGGTGTTTGTGGTACCTTCGTTGCTCTTGGTGTAGATAGTACTAGCGAAAAACTTAGTTTGGGACCAGAATGTGATGTTGTCTCAATTTATTTTTATCCTTTTTTTTTTGTTAATAATTAATTAGGTTACTTACCAATCCCTGTTTTTGTTAAACTAATAACAAAGTTACGATATTCACTAATTCTTAGTAAGTCCTTTTTATGCACCACAAAATGTTAAAAAACGGTGGACAGTTAAATGTCATCATCATTGTATTAGCATTTTGTTCTGGTTGCCCAAGCTGACTCTTCGGAGCCCGGGGGGTGCTTTCCTACTTCGACTCCTCCACTTCGCTCAGTCTTGTTCATCCCTTGTGTTCAGTTTGGACAATTGAATGTGATAGTATAATCTCTAAACTCTTCACTGCATCTATTCCAGGCACATCCACGACAAAACCTACCGCAGACGAGACATGCGCAAATGCTACAACCAGCGAGAGGTGACCCGGCGGAGAGACCGCGTCACCGGCCTCCACGACGTCGCGTACAAGCTGGGGAGCATCCACGTAGTCACCATAGACAAGCTGCCCATCACCGTGCTGAATGTGGAACTGTTGTGCAACAAATCAGCTACACCGTGGTGTCAGTGTCCGGAGGCTGCTAAAGCAAAGAAGCCTTGAAAGGTCTATCTACCTACCTTTTTTAGTCTGAAAGTCACAAATTATGTACAGTCAGGCAATCTGTATATCTGCGTGAAAAGCTAAAATCGTTTGCAGCTTGTATAGTTTTTTATTTGAAATGACGCTATTTTTGTGTCGTGCTGGCAAGCGATTTTCATTTGAATTTGACTGAGACCCCAACCATATGTACGACTGACAATTTATTTTTTATCACAAATAACTTTACGATGTGATTAAAAGATAGGTGATAAGAAAAATGTGAGCATGCCGGACGCCTTCCTGGTTTTCTAGCTATAATTTGATGGCTTTATTATGGTAGAGATTTGATACGAGCAAACAGGGCACCAGATGGTAAATAGTAACTGTGTACCATGAACATTTGCGAAATTAGAGGAGTCGCTGATACATAACCGGCCTATTAACACAAAAAATATAAGTAGACACAGATCGCCGCCTACAGAACGCCAGCTACCTATATCGCGTGCTAAATAAACAGTCTACACACAAATACATGCGCGCGCGTACAATGATATCGGCGTGGTTCGGTGGGAGAAAGTCTATACTGAACGTCTGCGGGAGAATCACGATACGTATCAGTAGCGTAGCTGGCATTCATCAAGGACATCAAGGAAGTTAAGAGGGCCCAACGACACCGTTACGCCACTGATAGTAGCGTAGCGTAGTACTTTTTATGTACTTGCGAAAAGAAAGCGCCAAAATAGTCTTCCGCTCAGAGCGGCCGACACCCATGCTACGCCCATTTACGATACATCGCCTAGCGTGTAGGTCAAGCCACTCTTTTTGATATCAATGTCAACTAAATCCGACCTGTTAAAGATAAAGATTTCTTTATTGGCCACAGAACACTATTTTTAACACGAATGACATAACTACATAAATTTAAACACGAGTAAAATAAATACACACAATAGGACTAATTCTGTAGCCAAAAAGGCCCAACCTCAGCATATACTGCAGTGGCTGAAGCCACTGCAGGCTGGTTTTCAGGCGGAGCTGTTGTGTCTATTTAAAAAAAATAGGTAGGTACATATAATATTTATTTTGTATCTGCGCTTTCGATGCTCGCAAGTCGATAGGGCTGTCGCAAAGCAGACGCCGTGTCCACAATACGATCACGCGCATGCGCGAACAAAAATTTTGGATGATATAATGATAGGTACTATGATCTGCGTTTGGTTTCCATTGAATAGTGTAGAAACAAAGTAGTTGACTCCAAAATAAACTATACACTAACCTTGACCAAAATGGTGTTCCTTGTGCTTTCTATTATGTCAGGTACTAAATCATGTCTAACATATCTTTGTGGAATCGACAATACCGAAATGGTCTCAGCACAGATGTCATATAGGTAATAATGATGATTGCTCAAATTGTCTAAAATAATGCTCGAAAATATTCTAAGCAGGTAGTTTAAGCAACCTAGACAAAGCTTACTTCAGTGTCATATACCATCTAGTTAACTTAATCTGTTACCTTTATTAAATATAGTGACCCGCCCTCACTTCTCGGGACATTAGTTCCACTTTATACCAATAGATGGCGCTAGGTGTCGATTACATCGCGCAAGCATTTCGTGCATTGGGATAACCTATAAAATTTGCCGCTGACTGTCAGGATTTACCTCTAAATAGAATTACAAGGTTTTTTTTTCAACTCCATAATTTAAACAGTTCCACATATTTATTCAAAACTGCATTTAAATTTTAACTTCGCACTTAGAGGCGTTATTTATCATTAAGTTGTCATTAACAGAATTTTATTAGTCAATTAAAATCGTTATGGATTAGTAAGACAAGTTTTTAGTACATAATTATTGAATGACGTATCTAAGTGCGTCAGTTATACAATCACCAATGTTTTTAATCAATCAATGTATTTAATAAAATAAATACCTAGTTTTAATCGTAATCGACTTCAAATACATTACGTCGTATTGGCTTTAGATAAAAAAGTTAAGGTGACGGGTAGGGCACACTAGCGACGCCAATCGATTTTAATTTTTAGCTACTAAACCGGATCTATTTCAAACAATTTCATGATTACCTCTCGGCAAACACATATACTATTTATTAAATAACCATGCCCAAATGTTGGGTCTGTTTTTGTACTAAAAAATGATTCACGCCAAAAGTGGCCACTAGATCAAATAGCTAACTATAACTATTAAATAAATAGCATAGGTGTTTACCGAGAGACTGAAGCCCCTTTGTTTTTTTATTTGTTTAAAATAGATCTGGTTTAGTATCTATAACAATTAAAATCAATTGGCGTCGCTAGTGGGGTATACCCTTCACCTTAAAGTACTATCTTTACGATTAGATAACGAGTTTATTGATTGTTAAATTCAAATTGCTCCTTGTCATTGTGTAATTATATTTTTATAGTCATTGGCTAGTATTTAATGTTAAGTGTCCCTCTTTTACCATTAACAATAGTTATAAATATAAATAAGGACATAATATTTATTACTTTGTATTTATTTTTGTGTGATTATAATATACAGGATGTACCTGCATGCAGTAACTCAACATTGCAACATGCCGATGTTTATGAATCAACACCATCCATCTCCTAAAAATGACATGGTCTAAATTGACCTCTAAAGTTACTAGTATAAAGTTAAAATTTACCAACCCAAAAAGCGTAGATAGATGGTCTTGATTCCTCTAAGCATCGATAAAAGAATTGATCATGATTAGTGGCTTATTAACAAATAACGAATGATCAAATGCTTTTACCTTTTTTTAAACTTTGGCCCCCTTTATTATTATTTGATAGAAATGGGGTGAGCCCTGCGTCTCATAGCCACTGCGACCAGTAGATGATCTATTGTGGCAGCCCCAGAACCTATTACAGCACCTCATGTAGCTCCAGTTCCAGGATAAACCCGAGAATGGAGCTGATGGGGGAGCTTTTGATCTCGTCTGCTGAGATCATGTGTGCTCCTAGGTGCCGGCTTCTGCAGCGGTGCAGCGCTATGCACTCGCCGAGGACGTGGATAATCGTATCCTCGTCCTCGCGACAGAACCTGCAGATTTTGGTATCTGAAAGGCCCATGTTGTGCAGGTGCTTGTTTAATTTGCAGTGCCCTGTGAGGGTCCGAGTGAGTGCCCTAACATGTCCTCTACTTAGTTTCATTATTTCTACAGCTCGTCTCTGATCGAACGCCTGTATCAAAGCCTTAGACTGTTCTAGTCGAGGTAGTCTTTTCCAAAATTCAGTGCTTTGCTTATGCTTCGTAATAAGGGAGCTTCCCCCTCATTACGAATCCCAATCTTAGACAAGTTCCGGAACTAAACTTGTTCCAGCCCCTTTAACATTGCGTGTGGCATGTGGCAAAGATGGTATGAACTTTAGTACGGTAATAACTTTAGATCGAGTTTTGTAATAAAAGGGTGGAAGTTTTTCAAACATCACACAATTCTCACAACATCTCATACGTTGACCTGATTCCGTACTAAGTAGCTTAAGCACTTGTGTTACAGATATCAGACAACAGAGGAACACAAATATATACTTAAATACATATATTACACCCAGACACTGAACAAATCCAAGTGTTCATCGCACGAATGTTTGTCCAGGGTGGGGATCGAACCCACGACCTTTGGCGTAAGAGGCAGGGTCACTACCAATTGCGCCATCCGATCAGTCATCATCCTATCCCTTTCTAAGTCAACTCCATGCAGAAACGACACCATGTTTAAGCAGCTCTCTAAATTTAGAGGCGGTTGATTATCCGAGCATAAGTCGCTATATTATTTGTTTGAAATCTTTTGAAGCCAGGCCAGTGTTTTGAATGAGGACCCTTAGAAATGCGTAGTTATAAGTGTAATATAGAAAGGCACATCCTGTACTTTAAGTAGCTTGTTAAAATAATGTTAAACTGAAAAGCAATAAATTTTATATGTCCTGCGACATTTTTTTATGTTATGGCTGTACCCGAAGATATTATCTTGCCATTGTCAAGTATCTTTTTGAGAATAAGTGGGTAGTCAAAAGTCGAAGTCCATTCAGTAAAACGCCGGTGTTTATGTTTTATTGCCCTAGGGATTCTGCCGATACCATTCTAAACACAATCGCGGGTTTAAGACTCCATTAGGACCAAGCAAGTTGTCCGTGACAACTCACTCGACATACAATAGCAGTGTTAAAACAATTCAACGATTCGTATCGCCGCGAAGACTGCACAAATAAACACCAAATTTGTTCACTGAAAAAACCACTCATCATCATCATCATTTCAGCCAATAGACGTCCACTGCTGGACATAGGCCTCCCCCAATGTTCTCCACACAGATCGGTCCTGTGCCGCCCGCATCCAATGGATTCCCGCGATCTTCACCAGATCGTCGGTCCACCTTGTGGGAGGCCTGCCACGGCTGCGACTTCCTGTACGTGGCCTCCACTCGAGAATCTTGCTGCTCGGAGTCTCCCTGCGTGATCGTATCATTTCTGATACGATCACGCAGGGAGACTCCGAGCATAGCTCTCTCCATTGCTCTCTGAGTGACTTTGAGCCTCCTTAATCGGCACATTGTAAGCGGCCACGTTTCGGTTCCGTATGTCATCACAACCACTAGATGCTAATTAAAACCTTTGAATTTCATCAGCCCAAGCGGAGTGTTTTAGTCCTAACGGCAGAAACCCTAGCAAATGTTTACACGCGGCTATAATAGTTAGTTCTAGCCGCGTGTAAAAAGCTATATTTTTAGAAAGTGACATTAGTTATACCTATCTCATTTTAATTTTCGCCATATTACTTAGGGCCGATTTTTCATCCGTAGTTAAATTGAACTAATAGTTTAAAAAAGTAACCAATGGTCAAATATTACCAAAATGTGTTTTTTTACACTAATAGTTTAAAAAAGTAACCAATGGTCAAATATTACCAAAATGTGTTTTTTTACCATAGTTAGCTTAACCAATAGTTATATCACAAGGAATTACGTCACTTTGACTATTGGTTAGACAGTTAACTATAGTTAATTTAACAAAAAGGTAACTAGTAGTTAAACTGAACTAATGGTTTAAAAATTTAACCAATGGTCAAATATCGACAAAATCTGTTTTTTGAACAATAGTTAGCTTAACCAAAAATTATATTACAAGGAATTACGTCAATTTGACGCTGTCACTTTGACTATTGGTTATAAAGTTAACTAGAGTTAATTTAACCAAAAGGTAACTACGGATCAAAACATCGGCCCTTAGTCGATCAGTCAACTTCCACAAATTTTAACGTCGTTCATTTTAGGCTGGATTCGACCAATCAGTGGACAAATCTATGGTACAAGAGATTTGTATAAAATGACAGCGCTATACCATAGATTTAGTATCGAAATAAAGTTAGTCGAATCGGTCCTTAATCGTCTTACAAACTTCTCTAGGGTATCACAGTATGTACTGAAAACATTTTTTATCCCAAAGAACATGAAATAACACCCAAACATTATTTCCAATACAAATTGACCAGTTAACTATCAAAAAGGCATTTACTTCCTACCCACTTCGAACCTGACAATCTCATCACTCATCTAGTCCCTTGGTCATGTCAATAAAAATATATATCAAATTACCAGAATATATAAAGCACGAGAATAAATATAATATTTGTATAACTAAACAAGTATTTAAAAAAAGCTACTACAGCATAAAACATCCATCATCAGGTAATCCGTCGGCTCGTCTGCCACCTATATCATGAAAAAAAAAAAAAGAATTCCTAGATGAAAAAATTTAAACTAGGTAGTCAAAAGATCAACAAACAATTTAGTAACCGAATGAACGTAATAATAAATAAATATAATTTAAATATTATAGCTTTCCAAATTAATAATAGAATAAGTAATTAATCTTACTTTTTTCTGTTAAGTGTAATGTGCAATAATAAGTATAAATATAAGACAGAGGACAATTAATTGGTTACATACGTTGCAATTTATTTAAATTTAATAGATGTAAGTTATTAAATGATATACTTACATATTATAAAAGAGAACAACTATAATAAAGCCCGCTTCCTCTCTCCTAAATTTTCTCAGTACTCAATCATTTATTGCAAAACCATAATGTACAATAAGATGTTACAATAGTAATGGAACAATGTTATGGACCCTGTCGGGCACGCAAAATTAGGTTTAGGAGAGAGGAAGCGCTTTTATAATAAACTTTAATTTGAATTAAATCATTTGGAGAAACCTATATATGTATGATCAGAAAAATATTCATTAGTGTTGTAGTAACTTTTATCAATTAGCTACCTAATTGATAAAAGTTATCAATTAGGTAGTTCTTTAATTTTTTAATAAATATTTTATCATTTTTTTCATTCTGTAGTATGTCTGGTAATTTGTTATATATTTTTACAGAGAAACTGAAGGTGCTTGTGGAATTTAATTTAAGGCGGAAATTTGGTAGAGCTAATTTACTTTTTTTCTTAATGTGTATTTACATTGTACATCTTCGCGTTTTGTATTCTAACAGTGTCCATGTGTTCTACTAAATTATACAAAAAACAATTGAGTATTGCTTTTTAAATTTTGGAATAAAAATTGTTATCTGACCTACCTACTACTTATAAGCTACTTTTGGCAAAGCTCGCTCCATCGTAGGTTTCCTCTCAACTCTTAGAGTTCAGTCAGTTCAGTGTGAAGCCAAGAGCAAACCAAATTTTAATAAAAACAAACCTGAAGAAGTTTTTAAGATGGTTAAAGGTTATCAATAAATTAATAATGTTTTTAGAAATATTATATTTTTAGAGGCTTTACCTAGTTATGTTTATGTTAGTTAAATGATTCGGTAAGAATATTACGTACGACGGCGTCAGGTCAAGTTACTCCGTATGTATGTACTTGGTTGTGTTAATAATTTAAGGCTGCTAGAGTAAATATGAACTATTGCCTGCGGTATACGATCTGCAAACCTTCAAGAAAAGAGCGTATTTCTTTTTAAGGTCGGCAGCTCCCTTTTGACTCCTCTGGTGTTACAGGTGTCCATGGGCGGAAGTAATCGCTTACCATCAGGTGATTCGTCAGAGTCCGCGCCACCAAAAAATGTCTCGTGAAAATCGCCATCAACATTTAAATTTGAGCTTGATGGATTAAGACACAAGCCCCCTTATTACAAATCAAGTATAGACTCGTAACAAAATTCGTGCCAGTCCCTTTTAACATAGCGTGTTGGAACGGTATGACGTGACCTTAAAACGGTAATAACTTTAGATCGCCGTCGACGAGTGGCATGCCTCTCGGTCTTCTACCGGATTCATTTCGGGGAGTGTGCGGAGGTTCTACATAATTTGATCCCCCCCAGCCCATTCCATCATCGGACGACAAGGCGCGGCGAGTGCTTTCATCCTTATGTGGTAGAAATACCCCTTATCCGCACGAAGCGATTTGCTTCCACATTTATAATGCGGACGGCTAAGGAATGGAACTCTCTGCCGAGATCTGTTTTTCCTGACCACTATAATCTGGGCATCTTTAAGGCAAGAGTGAACAGGCATCTTTTAGGCAAACGCGTATCATCCTAGACCTCATCGTCGCTTTCCATCAGGTGCGATTGTGGTCAAGCGTTGGCTTATTGACCAAAAAAAAAAAAAAAAGATCGCAATTTATAATAAGGTGGTGCGTGTTAGAACGAGATTACATGAGATTCAGTACGTAATAACCAATGATCAGAATAGGTAGAGCCATTTGGGATCATTGACCGCAAACATAGATGTTAATATGGACATGCCCCGGGATTCTGACTATGATCCCGGGATAATAATAAATATTTTTTTATTTTAGAGTTTTAATCATGAAAGGGCTTATCCATAACGTTCGATACCACCATATTATTTACTTACAGTTTGTTCCTTTCCTATCTAACGTACGTATCTTGAATTTCGAAAGAACATTTTAAATATCACAAAGCGTTTATGAATAAGTTCGTAAGTTAATGCTCGTATGTAGGTATAAAAGAAAATAACTGTTAATAGTATAAAGTATAAGTAAGCCGTGTGGTCCCCGGCAGAGTAGAATAGGCCACCCTCACTCTTACCGAGGTGTCGTAAAAGGCGACTAAGGTAAAGCTGCTGGCATGATCATCAGCACCCAGAGAAGGAAAACTCTGCATTTATATCAAAACCCTCGCCAACCCGTCTGCCAAGCGTGGTGAGTATGGCAATTACCCCTCATGTGATTGAGGGAGGCTCGTGCCCCAACAGTGGGGACTTAAATGGGCTGATGATGATGATGAGTATAAAGTATAAATTTAATCCCGGGATTCCAGGCATGTCCATATTATTTGAAATAAAATCGCAAGTACCAAAAATAGCTCCACCTACTCCGATCATTGGTAATAACTTTAGATCGAGATTTATAATAAGGTGGAAGGACCCTCAATTAGTTCCGTGTTTAAGCGAGGAATTTTTTTCGTTGCGCGGTCTCTAACAAAATTTTCAAGCCATATTTGTCACGTTCTGAAAATCTGTACATATGTGTGAAAGGATTGATTTATGTTAACAAAACGACTTGTTAAATAAATAAACCATTTATTAAGCATATTGTTCAAGCTTATTTTCTATACAATCTTGATAACCTGTATGATATTTTCTTTAATACATGAACTGTTGGAATAGCATGATTTTGTACAATATAGCATTAATTCCGCATCTAATCTAATATTACAAATAACATTCTCGTTTTATCTGAGAAATTAAGAAAAACACGTTAAAGCTTACGTAGATGCTTAATCTAAATAAAAATTTAAATTATTTTTGTAAGTATTCCAACAGATTTTTAAAAGAAAGAAAAATATACAACCTGTGCGGATAAAGAATGGGATCAGAAATGGCGGCGCATCTATTTGCGTCTGTACTCGCACCCAACGAGTGCGAGTATAGACGCAAATATGTGTGCGAGCGAGAAGTCAATAGATGCGCCGCCATTTCTGATCCCACTCTTTATCCCCACAGGTTGTACCTACCTATTTGTTTTGAAAACTTACATCAGCTTAAGGCGACGGGTATCCTAAGCAGCGACTTCAAACGATTTAATTGTTAGCAACTATACCGGACATATTTTTAACAATTTCGAAGCTGCAGCCACTGAAAACACTTAACTATTTATTTAATTGGCGTCGCTACCCGTCACCTTAAGTTTGATTTTATTGAAACATCATACATAACTCAAGAAAAAGTAGCTATATGAGAAAACTTGTTGTGTTTCTGTCTATATTCTGCTTTAGTCTGCGCCACGAAAGTCCCACGAAAAGCGCGTTTGAGTCCCATCAACAATCAAATTTGAGCTCTATTCTCATAAACACAAGGAATCTCAAACTTTAGTCCCGTGTTTTTCCACGGGGCTTCTTTCGTGGTAGGTATAAACTACTAGCGGCCGCCCGCGACTCCGTCCGCGTGGAAAAGTAACTTTTTACCCCCCTTTCAACCCCTTACAACCCCCTTTTCGCAATAAAAAGTAGCCTATGTTCTTTCTCAGGGTCTAGATTATCTGTATACCAAATTTCATTTAAATCCGTTGAGTAGTTTTGGCGTGAAAGAGTAGCAGACAGACAGACAGACAGACAGACAGAGTTACTTTCGCATTTATAATATTAGTATGGATTAACTACAACCCGTGCGGATAAAGAATGGGATCAGAAATGGCGGCGCATCTATTCACTTCTAAACACACTATTTGCGTCTATACTCGCACCCCACGAGTGTGAGTATAGACGCAAATAGTGTGCGAGCGAGAAGTGAATAGATGCGCCGCCATTTCTGATCCCATTCTTTATCCGCACGGGTTGTACCAACTTTTAAATAATATCGTTTTGAGAAGAAAATCAACAGGTTGTAAAAGTAACGTAGGTTTAGATAGGTATGTTATTTAAAAGCTAGCTCAATGACACTTCAGTGATATGAAAGTGCCATGTATTGAGAAACAGTATGATGATGTCATTACCAAATTCAAAGAGGAGATTCGTTGGAATCCTTTAGCTTAGTATGGTTGGCAACTATATAAAAACCTCACTATCGCTTTCCCGAAGCAGACTCATTTTAACTAATTTTGCATAAAACTGACAAAAATTTTTGAAACACTTTCTCGAAATTAATTTAATAGGAACATCGATTCTATTTGTGACGTAAAATAAAAATAACTAAAATAAGTACATATTTCATATGTATAATGTGTAAAAACTCTAGAAAATTACATACAATTTAAATTAAATATTAACATTTCATTTTCATCGCTTGGCGGCCATCGGTATTAAGTTACCACAAATTACTTTCGTTTGTAAATGAAAGCCATTATTTAAAAAAATACTTGATTTATGTTTTTTTTTAATAGGCTATTTGACTTGTTTTGAAAAACCTTCTCATATTTTTATTTATTTAATTTATTGTTAATTCCTTTTCAAAGCTATAAACTACGCAGACGTCTGTAAATAAATGTTTATTTTTTAACCGACTTCAAAAAAAAGGAGTTAGACAATTCGACATGTATATATTTTCATACTGTCAAATAGCCTAGGTAGCAGACGAGAGAGGTGGCAGGTGAGGATGATGTGAAGTTGATATTATTTTTTACTACTATCCAAATATCGTTATAGTTCCAATCAAGTATTTTGTGCTTACTTAAAGATGACCGAATCCACAATATTTTACGTATACGTTGAGATCATACTAACCAGAATAAAAACCATAACAACATAAAAGAAAAAACTGAGAAATAGAAATTAGATTTTTTACTATTACTTTACGTTACTTGAAAACAACAAACAGACATTTGAATTGAAAATACAATTTAATAATAAAAAAAAACTATAGCATTTTTTTTAAAGTGACACAGTATATTGGCTCTCCTCAGCCTGATGGTAAGATAGTAGGTAATTATATTGTATCATTAAAAAAAATATTATTTAATTGTATTTTAAATTTCTTTTTTACAAGTAATAAACTAAATGCATGCTATTATCACAACTTACAAAGTTAAACTACTTATTTCATTTAAAAGCAATCATTTTAGCTCTGTTAATAAGGGTACAGGTACATCCAGCGACGCATCAGGTAATCACAATCTGTCAAATTTCCTCGATTGACATTGAACCTTGTGAGATATGGTGAGATCTGTACAAATTTCTACACGTTGATGTGTGGGTGTTTGTACCTATTATTTTTGTATTTCTGAGGTACCGCAACCTTGGTCCACTAATTAATAAAAGCTTTTGATAGCGGTTATAACAAAGACTTTTAAATATTACCAGTCCTCTCAGTTTAATTTTCACGAACATTCAAAAATGGTAAAAAGGCAGAATAACTGAAAGAGCTATTATTACATCTGTCAGTTTACATAGATATATAGACGTATATGGTGTAGGTGCCGTGTGGTCCCCAGCAGAGTAGAATAGGCCACCCTCACTCTTACCGAGGTGTCGTAAAAGGCGACTAAGGTAAAGCTGCTGGCATGATCATCAGCACCCAGAGAAGGAAAACTCTGCATTTATATCAAAACCCTCGCCAACCCGTCTGCCAAGTGTGGTGAGTATGGCAATTACCCCTCATGTGATTGACGGAGGCCCGTGCCCCAGCAGTGGGGACTTAAATGAGCTGACGATGATAGACATATTCTTTATTGCACAAAACCAAAATACAAGTATGATACAAAAACACACAGTACAATAAGTTTGTACTGACAGATGTACCTAATAATATTGTTATTTTTAAGAGTGTGGGACCATTATGACCGTGGGAGAGCCAAGCTTCGGCATGAATCGACCGGAATGAGCACTGTGCTGTGTTTCGCTGCGTGAGTGAGGGTACCGGAGGCCCAATATGGGGGATGTCGTATGAAAGCGCTCCCAACCTTTTGGGAGCGCACTTGTGACTCCACTGGTGTCGCGGGTGTCCATGGGCGGCGGCAATTGCTTACCATCAGGTGATCCGTCTGTTCGTCTGCCTACCTATTACATAAAAAAACACTATGTAGAAAATTAACAGTTACGCAACAATTCATATTCCACAATCGATTCTTTTGGTTTAATTAATATCAATTGAGGAAATTTGACAGCTAGTAGTAATCTGATCTAGGCTGTCTGTACATATGAATTGATTGTTATACATTATAAAGTCAAATTTATCCGATGGAATAAATCATAATCCCCTTTTACGTGGTCTTTTGATAGATGTTTCATTTTGATATTTGATTTCATTTGCTTTCCTCAAACTGGAGCCCAATTCTCGTGATCGTGACATTTATTTTCATACGACATATATCAACAAAACACAGTTTTTTTGTTATGCTTTTCTGATGATATCCGCCATGTTTTTAAAATATCACGATCATGAGAATTGGGGTCCTGTATGCCGCCAGCATATCATAGTATCCAAACGACAAAATATTGCCGGCAACATTATTTGAGAAAAAAATCTAAGTAGTTTAAATTCGTTGCGTTTTTTAAAAGCGCTAACTTTTATGTACTACTGACAATACCACTAAGCAGAAACTGCAGAACTGAGTTTAATGCGTGAAGCGCAAAGAGTAGTAATTTTACCACATAAAAATATAATAGGTACTTACATACTTACACAGATAAAAATAATGTATAATAAAAATCGATGGGGATGAACTAGAACTTCCTATCGCACATATACCTAATTTATAAGATAGGTTTTAGTTTTTCTCCATCGATATATTTCACGAGATTTCAAATATCGAGACAGGTAGAGTCGACGCCAAGTTTTATCTGTGTAAATATTAACCAGAGAGTTAAGTATTGAAAGACAAGTAAGCTTGGTTACTTAAATATTCTAGGACAAATTATTCACTTACTTGAATCGGTAATAAGTTGTCTTACCAAAAATAAACATGACATATAAATAAATCCATAGCTAGTCATAAAACTTGTGATTTACGTCAAACGCTGCTGTTTATTTATGGTAAGATATTTTAGGTTCAAAACAATTTTGAACTAGAGCACAGGATTGGCTACCTGGCAGGTATAGACTAGTATGAATAAAACATTTAATATGGAAAAAAAATAAATTATTACATGCCTTTTACACTTTGATCAAATCAAAATAGCGGAAGATACGGCACGTCCCTTCAATAAGACAACTGAGAAGAGTCGTGACGCACAACTACATGCTCACATACTCACAGCTCTATGACACATTTGTTTGACGTTGTACAATATTGGAAGACAGAGACAAACCTATTTGCTTTGACATAAGCGTGAGTGAGTCAAGCGTGCTATGCGCAGCTACGCGTCAGAGTTGTGTCCTGTCAAAAGGACTTCACTCGTCATACTCACATTTGCTTTGACATAAGCGTGAGAAGAGTCAAGCGTGCTATGCGCAGCTACGCGTCAGTGTTGTGTCCTGTCAAAAGGACTTAACTCGTCATACTCACATTTGCTTTGACATAAGCGTGAGTAGAGTCAAGCGTGCTATGCGCAGCTACGCGTCAGTGTTGTGTCCTGTCAAAAGGACTTAACTCGTCATACTCACATATATCTATCTCGCTCTGCAAACAGGCACGTACAACGCGTCGTGCGTTCGTTCCTGCGCTTTTACGAATGCAACCTTTATCCCACTTAAAACAATTAAAGAATATTTTTGTGTGACACAACCGTTTGACGAGTATGACACTCGTCAATTTGAGACTGCATGAGATTAAGCAATGGGGATCTAATTTAAGCGGTTCACACGGTAGAGACGAGTCACCTATCTTCCGCTATTTTACAGATATAATTAATCTACTAAAGGAAATGACAGAAACTTGGATAAAAATTAAAGTCCATGAAATATAGCTTGATTAGATTAGATTTATTTCATTGAACATAAGACTTATAATTTTCCATGTTTTCCACTGAGATTTATTACTAATTTAATGCCACCTATCACATAAAAAAAGATATTATTTTATCATTTTAATCAAGCTATATTTTACGAACTATAGCTTATTATCACATTCAGAATAAACCAAAATGTTTAAAAAATTCCACTGCAAGTTAACAATAAGAATACCTAAATAAATCGGATGAAAACTGAGTCATATTGATGAAAATATTTTTAATTTGAAATAAAATTATAAGTAAGTACTATGTCTTGCAGTGTAATATTTAAGTCGCATGCCCACTATAATTTAATTGAGCTCAAAACCCGTCGTAAAATAATTTTAGGTACCTACATCAATATTTAATTAGATAACTTTGCAAAAACTACTTCCAAAAATATAGATCCTACCACCACTACATTCATCAACACAAAATAAAAAAACCTACTTCATTAGTGAATGCATCCACAAATAATCGATATTACACCCTGTGCGGATAAAGAATGGGATCAGTAATGGCGTCGCATCTATTCACTTCTCGCTCGCACACTATTTGCGTCTATACTCGCACCCCACGAGTGCGATACTCGCACCCCACGAGTGCGAGTATAGACGATCTTCTGATCCCATTCTTTATCTGCACCGGTTGTAGATGAAAACATTATCCCCTTACTTACAAATCGTGAACTAACGATTAGTCCTGCAATAAAACTCGTGCTAGCCCCTTTTAACATTGCGTGTTAGAATGGGATGACATTAGCTTCAGTACGGTAATAAAAACTTAAGTTCGCGATTTGTAATAAGTGTTTTGTGTTATTTAAGATAAGCTATTTTGCCAGATCTATGCCTATTCTATAAGAAAAGGCGCTAACTTATAACATGTCTACTTTAAATGTTTTAATATTTTAAGGCAGATATGACTGGCAATATTTACACGTTATCATCTTTGCACCATTCAAACAAATCACATTACAACAACTCAGATCCCTACAAGTGACTTCGCGTCACTGCGATACCTATTAATCACATGCCACCTAAAGTGGGCACACGGCTTTAGCTGGGCTGGACCACAGGTACGCAGTTAGACGATATCTGGATACCTCTGGTCCAATCTAGAGTTGAACTGCTTGGATAACGAAAGCATGTTAACCAACCTACAATACTGCTCATACCAACCCATCCCTTTCTAAGTCAACTTTATGACAGAGCAGAAACCATTAGTACATATTTTTAAGCAGTTCTCAAATTTATGAGGAGTTTTGAGTATTCATATTCATTTATTCACATAAAATTCATAATACAATAAGCATAGTAAAAAAGTATTTGGAGGAAAATGCCGTAACTCTTCTTCAACTTCACTTACGAGTTGTTAACTTGCTTTCATCATCAAAGCAAACATTAAAAAATATTGACATATCTTGGGGAATGTAAACAAAATAGGACATGCAAAAAAGAAGCCATTATTGGGAATTAGCAAAAAGGAAACATTCGCAGCCGCGCCTATTTCGTCCTAACCGAAAGCCCGCGATGTGTTCTCTAATCACTACCGCGCGTCTAAAGGTCCACATTTGTTTACAAGTCCCTAAAAATGTTCAGCTGCTTCGGTTATAGGCGTAGATTAAGGTTTAAAGATTCGAATGCTGTATCAAGACTTTATTTTCTTCACTGTGTTGGTGTGCGAGTTAAAAAAAACAGTTACATTATTTTCATTATTAACTATTTATATTAACCGATTTAATAATAATGTTTGATTTGACAAAGATTTTTAAATTATTTAATTTTTAAATTATTATTTTTTTAAATTAAGGTATACGTAATGCCGTGTGGTCCCGGCAGAGTAGAATAGGCCACCCTCACTCTTACCGAGGTGTCGTAAAAGGCGACTAAGGTAAAGCTGCTGGCATGATCATCAGCACCCAGAGAAGGAAAACTCTGCATTTATATCAAAACCCTCGCCAACCCGTCTGCCAAGCGTGGTGAGTATGGCAATTACCCCTCATGTGATTGAGGGAGGCCCGTGCCCCAGCAGTGGGGACTTAAATAGGCTGATGATGATACGTAATGTATTCTCCGATATATACGTTTTGGTCGTTATTTAAATATTAACATGTATTTAGATTTTCGGCCATTTTGTTTGTTAATTATTGCGCGCTATAATCTACGCTTATAACCGTGACATCGATAAATAAACTAAGGCCTCGATCATACTAGCGTACATTTGATATCGACTGTTAAGGATCAATACCATCTATCTCCAAGAGAGGGCAAGGTCAAAATTGAACTTTAAACCTACCTCATTATTTTCGAACTCAAAAAACATAGATTGAAGTATTGGTTGTTAAATATTGATATGAGATGTTATATTTTATCATTTTAAGTAAATTTGGTTGGTTTGGTTACTCCTTCATCAATGAGGAATCAATATTTAAATCAGTAATTATTCAACGCAAATACCTACTTGTGGAAAATTATTAAATTCGTTGCATATTTCCGTCAGCCAGGAGGTTTTTGAATAACTTAGGTAGAATAACCAACACCCAACAAGCCATTATGATTGTGGCCAACTGAACTTTGTTTTACTAGTGCACCGGACAAACTGAAAAAATCTTTTATAATTTACACACTTAAGATTCCTGCCGCATGTAGAAACATGAAATTATAACTCCAAAATTCTATAACTACCTACTTTATTTACGCTATTTCGGCGTTGACTTTTAACGAACTAATGTCATAATAAAATTCCGACTAGACCAAATAAGCACTAAAGTACAGTCCACATACCAATCATAGGTGGGTCGTTCTTCTTTTTTATCGACAATGAGCCCGTCCTTAGTAACCTATGAAGTAATTAATTATATAAAAAATATAAGTTACAGCATCAAGATATTCCTAATTTACCATGAAATAATGACATTGTTTTATCACCTCGTAGATACTTTAGCATGATTTAATTTTGTAAAAAAATATGTAAAGCGTGACAGAGGTGTAAATGGCACTAATTTCGGGGGACGTGACGGAGGTGTTCATTTCAATCAAAAAGTATTCTTTATCAATTAGATTTTACATCATGTATTAGTCCATATGTAAAGTAGTACATTAACTAATATTTAGGACATACTATTTATCATTTGTAGTCTGTTATATAAAAGTTAAATGTTGATTTGTAAGTTTGGCTCATTGTCGATAAAAAAGAAGAACGACCCAGGTATATTTATTATACCTATAATAATAGTTTATGAGATAGCAACATCTGAGCTCAATATTGCCATGATCCCAATTTAATATTTTCTTTAAGCGACCATATAATTGATTTTTATTTTTTAAAGACTGACTGTAAAATTTCTTGCTGCACGTCTTCTCAGCAGCCTATTGGGGTAAAAAACTGACTGCTGATGTCAGAAACCAAATACAACAAAATTTGATACATAAACGAATCTCCCTCTTAACTTGTGCTGTATATATATATGTTTGTTTTTACATAAATATTTTGTTGTTTTGTTTTAGATGATGTAAAGCTCAATTACAAAATAATAAATCCAAATTATAACCTCATTTCACCGGTCGAATGTATATTTTAAAAACGTGTCTCCTTAATCACTCGACACTGGCAGAGTTATAAATGTGTATGCCGTAGGCAACACTGTAGCAGCCAAAAAGAAAAATAAAGTTGATACATATTTTATGTTTGGTCTACAAATTATTTTCGCGGACATAGAAGTCCATATTGACTGTGATTGATTATCCAGTGCACTAGTACCACATCAGCCAGTGTCTAAACTAAATATAAAAGTAAGTCGATTTATTCTTGCGCGCTCGTCGGGCCGAAGTCTACAGAGCGTCCCGGCGCGCGCAACAACTCAGCTACAGCGGGCAACCGCCTCCCTACGCACACACACAACACCGTTAGCGGAGAGGGGGGTCAGTCGGCATTGGGAACAGTTATTATAACACAAGAGTACCTGAACAAACAGATTCTCGGGGGGGCCACTAGTTTGAACTAAATATTAAGTACCTATGGACACACGTGTTTGTGTGAGTGCGCGTCGTCTGCCTCTTCTCCTGAGCTTTCTGTCACGCTCTCATTATGCTATAACTGTTCCGCGAATACCGAAAAGAATGGAATTGTCATCGTTAAGGCATAGAAGAATCAGCTAGGGTAGAAAAAAAACATTATAACAACAGACATTAAAATACACAACATTCAATCAACAAAAGGCATAACAGTCCTAGACTCCACCAAGTCATTATAAAATAAAAATATATCTCATACCTACTCGAAAATACTAATTGAAAATGTGAAATTTTCAATAATTAAAATAATTATAAAAAACCTATTGTACTCAGGGTAAAATACTTAGAAAGCAAAAAGAAACGTACGCGCAACAAATAGCAATAGTAAAATAACTAGCAAAATTTATACAACCACCATAAAAAGTATGATGCATAAATATATACCATTCCGAGCGCCAAAAAACCATAGCAGCTTTTTTCCTTTCATAAATTTTATACCTAAGAAGCTTAGTTAATATAAATATGTACCTAAATGTACAATTAATATTTCTCAAAAAGACAACAACAAAACTAAAACGCAGATATTTATCTACACTTAAATTACAATTCGTAAAATAATAAAAAACGCTACAATAAAATTACTAATATAATATTAAAAACATCTAAAATAATTGAACAGTATTTAATTTACAGCAATTTAATTAAATATATTTACTAAATATTTATACATAATAAATACATTACTTTTAATTTAACATTCAAGCTACGATTATATTGTTTAGCTATTTATATAGAAAATGTCAGGTCACATAACTCTTAAAGCAATCGGTGTATGTAACAATAATAATAATTATAGAACATTTATAAAAGGTTCGAAAACACTATCACAGAGGGCGTATAAAGATTGGGATATATACGAAATATAATATAGTACAGTATATTTCTAAAAAATCTCTCTTCCCCGCCTTATACTCTAATGTATTTTAATTTATCTAAAGGAAGTATATTTTGAGCTTTGATTTTAAGTTAAATGTACAGTTGGTCAAGATCATTTCTAAAATGATCATTAGTAAGCTGAAAAATTCAATTATTTTTACCAAAGTTTTATATTAATCATGTTCTTAAGAAAAAGTGCATACATTTTTTTGCAATATTCTGCGTCGTGTTAAGACATTGTTATTTTAACCATAATAATGTATAAAACTTTTTTAATTCTGCATTTTATATTTAATGAAAAAGAAACGGTTTTACCGTAACGTTAATGCTTTAGTATACTTTTATTTATTGATCAACTGTACACGTATTTTGTCCATGAATTAATACTGTAATAGATTGTGTTAGTCAGCTAAAACTATTTACTTCAAAAACTTTACATTGCTAGATTATTATTTTCGGTTATCAATTATTTAAGTAAGGGTGTATGTATTTAGTTTCTCATTTTTTTAAATATTTTTCTTTTTTTATTAAAAATTTACTAGTACATTAAATCTTAAATACATTAAGAAAGTTTATTACAAGAGTTTTGATGTAGTTTTCGATTGATGTTTAGCATGGGTATTTAATTTATTTCTATTTTATTTTACTACAATACCAGAGAATTTGTATAACAATAAATTACGTAAATTGCATCAATAACGATTATTTATTTATCTAATTGACAAATACTGGTAACAATACTGATATTTGAGTAATAGTAGACAGGCCCTTTATAACATACATTGTAGTTACACAAATTAAAATATAATAACTGATATTCATCTTTGATACTGCACTTATAGAGCACAGTAAAAAAACATAAAATAAACATTAACTTGAAAATTTCAAAAAAAAATCTATACTTTCCATTTTCAATGAAATATTAATATTAAGTCTTTGGTTTATTAATCTTTGATTTTTTTTTCATAAACATCTAAATATAAATTCGTGGCAGTATAATTTTTTTATTTGGTATGTTTAAAAGAAACAAACCTATTAATTAATTTAGATATATCGCTGTCAAGAAGTTTTATGCATTGTATGTGTGCATTTCAAACTTTAGCTTAAATCGTATTTATACAAGTAAGTACTTCTGAATTATATTCAGATATAATTATATTTTGGATTTTTTAAATCTTTAAGGAACTGAAGAGGTACGTCTACGTTTAACTTATACTAATAATGTAGCAATATTAGTGCAAGCTAGTTAAGCTTTTTTAAGCTTATTTTTGTAAGTATAATTTGGTACCGATATTCTTAAATCTATTTTCAACATCAAGAAATTTTAAAGATGCCATTTAAATACTTATAAGATTATCTTAACTCATTATTTAAGAAATTCGTTTATTATGTTGTCTTAATTGTAAAAGGAAGAATTTCATTTCATGTTGGTATAGTACAGGGTGTTTTAAAAATTAATATCCACCGGAAACCATCAAGCAGCCAAAAGATCAATCAATTGCATGATTAGGTACATCATATATCATAACTACTGACACTTTGAAATTCTAAGAGTTCAAGATTTTAAAGCACCGATTTCAAAATGTGGCTTCGACTAAATCTATCGAATGGAGGCTATCGCATATGAAAATCCGGTAGATAGAGTAAGTATCAGCCTATAAACTGTCCCACTGCAGGGCAAAGGCCTCCATCATAGAAATCAAGTCATCGCTACTATGATGAGATTAGGCTTAATCACCACGCTTGCCAAATGCGGATTGGTGATCACAAACCCGAGCTATGTTCGAAAAATTCGAAACATACTTTTCGCATTGAACAGGACCTAGAGATCACGGCCCGGCACTTAACCCACTAGATCATCAGGGCGGCTAGATAGAGTACTGAAAAGGTACTGTTGCTTATTTTCATGCTTAAAGCATGCTTCTTTTGAGCAAGTGCTACTTAGTAGCATGTGTTGACGAACGTGCTACAAAAAAGCATGCTCAAAAATCGAACGCTGGTCGATTTTTAAGCATGCTACCTGCAGTGCGGGTGGAAGGGGGAGTGTGGCGGAGTACTTAAGCACGTGTAGACAGGTTTGCTTATTTTTAAGCATGCTAAAATATGGGTAAAAGACATTGCCTTAAGCATGCTCATTTTTAGCTTGCGTAAAAAGCATGCCACAAATGAGCATGTGTAACAGTAGCTTAAGGTGACGGGTAGGGCACACTAGCGACGCAAATCGATTTTAACTTTTAGCTACTAAACCGGATCTATTTTAAACAATTTCGGGGTTACAATCTCTCGGCAAACACTTTTACTATTTATTAAAAACCATGCATAAATGTTGGGCCCGTTTTTATACGCAAAAAATTGATTCACACTAAAAGCGGCCACTCTTGGCTGTAATCCAAAATTCGAGTGCAAAAGCAGACCAAACAGTTAACTATAAGTATTAAATAGATAGTATAGGTGTTTGCCGAGAGATTGTAACCCTGAAATTGTTTAAAATAGATCCGATTTATTAGCTAAAAATTAAAATCGACTGGCGTCCCTAGTGTGCCCTACCCGTCACCTTAATAGGACTAAGGATCGACGTGGTTCGACCTGAGACAGAGACAACTGTGAGGAAAGTGCGCGTCATGGTTTTATAAAACCGCGCAATAAACGAAATCCATTTTCAGACAAAACCAAAAAGAGTGTGAAAGAGATCCAATCAACCCAGACGCAGCTTTAATGCATCTCTATACGGGTGTGATAAAGAGAGAACGTCAGCCAGCACGTCATCCAGTAGTAACGGCTTCACGGGGTTTTTCAAGTATGGTTTTCTATGATTGGGCTCAGTTAAGGCTTTCTTTTCGAGGCTC
Source organism: Marasmia exigua (assembly GCA_019059595.1). Classification (NCBI taxonomy): domain Eukaryota; kingdom Metazoa; phylum Arthropoda; class Insecta; order Lepidoptera; family Crambidae; genus Marasmia; species Marasmia exigua. The sequence goes on along the minus strand of CM032484.1, from coordinate 20,176,507 downwards.
AGGTAATATCTCTGTGAATCGGCACTTTATGGTCATTGTAAAATTTGTTTATAAACTCAGCAGAGCTGAGTATTTGCCTAGGTACGGCTGGAACTGGTTCGGCCATGGAGACACCAGTTCAGAATGGGAGATCCGCAGGAGAACTAAGGTCACAGACATAGCCCAAAGGATTGCATGCCTCAAGTGACAATGGGCAGGGCACATAGCGAGGAGAACAGACGGCCGGTGGGGCGGAGTTTCTTTTGGGTACATGTCTATGGTGCGCATAAGATAAAGAACTTACCGATAGCAATTTTAGCTAGAACCAACCTTCTGCATGTATTTATTTTGTTTTTGAACCTTACAATTCAGCTACGTTATACTTTTTTAGATTTCGCGTTGCAATATAACTATAATTAAGCCGGGGATTAACGCGAAATGTATTATCAGATACAACATTATGTACTCAGATATTTTGCATGACGTTTAGCAGCCGTGGTCACAAGCGTACCTCGCTATAGTCTGGGGGTCTACTACGCCAAACGATAAACGATATATCGTGCCAATAATCGTGTCGATACCTACTATAAGTAACATCGTATCGACTGTCGTTTATACGAATCTACGAACGATATTACTTTGACAGTTCTTATAAAAACCCGACTCTGACACAGCTTTTATCGATAGGAATAATTGAATTTGACAGCTTCACCAACGTCAAATCGACGAACATTGCTACGACGTCTCTGATGGTATCGTGAAGAGTATCGTTTCGTTGTTATTTTGAATTTAATGACCCATATTTTCTTCTCCGGTTGATACTCACAAGTTTACTAATTTTCCAAATTAAATTTGTAGCACAGAACACTATTATTTGTAACTAATTAAAAGCACTGTGTTAATAAAACTTTTAAAAACATACACTTTATATACAAATATATAAGATTTGTAACATTAATTTTTTTTCCGGCATTTATGGTCCACACTGAAGAATAATAAGCCAAACAGCCAATTGTTTTTTAAATTTTACAATCATTCGTTTACGAACATTGGAATAAAACGAAAGTAAATTGTCTATACTTATACGATAATCGATACAGATTACGAACATTCCTTATAGTAGGGTATTATCGAATATTTCGAACAACTTTCGTATCGTTACGAATAAATCGATATCGTTTGGCGTAGTAAACCTCCTGTATCAGAATGTTGTATCTCATAATAAATTTCGTGTTAATTAATTACAGCTACGTGATGCCATCTGGTGGACAAAATCTCGAAACACCAATTAAACGATGGCTTCGGTATCGCTAATCACATGTATGCCGTGTTTCGTCAAAATCAATCTCACGATATCGTTGCAGCTGCGAGTTTTGTACTTTTTGTCCGGATCCCTATCTTTTAACTTAATACTTTTAACTTTATCGCATAACTTACTCACTTCCGACTTACTTTTCTTCATTTCCTCCGGTTTCAACTTCCTTATAGTCGACGAGCATCGTTTTTTAATCACATTGTCTATGTTTAAATTCTTTTCTACATTGCTCTCGCTGACTCTTCTTTTGTACAAGTCAAAATCTACATCGTCCTTCGTCAAGTAACTTTCTAAAGACCTATACGTTGTTTCTGGTAAACTTACCTGCTCATCCTTAATCGAGTGCTGTGTTGTATCGCTGACTATTTTAACCGCTTTCCCTGGGACGTAACTAGGTGGAACTTTATCTACGTACGCCATTTTCGGCTTTATTGCGCTCATGACAGGGCTCACTGAATCAGTATGTGAATTGGGCATTAAGAAATTCGTTTTTCTCGCTCTTTTGACTGTGATAGTCTCGTCGATAATACTGGGTTTATCTCTGATGGAAATGAGTATATTTTTGAAGCTGGTTTCTTCAGGGGAAGCCATGACGACGTCCTGGGGAGACCGCTTGTCATAGTTGGCTAGGAGATCGTTTATGATGTTATACTCACTGTGTCCAGGTGGGCGTGTGGGAGAGAACTCTTGTTAGTCACTGTATAATTCATAGTTTGTATTAGTCGATATTATAATTAATACTTAGATATTAAATATGATACGAAGAAAAGCAAATAAATATATAAGATCAAGCGACAAGTGGACTTCTGAGGTTCGAATATACTTTTATAATAAAAAAATGTGGCATAAAAAGCTTTCGTCGGTTTTCAAGTGGGATATGAAAATTGCAAAAAATGCTAAAAACTAAAGAAAATTAAGAAAAGTAACTTTCCACGATTTATGTTTAAAATGGAAAAACGTATTTTTCCTCACTTACAATAATGTAAATAAGACGTATGTCATTATTTCCTCATTTTAGAACTTTTTTAATCCACATTTTAGCAATAGATACGAAACAAATATTACTTATTAACATTAAATATATTTAATACTTAAATTGATTTAGAAACTAGATAACATGCCAACGACCGGCAATGACTTGGGCTTGATGTCAGCCGAGGACTGTCACCGCGCCACAGCATCTTTTGGTGCTGATTTGGCCGGTGACTGTCAGCACGTGTTGGTGACTGACAGCGCGTGTTGGAGACTGTCAGCGCGTGCTGGTGACTGCCAGCGCGTGTTGGTGACTGTCAGCGCGTGTTTGGTGACTGTCAGCGCGTGCTGGTGACTGTCAGCGCGTGCTGGTGACTGTCAGTGCGTGCTGGTGACTGTCAGCGCGTGATGGTGACTGTCAGCGCGTGCTGGTGACTGTCAGTGCGTGCTGGTGACTGTCAGTGCGTGCTGGTGACTGTCAGCGCGTGCTGGTGACTGTCAGCGCGTGCTGGTGACTGTCAGCGCGTGCTGGTGACTGTCAGCGCGTGTTGGTGACTGTCAGCGCGTGCTGGTGACTGTCAGCGCGTGCTGGTGACTGTCAGCGCGTGCTGGTGACTGCCAGCGCGTGTTGGTGACTGTCAGCGCGTGCTGGTGACTGTCAGCGCGTGCTGGTGACTGTCAGCGCGTGCTGGTGACTGTCAGCGCGTGCTGGTGACTGTCAGCGCGTGCTGGTGACTGTCAGCGCGTACTGGTGACTGTCAGCGCGTGTTGGTGACTGTCAGCGTGTGGTGGTGACTGTCAGCGCCTATCGGTGACTATTGTTAACCGTCGGCGCTTATCTGTTTCCGTCTGTGACTGTCTGTGACTGACAGCGAATTTCAACCAAAATTAAAGGTAGATAAACTCACGTGACACCAGGCGAGGCTCCATACAGGCGGTTCTGCCTGATGTAGGCGAGAACGGCGTCATCAGTCAAGTACTTGGCGCTCTCGTTGCGGCGGACCAGCCGCCGGATCACGGTGGAGCTGACCTCGTTCGCTATGTAGTTCGTCACCATCGTTACGTTGTTCTGGAATACGTGAAATTATCTGGAATAATTGACAAGATGCTAACCACCTACTATTGTACACCTCGTCCTGCAGTTTATTAGTATTAGATTAAGTAACTACTACTCTTTGTGACCTATGAGGAGAACCTAAGTAGTCATGCTCACTCAAATGTCTCTGAGGTGGTGGCGTTATGTGGCGGGTCATTACATTCCCTCTAATATGGTTGAGTGAAATGATGGCTGACACATACGTCATACTTGTGAACAGGTGCCACCTTTGGGGACTTGTCCGCTTCGGTTTACCTCATATTTAGCTTTTAATTTGCTTCATTCTATTTTGTGTTGCATTAGACTGTATGACTTGGTATGAAGATAATAAACCATTGTAAAAAAGTTGGCGATTAAAAAGAGTAACTGGCGAGTTTCTTGCCGGATCTTCTCGACCAGAAACAACTTTCCGAGCCGGTGGTAGAATCGCATTATGTTTATTTATTTCTTTAGTATATTTTATGTATCAACATATATATGTATTAACATGTAAATTATACATAAGTACTTATAAATAGTTTTAAGTCATTCAAATGTATGACGATTTGTAAGTGCTGTGTACAAGCCTATGCAAATAAAGAATTATTTGATTTTGATTTTGATTTTATCTATCATATTATCATCTACATCCCCCGCCTTCAGCTCTATAAGGCACAAGTTCGGCCTCACATGGAGTACTGCTCCCATCTGTAGGCCGGAGTACCCCAATATCATCTCCTCCCTTTTGAACGTCGTGCTACTCGAATAGTCGACGACGAGAATCTCACTCGCCTAGACTCTCTGTCCCTGCGGAGAGAAGTCGTCTTTAACGCCTTTACCATGGTGAGTGTTCCGAGGTTTGTTTAATACCCGCTGTTGAATTTCACCACCGAACTACACGCCGTAAACTAGGATTCCATCCGTACCATCTGGATGGGTGGAGATCCACCACCGTGCGCTTTATACGTAATTTTTTGCCACGCACCTCCTCATTGTGGAATCAAACTCCCGCAGCGGTATTTCCGAACCGGTACGATATTAAGTTCTTCAAGAAACGAGCCTATACTTTCCTAAAAGGCCAGCAACGCATCTCCACTCCCTCTGGTGGCAGGGGTGATCAATTACCATCAGGTGACTCGCTTGCTCGTTTGCCTCCCTTTATCATAAAAAAAAAACGCTCGCGAACAACCAAATCGACTCAGGATCTTAATTTTCACACAAACATACTGGCTTCAGAGGCCTATAAATATGAAAGTGCTTTAGTCAAAATTTTAATGTAAATCGATGTCAAAAATGTTTTTCTTTTTAACCAACTTCAAAAAAAAGGAGGCCTCAATTCAACTTGTATATATATATAATTTATCAAGACGGGAATTAACACGATATTTATTATGTGGTACAGCATTGTCTACTCACATATTTTGCTTGACGTTGTTAGTCCACTCGTGACCACGGCTGCTGTAACGTAGCCGAAACGTCGAACAAAATATGTGAGTACACAATTTTTTTTTTATGTTTGTAATGAAAATCTAAAAAACTATGTATATATAAATTTTTTTTTTTATGTTTGTTCGCCGATAACTTTGCCATTTATGAACCGATTTAGATAATTATTTTTTAGTTGGAAAGTAGATAATTGGTACCATGATCAGGATATCAGAATCTGGTGATGGGATCCTGGAAAAATTTAGGGGAACTCTCAAAATTTATAGGGACACGTAATTTTGTGGCTATGCTGATGATGGAAGGTCAACTCCTCAACGGTAAGGAGTTAAAGGATAACTCTTGTTGAAGCTGTCAAAAAATGTTTTACAAGCCTCCAGAAACATGCTAAATTTCTTTGAATTAGGATTGAGCAAGTTGTTTGTCTTCCTCCATGCAATATTATGGGATTCGAACATCAACCATATTTTTTTTAAGAAATCGGCACGTTTCTTTAATCTGTAAATAATTAATTCAAATTTGAACACTTGAAATAGATTTACAATAAAATTATCACTAACGCACACAGATACTTTCATATTTATAGGCCTCTGAAATTAGTAAGTTTGTATAAAAATTAGGTCCTGAGTCGATTTGTTGGCTTCCGACTCCAGGAGGCCTACAACGAAACCATCCCGTAACGATAGAGAATATACCAGTCGCATCCAAACGAAAGAGACAGTGCGCAGAGCGCTTGAGGAAGGGTCGAGGATAAAAATTCGCTCGTGAATACCGTTTCGTTGTGGGCTCTCTGTTTTTTCTCGGAAGTTTTAATTAGAAAAATAACTTACTCTATGCTTGTAAAGCATGTCGGATTCGTATATAAACCGGCCGGGGTCGCTACCGGCCCGCGTCACGACCACTAGTCCATGCCGCCCTACTATAGTCTCCAACTGCAAAGAATAAACATTATATTTGATAGTATCAACACTATCGATATGGAATTAGTTTCGAATAAAAACTATCGATAACTCGGCAACACTAATCGAAAGCTTGGATAATTATTGTCCTACTTTAAACACAACAAAAAAAAAGTAAATTACTAACATCCTCATCCGACCACAGGCCCGGAGTGGCAAACGACTCCAGCAAGTCCGCTCCACACAACAGCTTCACCGTCACCTTGCACACGACTCCGTTGTTCAGCTTATCCATCAGGTTGTCCGGCTCATCCAAGCTGTTCACGTTGAGGACGTCATCTGGTAACCAGCTCGGGGGATCGGGATCGAGGGTCGAAAGTGGGGATATGTGCCCGTTGATTGTGTCCTGGAAGGAATTTCAAACATTTTTAATTCCACCATGCTGTGGGACAGTAGACAGGGTGTCATCGTCAGCCCATTTAAGTCCCCACTGCTGGGGCACAGGCCTCCCTCAATCACATGAGGGGTAATTGCCATACTCACCACACTTGGCAGACGGGTTGGCGAGGGTTTTGATATAAATGCAGAGTTTTCCTTCTCTGGGTGCTGATGATCATGCCAGCAGCTTTACCTTAGTCGCCTTTTACGACACCTCGGTAAGAGTGAGGGTGGCCTATTCTACTCTGCCGGGCACCACACGGCATACATTCAGACAGGTTGTATCTGTGAACATTTACATCTCTTTAACCACGTGTTCTACTAACCATTATGAACAAAATTTGTTCTATCACTTTTACGCATTGAAATTTTTTTTAACTTTTCATACAAAGTCGGTCACGTGGCTTGGTAATTTTGTGTGGGGAGTCGAAAAAATTTTCGATGAATTTCGAAAAGTCGTTGAATAAATGTTGTTCAGAATGGTTGGTAGAACACGTGGTTAAAGGCATGTAAATGATTACAGATACACCCTGTATAGGGTGATACTTAACTTTGGGTTTTTTTTTTATGTAATAGGTAGGCAGACGAGCAGACGGATCACCTGATGGTAAGCAATTGCCGCCGCCCATGGACACCCGCGACACCAGTGGAGTCACAAGTGCGCTGCCAACCTTTAAACCCCCCTATCCCCCGGATTGGGCTTCCGGTACCCTCACTCACGCAGCGAAACACAACACAGTGCTGCTTCACGCCGCTGTCCTGAGAGGATTGACGCCCGAAGCACACCTCCAACGCGGAAGACGAGCGAAATTGCCTCTTCTAGCATTTAGAACTAACTATAATGTTGTCTCTTCCATTCCGCTAACAGTGGAGGTGTGCCATGGGCGTTGATACATTTCATCATTGTCATCATCGTCAGCCCATTTAAGTCCCCACTGCTGGGGCATGGGCCTCCCTCAATCACGTGAGGGGTAATTGCCGTACTCACCACGCTTGGCAGACGGGTTGGCGAGGGTTTTGATATAAATGCAAAGTTTTCCTTCTCTGGGTGCTGATGATCATGCCAGCAGTTTTACCTTAGTCGCCTTTTACGACACCTCGGTAAGAGGGAGGGTGGCCTATTCTACTCTGCCGGGGACCACAGGGCCACTGAGAGACATTTATTAGATTTCAATTATGTGATAGGTGGAAGACGAACAGAACGGATCACCCGATAGTAGTAATCGAAAACTGTATATACGCAACACGAATGGAGTGCGTTGCTTACCTTTAAACTACCTCATCATCATCTTAGCGTTTAGTCCCGGTTGGGTCCCAAGCCGTCGCTTCGGAGCCCAGGGTCCCCTTTCCTGCTTCTACTCCTCTACTTCGCACGATCGTGTGCATCCAATGTAGCCAATTTATTGGCACGCATGTCCCTTACGACGTCAACCTTTAATCTACCTATCCCACCGAATTTGACCTCACTAACTCGGCGACTCGGCCTCTCTAGACCAGAGTGGCAGTAGAGAGAAAGCACCGTGGGAGAGCCACGCTTCGACATGAATGGGACGGCTCGATCGGACTGATACCACGGCCTAACAGAAAACCAGCGTCAAGCATCACTGTGCTGTGTCTCGCTGCGTGAGTGAGGGTACCGGAGGCCCAATCCGGAGGAAAGGGGGGTTAAAGGGTTGCCAGCGCACTTGTGACTCCACTGGTGTCGCGGGTATCCATGGGCGGCGGCAATTACTTACCATAAGATGATCCATCAGCTCGTCTGCCACCTATCACATAAAAAAAGCAATGGAAAGATTTGGAGGAGGCCTTTGCCTTAAGGCACCCTGAAAGATATATTGTAATTATTATAAGAGAAATGTATTTCTTTTTGTATGGGCTTATCATTATTATTATAACTAGGCGAAATGCGTCTGCTCGTGGGAGCATTCACAGGACACTTTGGCACTAATGACTTCCTGTGCAAAATGGGACTGGCCAGCAGCACTACCTGTAGAGCCTGTGGCGAACAGGACGAGTCCATATCACACCTGCTTTGTGAATGCGACGCGTTGGCAGGCATGAGAATGCGGCTGATGGGCTTAGCTTATCCTAGCCCAGAAGATTACAGGCTACTCCCCTTGAAGTGTATAGTGCATCTAATGCAATATATTCACAGGGAGATAGTAGGAATATAGGGTAATGGGGATGACACAAAAGATCCCATTGGGTCGAAGTGTCGCTGGCTATTCCTAGTCAGCCCCCAATAGCAAGATAAGATAAGATAACTAGGCGAAACACAGCAAAGGAGCTTTAAGCTGGTTTTCTGTTTTGCACCATTCCGATTGAGCCATCCTATTAATGATGAAGCGTGGCGCTCTCGGTTATCAAAATGTGTGCATTCTTTTTTTGTTAAAAAGTAATTGAAGCTTTCTGTCTTGCTTCTGGGTATTCTTTAAGGAGAGTAAATAATTGTAAAAAACCAACCTGATGATACTGCATAGATACTCTAGTCCTGGTCCAGCCTGACTGCTGTGTCTCCCAATCCGACACCTTTATCCATGACGATGACCTTAGAGCCAGTTTCAGCATGGCTATTCTGTAAGAGAAATTGAAATACTAAGGTTTGGCTTGACTAGCTTGGCAAGGCTTGACGCCGTGTGGGCCCCGGCAGAGTAGAATAGGCCACCCTCACTCTTACCGAGGTATCGTAAAAAGCGACTAAGGTAAAGCTGCTGGCATGATCATCAGCACCCAGAGAAGGAAAACTCTGCATTTATATCAAAACCCTCGCCAACCCGTCTGCCAAGCGTGGTGATTATGGCAATTACCCCTCATGTGATTGAGGGAGGCTCGTGCCCCAGCAGTGGGGACTTAAATGGGCTGACGATGACTTGACTAGCTCAATGGACGATAGTGCCATCGTCCATGTAGTATTGACCTTGCCTGACAACAAATATGCAACCTGTTCCTAACACAAGTGTTCATAACCCAGATGTTTGTCCAGAGTGGAATCAAACCCACAGGTTTGATTCCTCCCGCCAAAACCTTTGGCGCATTAGGTAGGGGTGACTATAAAGTGCAATTGAGCCAGTTTCTAAATATGAAAAAGTTGTTTTTAAAACTGCATCATGAGAACCTCCTCCTCATAATGTTAGCATGTAATTTAATCAATGTTGAATATCGTAAGGATTGCACCACCCTCCCCTCTTTTCTCTAATGTCCTTTACCTGAAGGTGGTCTGGTAGAGATCGCTCCCAGCGATAAGACCGCCTAAATTGTAATTCTCACAACATCTCATACATTGACCTGATTCCATACTAAGTAGCTTTAGCACTTGTGTTACAGATATCAGACAACAGAGGAACACAAATATATACTTAAATACATATATTACACCCAGACACTGAACAAACACAAGTGTTCATCGCACGAATGTTTGTCCAGGGTGGGGATCGAACCCACGACCTTTGGCGTAAGAGGCAGGGTCACTACCAATTGCGCCATCCGGTCAGTCAAATTGTACATTGTATCTCTGTATACCTAGCTTTTAAGTTTTGTATGTTGTGCAATAAAGAGTGTCTATCTATCTATCTATCCCGGCTCTGGAGCCAGGGTATGCTGCATCATAAGAACCTAATTATATTTAATTTTATCAGTAACTTTCATATGCAAATATGAGATAACTGAAATGTAACAAGAACAATGATGTTAAACATGAATGACAAACAATGGTTTTGTTGGTATGTAAACATTAATACTTACAGTAGCAATAGATATCATAGTACAAAGAGAAAGGTATTTAAAGATATATTTGATTAACATGACTATGGGAGAGCCACGTTTCGGCATGAATGGGCCGGCTCGACCGGAGTGATACCACAGCCTCACAGAAAACTGGCGTGAAGCAGCACTGTCCAGGGGAAAGGGGGGTTTAAAGGTTGGCAGCGCACTTGTGACTCCACTGGTGTCGCGGGTGTCTATGCAATCGCTTACCATCAGGCGATCCGTCTGCTCGTCTGGCACCTATCATTTAAAAAAACACATATAAACAGACACAGTAAGTGGTTTATTTTACTTATGCTCTGTTTTACAATAGATCTTATTGATTTATAGTAATAAAATTAACCAATTGAGTCCTCAGAACCTTGTTTAGTTGTAATCTTCTATAAAAAAAACCTTTTATCGAAAATTGTCTCTGTTATGGTTTATTCTTATAAATGTGGGAGAGCCACGCTTAGGCATGAATGGGCCGGCTCGACCGGAGTGATACCACTGCCTCACAGAAGACCGGAGTGAAGCAGCGCCAGCGCTGTGTTTCGCCGTGTAAGTGAGGTTACCGGAGGCCCAATGGGGGCGAAAGAGTAAAGGTTGGCAGCCCACTTGTGACTCCACTGGTGTTGCGGGTGTCCATGGGCGGCGGAATTGCTTACCATCAGGTGATCCGTCTGCTCAGTCTGCCGCTCTCATATAAAAAAAAGTGTTCTTTAAATCTATTGTGTCTTTGTATTTAGGAATTCACGAGGGGGTTCAAGAGCCCTATTTCTTGAAAACTGGGGGGACTGTGGATCCTTTTATTAAATCTTTGTCAGGATACTGTGTGATGCAACAGTGAAAAATAAAGATGTTTTTTCTTCTTTTTCATTGTTGCATGGTAGCCTAACTTGGCTTTACCGGTCGATAAGAATTAATTACATAACTACTCCTTTAGCTAAGAGTAAGTAAGTTAATGAAATTAATTAGGCGATATTTAATTTTTTTTTTCATACCTGTGCTGTGCAGCAACCAGATCTTTTTTCCCGTATGCATCGTGCACTGGGGACATTATACCACCAACGACGGTAGCCACACCCGTAGAATGCAAGTAGTCTCGCGCTATTTCTAAAAAAATTATGATATTTTGGATTTTCGACAACTTTTCAAACTTGCGCAACTTGGTGTGGTAATTCATTGCAAATAACTATAATCAAATCGAATACGACCCGGAAATAAGAAATATATTATTTTTTTGTTAACACAGGAAATATTACCCAAAAACCCAGTAAATACGTATGTACAAAAATAAGAAATTATAATATTGATAAAACTTACCGAACATTCGTAAGTGCATAAAGGTCGGGGGGCTAAAGCTCCCACATGCCATTAGAATAACTTTTCCTTGAGACATTTTTGCCCTAATTACACTGCGTAATATTAGATAATACTTTATTTTGGTAATTTTTTTATGACACATTTACATCGCGCAAATCATAACACAGACACACGTTCATTGATTAAATATTTATGCGACTACTTTAAGAAGTCAGTTTCTGGAAGTATTTTATAAAAGGTTTCTACACTCCCAAATTAAGTAGGGTAATAAAGAGGTTTTGTTTTCATAACAGTGAGCAAAGACAACTACTAACATAAATCCAAATTTTATTTTATTAAATATTTTAATAACCATCATTCATGGGCTTCATCATCTTATAAAATTGCAAAATATTTTGTTAGTAATATTGTTTTACGGTGTATATGTCAATTTTTAGTAAAAGGAACGTCGGCCAGCGTACGGCACGTCAAATACGTCAATCAATGTCAAAAATGTCAAATCGTAGTTTTATTTTTATGCGGCCGTGTGATTTTTCAATATTTCCGTAATCATTTAATTTTTTGTGTAAATTAGTATAGGTACATACATGCAAGGCAGGTGTCTCTATAACAAACAATAAGCATCCATTTTATATAAAATTGTGTAAGCTTATAATCGATCTGAGTGAAATAACCTCAAAGTATACGGTAACAAACTTTTAATAATATCTCAATAAAAATGCGGTTAACAACACGGCTATTGTCGTCAGCGGTGCAAAAAAGGCCTTTCTACGTGACAACTCCCATATTCTATGTAAATGCCGGTATGTATGACTTCAAAATTAGATAGACTTGTCCTAAAAATAGGTTTGTTTACCTTTAAAAATTTTATCAATTTAAGCATTTTCCTCTTTCACCTTAAGTGTTTCAGGTCGTAAATTTTAATGATCTAGGTGATGGAAAACTAGGTAGATTATGAAGGTTTCTAATCGAGTGAACTTTTCTCTAAGAATTAAATAGTAAAAACAAATACCTACCAGAAATACCTAAACCTACAATCTGATATGTCTATCAGATTGTAAGGTTAACACAAACATAATATATATACATACCTAGGTTATAAGTGTCTACTTATGTAACACATCATTCAGTTCTCCATTAGCCACGCATTTTCTGCAAAAAGGCCAGCAACACATTAGCAATCTCTCTGATATCGCGAATGTTCATGGGCGGAGTTGATTACTTTCCATCAGGTGACTCGCTTGCTTGTATGTCCGCCACTAGCATAAAAAAATTACCCTAAAGGTATTACTGGTAGAGAATGCCTCTTAACTTGAAATAAATAATAATCGTCAATGCCCAATTATGAGTAAAGTAATTCCTCATCATTAACACAATGAAAGTTTTTAATTTGTAGTTTCTAATTTCAGCGCCACATCTGGGACATCTGTACTCAGCAGTTGTAGCTGACGCCATTCAGAGGTTTGAAAAACTAACAGATCCTGATTGCAACGTCATCTTCAGTACAGGTATTTTATTAATATATTGTTCATACTATTACACTTTAAAATAGCCAGTAGAAAGTCAAGATGTTTTGACAAGTGCCACTCCAGTGACTTTGTAATGAATCTTATGAGGGGAGCACTCTCAGCGAATGCCTCACACTTTGCACACAAAAGAATTGTTTGAAAAGTGAGCTATGAAGAAAAATCCAATTACCACTAGCTATCAAATTTGCTTGTAAACAAAGATATTCCTACCCGAAACTTTGTGCCCATCCCTGTCACACATGCTGTGCTACTCTTTTTTTTTAATGCAACAGGTATATTCTCATTCATTACAGGGTGTTTTCTTTAAAGACACCCAACACCAAGGTCCTTAGTACTATTACACGTACGCGTTTTGAATCGGGCATAGAGTTCATGATTTAAGCGCTAAATTTCTTCAAGAGAAGAGCATACTCTTTTTTAAAAGGCTGGCATCGCGTTAAAGATTTCTCTGATTTCGGAGATGTCCATCGGCGGCGCTCACCCGTTTGTCACCTGTAACATACAAAAAGAATTGAAACTTGCGCGATACTTATGAACGTGTACCCAATACTTTGCTATGCGCGATGCTACGAATGTTACGAATTGTCCTCTTCTAGACAATATCTTAAGGTTGCTAATAGAATAGTTCAAATATTTTAGTCATGATCTTATTTTAGCAGTCATTTACATATCAGTGAAAAAAAAAAATGCGATAAAGATAATAAACGAAAAGTACATATTCAAGTAGTTAAAATGTGTCTGAGTTTCAGTAAAAATGTTCTTATCATAATAATCATTCATTTCCATGACTTGCTACATATACTTGTTATTCAGATAAAATTATAATAACTTATAATAATTATAATAATTTATGGTCCTAATAATAATGTGCTTGTAATATAATAATATTAGATAATAAAAAGGTATTATAGCCTTCAAGGCTTTGATTTTATCCTTTAAGTACAGCTGACACTTGACTGCCAAAAGGCAGCTGGTATAGACTGCATGTGTCAAGCCGAAGACAGGGTAAAATGGCAAACATTGGGGGAGGCCTATAGGCCTCCCCCAATGTTCAGTCTACTGCTGTAATGGGTCATCATCAGCCTGTCTCAGTCTACTGCTGGATATATCGAGATATATTGAATATTTATTTAGACAACCAACAAGATCATACACCTTAAAAGGTAAAAGATACGAATTGTCAGGTACAGATAGTTCAATCCACGAAGACGCGCCCCACCCTTTCTCATTATCGCTTACAAATTAGCAATGAGTGCTCACTATGATAAATTGACAGAAAGTCACGGGGTAACTGAAAAGTTGCTCTACTTGATTTTTTTTTGATGAGAAGTGTTCAAATTATTTAAATATCATTTAACACGATATTTATTATGTGAAACAACATTGTGTACTCACATATTTGGCTCGACGTTTCGGCTACGTTACAGCAGCCGTGGTCACGAGCGGACTGGCGGAGCACGGCGTCGTCTGCTGGGGTCGGGCTGTGAATCTTCGGACACCCTCACATTTTTTGATATTAATTCGCCACTAGATGAATTGTCAGTGAAGCTACTCCGACACACTACACTAACAGTATCGGTGTTTGTTTGCGTTAGTAACGGCCTAGCACGGGGTTTGCACTTGTTAGTTACTGGATTCCATGTCGATGATATTTTAAATCCATCCTCCCGATTGAAAGTCTTATACTTCTTGATCTCAATCGCTTCACGTACTATCCTGGTATGATAATGACGATCGGTGGAGAGGATTTTCGGGTCATGTAGTTCCATCCAATGATCAACTCCCATTTCCAGTAGATGTTCTGCTATTGCCGATTTATTCGCTTGTCGATTTTTAACAGCTGCGATATGTTCCTTGAACATTATTATATTCCAGGCACAGATGAACACGGCACCAAAATCCAGCAGGCTGCGGCCAAAGCCAACCTGCCTCTACCGGAGTACTGCACCAAACTGTCGGACGAATACAAGCAGCTGTTCAGGGACTACAATGTGGACTTCACAGACTATGTGAGGACTACGGAGAAGAGGCACAAGGTTGCAGTCAAACATTTTTGGGTAGGTGATGGTTATTTACTTACTACATAGCTATGTAATGCTTCGTTAATCCAGACAGGGAAAAAAATTATAGAGGCTTTCGGATTAAAGTATGAAATACTTAATTAAGAATAAAATTCATTTTATATTTGTGTTTCATTCATAAATTAGTTTTGTTCGTATCTTATAATTAAAGTGCTACCTAATAACACTAGTCAACAAATTTTTAACTATTTTTCGCAACAAATAACAGAGGTCCATAATTTTACTAAATTGCACTCTCTGATAATGAATCTGTTTTCAAAATTTTGATACCTCGTCTAGTATTTGATTTATAGAGAGTCAAATATCTCAAATTTGGTTTTAGGTTCTTTTTCATTGGCAATTTCAAAACAAATACAAGCACTTTAAAAAAATGTTTTCGGCATATCAGTAAAGCTCATTTTCTCAATTATATATATCAATAAGATTTATTTTGTAGTCTTTAATCTATATTGAGTAATATTCATATCAACATCCGTGTACTTATAGCGCATACAAATCATCATTTAATTCTTGTAATGGAAAAAACATAAGATAGCTTAATTGGCTGTAGCGTTGCAGGGAAATGAGGTAAAATTATAAATTAAAAAGCATTTCATAATTTGGGGTCCAAAATATCTATTGAAATTTGTTACATCCCAATTGATACATATTTAAATAAATCCCAAAAAAAACACTAAGTGCCACTTTTCAGATTTTCAACCCTCTGTAACTTAATAACTTGACGTGATATGAAAATTCTGATAACAGATTTATTTATTTATTTATTTATTATTCAGACACCTTACAAGCTAACAGAAATTAATCCAAAACGCAGTATAAGCTTAGGATACATTATTACATTGCATTCATGTTCATAAGTCACTCACGGATAATTTACAATAAAAAAGCAGAAGAATACAATCCACACACAGATCTAGATTCAGCACATTAAGCTCTTCATATTTATCATATTTTTATTCACTTGTTGACTTGTGTAATTAGAGCGAAGGTAGCTCAGCTAAGAGGGCGCCTTCCATACGATTCGTGCATCCGAGTTGTATGTTAAATGTTAATGTGTTGTGGTGCAATAAAAAAAAAACAAGTCAAGATGTAAGTTTTTTTTTTGTCCTATTCTCATTTTCTATGTTGTCATTTGTACTGTATTTTATTTTTATTAAATTTATAGCCCTCATGACCAAACTTCTCGCATAACATCCCAGAGAAGTGGAAGTGTCTGAAAAACACCTGGTCCAGCACATGCTGAGACACTTACCAATTGCTAACACAAGACTGTAGCTACAATTTGCTAAAATGTATGTTTGAGAGCAATAAACCATTTTTTATTTATTTTTTATTTTATGTTTTGGATTTATAAAACCTATGTGCATATTTCAACCAATAGCCCCCCAGTGAGTAAAAACATCCTGAGGAACCTGCACGTCACAGATAGTTTCTCAAGATTGTGGATACAGAAACAATATATTATACCTTATAATTATTATAATATGTCGCAGGGCTACTGCAGCTGCCACAGTATTACGTATTACATATTACATAACATGTTTTTTTTTTTTCTCATATTATGCATGTCGTGGCAGCCTGTAATTAAGGCGTCACTTTAGCACCTATATAGTACTAGAGTAAGAGTCAAGTTACTTAAGTGATGTTTTGTTGGCTGTCCTTAATAAATAAATATTTACGGTACTGTACATGATGCGCGCTAAACGAACTGCGTAAAACTGCAAGATGATAAAAAACTGCATATTGGGACTGAGTGATATGTTTTGTTTGTTTCAGAACAAATTATTAAAAAAAGACTACATATACAAGGCTAAATACTCCGGCTGGTACAGCGTCAACGATGAAGCGTTTGTGCCTGAATCTCACACTAGGGATGATCTTGTAAATGGAGAAAAGGTAAATTTTAAAGACAATTAAATTAATCTTCAAAACATGTAATGATAGCCATTTTGCATTTTTAGTCGCTGCTCACACCTAAGTAATCGTAGTGGTCCGTGGTCACGAAAAGGTTGGGAACCACTGCCTGACAAGCTGTGGCCAATGACGATTGTCCGTGGAAAAGCTACGCTTCCAGATGGATAGGCCGGCTCGACCGTTGTAAATATCCAAAATCACACTACCTTAAATAAACCCGCGGCTCACAAAACGACTTCTAAACCTCAGCAGAAAGAATCTCATAATAATTATAGGGACAATCATGGGCCACTGTCACTTAAAGAAACATCTTTACACCCTAGTTACCGACAGCCCTCTATGCAGGGGATGCTTCAGCGCCGAGGAATCAGTCGCACAAGTAGTCCTGGAGTGCAAAGTCAAAGTCAATAGATTCTTTATTTGCACAGGCTTGTACACAGCACTTACAAATCGTCATACATTAACATCTATTGAAACTGTTAATAAATATAATAAATAATAGTTACATATACATAATAAGAAATAAATAAACATAATGCGATTCTACCCGGCTCGGAAAGTTGTTTCTGGTCGAGAAGAGGCAAGAAATTCGCCAGTTACTCTTTTTAATCGCCAACTTTTTATACAATGGTTTATTATCCTCATACCAAGTCATACAGTCTAATGCAACACAAAATAGAATAAATAAATGAAGCAAATTAAAAGCGAAATATGAGGTAAACCGAAGCAGACCAGTCCGTGCGATGCGGCGACCAGACAACGCTAAGAAATTCTCGGATCGGCGAGGTCACTCCACAAAGCCAGTGAAGCTCCCAGGAAGAAAGCTTCTGCGCTCCTGTGCGGATTTGGGCTAGAATAGCCAGGACCCAACACGCACGACCTCTCGTTGTCCAGCATAGTTGTAGCTATGCTAAATAATGACAGGGCCTGGTCGGCCTTCGCCCACTTCTGCGAAGAAGTGGTGGCGCAGAAGGAGGCGGCGGAGCGGGAGCGCGAGTCTAACCCCCTCGCAGGCCCGCTTCGAGCAAGGAGAGGACGAGTTCGACGGAGAACTCTTCGTCCTCTCCGTGGAGATGGCCAGCCCTGTGCCGGCACTGCCATTAGCACCTCTACCGCTCGTTGGGGACGGCTCAGCTCATCCGGCTGTCCCCAATCCCCTTCCTCCTAGCCTGAGGAGGGGGGTGGCCGCACACCCCGTTTAGGAGCCTGTGGGGGAGTGGGGTTGCGGGGAATAGCCTCGTGCAGTTCCCGTGACTCCATTCCATACCCACGGGTGGTTGAGCCCCGGAGTTTTAGTGGGTATGCCCTCAGGTCGCTTCTTGTTAGAAGAAGCGGCCCGGAGGGTGAGTCCCACAGTACACTGTCGCCCCAGGGTGAGGCGGCAGGGTCTGGGTAATGCATTTCTCCCGGGAAACCAAAAAAAAAAGGCTTAATAGCCAGGACCCAACACGCACAATGCACCAAATGGGAGTGCGAAAAAAAAGGAGTCCACTTTCCAATACTATTTACATTATATTATCACTGTGTCACAGAAAACTGCGCTTGCGCTGTGTTTGGCCGTGAGGGTGCCGTGCCGATATGTGGCTCCACTAGAGTTGCGGGTGTCCATGGTCGGTGCCAATCGTATACGATCAGATGATCCGTCTGCTCATCTCCTCTCCACCACATTTTCTGTTGGGGTGTGAACACCGTATTGTTTGTTATAACCAGGTGAAAGTATCCGTGGAGTCGGGCCACAAAGTGGAATGGACGGAAGAAACCAACTACATGTTTAGGCTGAGCGCCTTCAAAACTCATCTACTGGACTGGCTCAGAAATGGTAAGAATAGAAATTGTATTTTTCTTATGAGATTAATTTTGGTGAGAGTATATATTTTTTTATTTTACACAAGTAAAAACTTGCGTCTCATAGTGCGATAAAAATAGGGTTTATCCCAAGTGAAACGTATGTAAATACTGTTGGATTAAGCTGTTATACAAAGAGCCTAATTCTCGGACTCGTGACATTTATCATCATATGACATACATATACCACTAAAACTGCCTGGGTGGCGTAGTGGTTAGAGGGTCGCACTCTAAAGCGACGGCTGCGCAAGAGCTCCCAGGTTCGATCCCCGAGTCGGGCCAAAAATGAGTACTTACCTAAGTTTTTGGTAACAAATTCTTAGTGTCATCCCAGAGTCTGGAAGTTGGCGGTGTTGTACCCCCGTGCCTCGGAAAGCTCGTTAAGCTACTAAACCGGACGTATTTTAAACAATTTCGGCAAACACCTATACTATTTATTTAATACTTATAGTTAACTGTTTGGTCTGCTTTTGCACTCGAATTTTGGATTACCGCCAAAAGTGGCCGCTTTTGGCGTGAATCAATTTTTCGCGTACAAAAACGGACCCAACATTTGTGAATGGTTGTTTAATAAATAGTATATGTGTTTGCCGAGAGGTTGTAACCCAGAAATTGTTTAAAATAGATCCGGTTTAGTAGCTAAAAATTAAAATCGATTGGCGCCGCTAGTGTGCCCTACCCGTTCACCTTAATGCGTTGTGGTGGTGATAAATTTATTTTGTTTCTTTCTTTCAAATTATTATTTTGAAATATCACGCCAAATTAACAACCTATCACCTTGTCCAGTACGCCAACTAGCTAATTTGTACACGCGTCCCATTGGAACTAAAGCTACAGTGCGACCACGATCAGAAGGCACTTCAGTGTCATTGACAGGGGGGCGTTGCAAAACGCGATTTTCAATGCGAAAATGTCAAAACAGCATTAGTTACCAACTTTTGCCACGTGCCAAATAACCGCGATCGGAAAAGTGACATTTGTGAGATCTCAATTTAATTTTACAGATGGTGTGATCACACCAGTACAAGTTCCAGAAACAACTGCAAGAGCTGTTAGAGAATGAAGAATACTTCCCTGACATATCTGTCAGCAGACCGTCCTCCAGGGTCCATTGGGCTATTAGGGTGAGGCCATTTTCTTTTATTAAAGTTAACATTGCTGTGTGGTAGGTATTCATTAATGACTGACGGGATGGCGCAATTGGTAGTGACCCTGCCTCTTACGCCAAAGGTCGTGGGTTCGATCCCCACCCTGGACAAACATTCGTGCGATGAACACTTGTGTTTGTTCGGTGTCTGGGTGTAATATATGTATTTAAGTATATATTTGTGTTCCTCTGTTGTCTGATATCTGTAACACAAGTGCTTAAGCTACTTAGTACGGAATCAGGTCAACGTATGAGATGTTGTGAGAATTATTAAGAGCATAGTCCATAAGGTGACGGGTAGGGCATACTAGCGACGCCAATTGATTTAAATTGTTCGCAACTAAACCGGATATCTTTTAACAATTTCGAAGCTGTAGTCTCTCGGAAAACAGTTATACTTTTTATTTAATACTTATACCTAACTTTTGCGTTTGCTTTTGTACTCGAAATTTGAATTACCGCCAAAAACGGCCACTTATGGCGTTAATCCAAATTTAGAGTGCAAAAAAAGATCAAGAAGTAGTGCACAATTATTAAATAAATAGTATAAATGTTTGTTTAGCGACTGCCGCGCCGCTCCGAAATTGTTTAGATCCGGTTTAGTAGCTAACAATTTAAATCGATTGGTGCCGCTCAGTTAGGGCTCATCATCATCATCATCAGCCCATTTAAGTCCCCACTGCTGGGGCACGGGCCTCCCTCAATCACATGAGGGGTAATTGCCATACTCACCACGCTTGGCAGACGGGTTGGCGAGGGTTTTGATATAAATGCAGAGTTTTCTTCTCTGGGTGTTGATGATCATGCCAGCAGCTTTACCTTAGTCGCCTTTTACGACACCTCGGTAAGAGTGAGGGTGGCCTATTCTACTCTGCCGGGGACCACACGGCTACCCGTTGCCTTAATATAATCTTTATCTTTCATTTAAATATTTTCAGGTCCCAAATGACCCAGAGCAGAGCATCTACGTGTGGCTGGACGCCCTCATCAACTACCTGACTGTGCTGGGCTACCCCGACGAGGACGCCATGATCGCGCGCGGCCGCGCCTGGCCGGCCGATGTGCACGTCGTTGGCAAGGATATACTCAAGTATGAAATACATCTTCAACAATACAATCTTCTATCTAATGTCCTTTACCTGAAGGTTGTCTGGTAGAGATCGCTCCCAGCGATAAGACCGCCTAAATTGTACATTGTATCTCTGTATACCTAGCTTTTAAGTTTTGTATGTTGTGCAATAAAGAGTATCTATCTATCTATTCCTTTGCAAAATAAAAAAAACAGGCACCTAAGCAAATAATCTATTTTGTAGTTATCATTTATTTTATTTTATTAGGACAACCAACAAGATAAACACTGTTACAAGCAAATAAGAACATAGACATACATAATCTTAAAGTTAAGTGTCACCTTACTTATAGGTTTATTTCATTTATTTACGCCAAAGGTCGTGTGCTCGATCCCCACCCTGGACAAACATTCGTGCGATGAACACTTGTGTTTGTTCGGTGTCTGGGTGTAATATATGTATTTAAGTATATATTTGTGTTCCTCTGTTGTCTGATATCTGTAACACAAGTGCTTAAGCTACTTAGTACGGAATCAGGTTAACGTATGAGATGTTGTGAGAATTATTATTATTAATATTTATTATTATTTCATTTATTTCGTTTATTTTATCTATTTTATTTATTTTATTTCAAAGAAAAAATTTAAGCCTGATTCACAAAATTACGTTGTTTGGTGATTTTAGGTAGTGATACCTTTATGGTTTCGTAAATTAATCATCACCAAGAAATCGTTTTGTGAAATCTAGCGTAACTTTTTTACTGGATTGGTAAGAAAAATGTAAAAAGTCAAAGCAGGGGTACTTCATCTGCCCTGTAAGTAAAAAATGAAAATGAATTTTAATTGTAAACCAAAAGTTTTACTTCAAAACATTGAATAGGTTAATATGGTGTGTGACCATCTCTTGCTAAAATCACAGCTGGCATTCGCCTGGGCATGCTGGCTAGTGTACCACTTGTGGTTTCCTGCGGAATACGTTCCCACTCCGCCGTGATCGCATTCTTTAGCTCTGTTATGGTTTGCGTAGCCGGCTGCGCTGATATCATCACTCTTCGCTTGAGAAGGTCCCTAACATGCTCAATAGGATTGAGGTCGGGACTTCGAGCTGGCCAATCCAAACGACGGATTCCGACCTATAAGTAAGCGACTACATCGCCTGATCGATGGGCACGCGCGTTATTATCAAAAAAGTCGAATTTTCGCCAAGAACGGCTAATGTGGGTTGTACATAAGGTGAAAGAATTTCCGTCACGTAGCGATGTGCAATTAATGTGCCGTTCTCG
Organism: Marasmia exigua; assembly: GCA_019059595.1. Taxonomy (NCBI): domain Eukaryota; kingdom Metazoa; phylum Arthropoda; class Insecta; order Lepidoptera; family Crambidae; genus Marasmia; species Marasmia exigua. Next base: position 20,154,451 of record CM032484.1, on the reverse strand, counting down.
ATAAAGACCTACTCTGTACGATCTAAAGAGTTTATTCCAGCCCAAAACGTAACAGAGCCGCCATCGTAAGGCGTAATTTCTTCAAAGCAGACCTCTGCATAACGCTCCCCTGGTCTTCGCATATACGTGGTACAGCTGTACATTGTTGTAACTTATAAAATTCGTAAAACTGTACCCTGTTTTGTTAATTAAGTATTGTGTTTTTTTATAAGTTTACATGTTGATTCTATTTTTTGTTGATTTTCTGTATTATTTTATTTTGGTACCAAATAATTGACGCCCTGTTGGTCTAGTGGTTTAAATACCGGGCCGTGAATATATCTCGGGGTCCTGGGTTCGATTCCCGGGTTGAGAAAAAAGTGTGTTTCGAATTTTTCGAACATAGCTCGGGTTTGTGATCATCAATCCGCATTTGGCAAGCGTGGTGATTAAGCCTTATCCCATCATAGTAGCGATGACTTGATTTCTATGATGTAGGCCTTTGCCTTGCGGTGGAACAGTTATAGGCTGATACTTTCCTTTGCCAAACGAAAAAAATCTTTCTTTCTTTCTTAAATTCATTGTAGGCGCATCATGGGCCTTACCTGTGTCAACTTTGTACCACCTGTGATGACGAATAAATGAATTAATAGTTGATATTTTTATAGCAATCTTTTGCAATTTATTCTTAAGTAATAACACACTTAAAAATTTCATCTCGTGTTCAGGCGGGACTCGAACCCACAATCCGGGTGAATGTTCTACCAATTAGACCACTGAACGCGTTATTAAGCCGACGAAATTTATAAGTGCTTGATTGGACATGAGCTGTCGATAGTCTCATCAATATTGTAGGTATATTTACAATATCCAGTGAAAATATTATTACAAATATTTGACCATCAGTTAAGATGAGATTGTTAAATCAATAGTTGATATATCTTTTGCAATTTAGTCTTGAGTAAATAACACACTTAAAAATGAGATGATTTTTTAAAGTGTGTTATTTACTTAAGAATAAATGAATTTGTATGAATTTGTATTGTAATATTAGTAGTTTTGCAAAAAGTATTTTGTAACATTTTATTTTCCTTAACCGGTCAGAGGGTGAGGGCCTGGCGATCTGTCACACAGGGATTACCAGTCTCTCACAAAGGTAAATAAATGTACACCTATAACTATGTCGTACTAAGCAGTGTATGAAATATGTATTGTAATCTGTGTACCTTTGTGAAGAGGAAATAAAGTGATTATTTATTTATTTATTTATGTATTTTGTTAGATAATGCCGTAAGAGTGCCGTGAGAGTTTCTACCACGTACCTTAGTTCTGTGGAACGGTTTGGCTGCAGGAGTATTTCCGGACGGCTACGACTTAGGGATCTTCAAGAGAAGAGCGTACTCTTTTTAAAAAAAAGGCCGGCAACACATTAGCTATCTCTCTGATTTCGCAGATGTTCATGGGCGGCGATGATTGCTTTCCATCAGGTGACTCGCTTGCTCGTTTGTCCGCCTCTAGCATAAAAAAAAGAGTCTCTCTCACGTTAACTATAGAAATAGAAAATAGAAAAAGTTTATTGAAAAACAACATCAGCATACATATTTAACAAAATTGTTTTCTTATCTATAGGTTAGAACATGCTAAGGTTGTAGGTATCGACTGGCGTTATCTTAAAAACTTTACAGAGATCTCTACACTAGGCTGGGCCTGTACTGTAGACAATCTTTAATCACGGGTTACCAGAATAATTCATTATATATATATGCGGCCATATGCGGTCGTCCAAACATCTTCGCCTGAAGACTCCCCCTCACTCCTCTCATTTCTATACCCAGTCCTTTACCGTCCAGTCCATCCGTTTGTGGAACTCCTTACCCCTATCCATAAGACAGTCTCAATCATTGCCTATTTTTAAAGCCCGAGTCAAAACTCACTTTTTGCAACTTCAACACCCTCTTCTTCACTCTTCCTCATCCCATTAACTTTTTTACAATCGTCCTGTTATCGGCAGCCTGTAGTCGATGGTCCATCTTAGATCCATTTGATTATCATATTATTATTATTTTGTCTTTTTCTGATATCAATCTCACAATATTATGTGTATGTATTTGAGCATAACTTATTTATTAGTTTATAATACTGTATTTTATTTATGTATTAGGGTTATATGTTATATTTTAACATTTACAGTTTCTTTTTTTTTCTTTCCTTATTGAATATTGCACCCCCTACCCCTTCTCTACTATCAAATGTCCTTTACCCGAAGGTAGAAATCGCTTTCAGCGATAAGACCGCCGAAATTGTACACAAAATTTCTGTAATGCCTAGTACTTAAGTTGTGTATTTTGTGCAATAAAGTATATCTATCTATCTATCTATTATGGACGCGACTTACGTCTAACAACAACAACAACAACTCAATGATGTGACACGCAGATTCCACGGCGTATACTGGCCGGCGTTCCTCATGGCCGTGAGCTGGCCGCCGCCGCGGCGGCTGGTGTGCCACTCGCACTGGACGGCGCACGGCAGCAAGATGTCCAAGTCGCGCGGCAACGTCGTGGCGCCAAGCGACGCGCCCGGCAACCGCGCCGCGCTGCGCTACCTCCTGCTGAGGGAGGCCACCATGGCCACGGACGCCAGTGAGTCTTTACTTACCCTCTTATTACATATCGCACCCTTAGTAAAATACCGACCTAACTCAAAATGGACAACATTTCATATTTTTAACATGTCCATATTGTTTTTTTATATGAAAGTAGACATAAAATGAACAGACCCATATTTTTTCTTTTTTCAAAATTTGTCCATTTTCATGCATAAAATAATTATTGAAATTCTTTTCATTCTAAATAGACGTAAGCGCCAAATGACGTCATCGGACGGCTGAATACAGCGATATTCCTTTGCTTATCATTGTTTTAATAAAAAAAAGGTACTACTGTCAAAGGTAAATAATACTAGTGTCAACATTGTCAACGTCATTCATACATTCAACGTTGACAAGTTGTTTTTTTTTGACAGTTACATGTCATGAGTTTGGCATTACGTAAATTTAAAACTATAATGTGCTAAGCAAAGAAATATTTTACATTCTGCCGTCCGATGACGTCATCTTACGTTTTTTAGTTTTTAATTTTTTTCTCAGTCAATAACCAATATAAAAAATTAATAAATATATATTTGCGCAGCGGAAAAGTAAATAAAGAAATGGTATTTTTTGTTTCAGAGCTTAGCAATTTTGAAATGTTGTCCATTGTTGATATTTTTATAGCAATTCTTTGCAATTTATTCTTGAGTAGTCTTGAGTAAGTAACGCACTTCAAATTTCATCTCGTGTTCATATGTGAGTGTACCTATTTACTTAACTCAAAATTGTTGTTAGATGACCTTTCATCCCTGGATTTTAGCCGATACTATTTTCACTTAGCATCTATTTAAAATTTTGAGTTAGGTCGGTATTTTACTAAGGGTGCGAATTACAAAAGCGGACAAGCGCGAGTCGGACTCGCCCATGAAGGGTTCCGTAGCAGCAAGTAAGATATATGGATGATAAATTGCGGTTTACGGTTTATAACGTATTTAAAAAAAACTACTCACTATATCTAGTTCAAACCAATTTTCGTTGTTAGTTTTCATGATTATGTACATCATATATTTTTTTTAGTTTTATAATCATTTATTATAGAAGTATGAGGGGGGGACACACAATTTACCATTTTGGGAGCGTCTCTTGCGCAAAGTATTGTGTTTAGAAAAAAATGATCTTAAAAACCTCAACATCATTTTTAAAGACCTATCCATAGATACCGCACACGTATAGGTTTGTTTAAAAAAAATGAGTTTCAGTTTCAAGTATGGAGACCCTCCATTTTTTATTTTTTTCCAATTTTTGTGTGAAAATCGTAATGCGGTTAACAAAATACATCTATTTACCAAATTTCAATAGTATAGTTCTTATAGTTTCGGAGAAAAGTGGCTGTGACATACGGCCGGACGGACAGACATGACGAATCTATAAGAGTTCCGTTTTTTGCCATTTGGCTACGGAACCCTAAAAAAATACTCTGATACCAGCTTTAATCCTAAACCGGGTACCGGAAGCCCAATCGGGGGAAGGGAGGGTTTAAAGGTTGGCAGCGCACTTGTGACACCACTGGTGTCGCGGGTGTCCATAGGACGGCGGCAATCGCTTACCATCAGATGATCCGTCTGTTCGTCTGCCACTTATGACATAAAAAAAAACTAGCAAGTTCATGATTGTTACGGAATACCAAAACTCTAAGCCGTAATATCCAAAATGTGTGTATCCGACAAAATGTGTGTGAAATGTGTATAGGTGTATGACGACCCGTTTCGAACAGTGGTAGTGAACGCTGCCTTTGGTCCAAGGGTTGCGGGCTCGATCCCCGCACAGTACAAACATTTGTTTGCATGAACATGTCTGTTTGTATTGGTCTGGGTGTTTCTTTGTATTATAAGTATGTTACGCCATAGCTCACTAAAGGAATCGATGACCAAGCGCCGCCCTCATTTTTGGTTGGAAACACGGATTGCGTCAATCGCCTGCACGTGAAGCCGACTCAGCACTTCGTGCATCGCCAGCCCGCCGCCTTCCAGCGGAACTTTCCACGACCACTCTGTTTCTTACATCGAACATTGTCGCGTCTAAATTACTTGTAATTTCATTTATTTTAATAAACTTATTTTAAGTAAATTCGTTTTTTTTGGATCCTCCGCTGCAGCCGCTCGTAATTGGCGCAGTCGGTAGGATTCTCGCGGTCGGTCTCCAGAAAAGAAGATTTCCGAACGAGCCGCCCGTGTGGCTATCCAGTCGCGTACCGAGAATCCTGAACCTACGGCGAGCTGCAGGTATCCAGACATCGATACAGAGGTACCAGAAGAATGAAACTGTAAGTACACTGAATCTTTCATGTGTTGCTTCCCAACCGCTTATCCTTAATTTTTTCCCTAGAGAGTAATATTAGTGATCAAAATTTTCCATCCCAGGAATACCCGATCCCCTACTCCTAGTAGGCAACGTAGGTTAGATAGGTATAGGAATATAGATTTATCTAGTGATAGTTATTCGTTAGATCAGGAATCACCTAAAATGTCTGACGCAATAGATAACATTTTTAAATCGCTTAGGTTGCTCCCGGAGTTCGACGGGAACCCTAATGTTCTCACCCGGTTTATACACCTTTGTGACCAGCTAGTGTTACGTCACGTTCAAACAGGAGACGGACACGAATTAGAAAATCAGGCCCTTATAAATGGCATATTAAATAAGGTCACAGGTCCCGCCGCGCGCCTAATAAATTCCAATGGCATTCCTAGTGATTGGCAAGGCATACGAAATTCATTAATAAATAATTTCGCCGATCAGCGCGACGAAACTGCACTGTATAATGATCTTGCATTGCAAACTCAAGGTCATAGTACTCCGCAGGAATTTTATGAACGCTGCCAGACCCTTTTTAGCACCATCATGACATATGTAAATTTGCATGAAAAAGTTCAAACTACAATCGAGGCCAAACGTCAGCTGTATAAGAAATTAACTTTAAAATCATATTTACGAGGATTAAAAGACCCATTAGGCTCGCGTATCAGATGCATGCGTCCCGAATCTATAGAGCAAGCCTTAGAGTTTGTACAGGAGGAAATAAATACACTATATTTACAGCAACGTAGCGAGCATATTCCCGATAGGAAATTACCACCCCACATACCAATGAACATTCCTTTTTCTAAGCCTAACTATGCACCCATTCACATGCCACCAGCTAGACCATTCGCACTTAATATGCCAGGACCCTCACGTCCTCAACCCTTCCAAATGCCACCACCATCCCAGCATTGGAAGCCTAATCCTATTCAACCCCAGTTTAACCGTGGACCAACTCGCACACAGCAGATGTTTAGAGCCCTACCACCTAATTATAATGCCCAGAGTAATGTGTTTAGATTGCCAAATAGGATTCCACCAGCATCCGCCCCTCATCAGGGTTCGAAGCCCATGAGCGGCGTTAGCCACTTTATCAGCAAGCCCTTGCCACCAAGTGGACATGATTGGCGTAAATTTGGGAACCCGCCGCCAAGCAACTATTTCAAGACACGTGAAATGAATTTTAATGATTGTCTCGACTATGAATACGGCCCCTATTGTGATAATAGCTACTCCGATTACTTTTACGGCGAGCCAGAATATTATTGCGATTATAATGAGTATCGAGGTGATTACTTTTATGATTCTAACTACGGCTACTCTGATTTACCTAACCCCGAGTGTTTTCCGAACCTCTGGAAGAAAATCCTTCAGCTAGCAAGACTGAGGATTTTCAAACCGCTGGCCGGTCCGACAAGCCAAAATAGAGCTTAACTTACAGACCCAGAGGCAACTACCTTATATTCAAATTGCTAATCCACCTTTAAGATTACTTATAGATACCGGAGCTAACCAGTCCTTCATTAGCCCAGAGACAGTTGCGAAATATTTTTCCGATATAGAATTGAATTATGACCCATTTGAAGTAGTTAATGTTCACGCGGTAAGTAGGTCCGAATATTCGATCACGTTGCCGTGTTTCCCGGAATTTAACGACTCATCTGATATCACTCTATTCGTTTATAAATTCCATAATTATTTCGACGGCTTAATAGGATCAGATCTATTAAATAAATGGGAATCATCTATTGATTTTAAAAATAAAGTTCTCATAACTCAGAAAGCTACTAACCCGATTCACGTATATGACTCGCGTAACGTTAACTTATACGAAGACGTTATCCCAGCTCGATCTTCTAAATTAGTTAAACTCCCAATTAACATCTGCGACGGAGATGCGTTTATCCCGGAACAAACGCTATGTAATTGCATTATAGCCGAGTGTTTAACTAGCGTAACAGATAACCGTGGTTATGTCGAGATAAGAAACCCTAGCCACCACGACATCATATTTTCGGTAGATCGCCAGGTGAGCGCGGAGATGTATCATGTCGAGTCCCTGCGTACCGAGACTAGTGCTACGGAATTTAACACTGCTACGAAAAATCTACGTCATCCTCATACTACGACTATTGAGCATCAGCACCCGTGTGCTACGGATTTTTGCAGTGCTACGAATGACGTACGTCACTCGCTGACGGACCGCCAGCACCCGAGTGCTACGATAAATCACAGTGCTACGAATTCGATAGCTAAACGCGTTACGGACGTGCTCTCGCGGCTACGGACCAGTCATCTTAATCTTGAGGAACGCGCTAATTTAGAAAACTTATGCGCACAATACGCGGACGTATTTTATATCGAAGGAGAAGCTTTAACGTTTACTAATCAGATAAAACATTCAATTAAGACCACGGATGAATTACCCGTTTACACCAAAAGCTATCGATACCCATACGTGCATAGGCAAGAAGTTAGGGATCAGATTAGTAAGATGTTAGAGCAAGGCATCATTCAACCATCCAACTCTGCATGGAGCTCACCCATCTGGGTAGTCCCCAAGAAAGCCGATGCTTCCGGTAAGACCAAGTGGCGTCTCGTAGTCGACTTTAGGAAGCTAAACGAGAAGACTATCGATGATAAGTATCCGATACCTAACATAGCAGACATCTCAGACAAATTAGGTAACTGCCAATACTTTACCACCCTCGATTTGGCTAGCGGATTTTATCAGGTAGAAATGGAACCCTTAGATATTCCAAAAACAGCGTTCAATGTCGAGCACGGGCACTTCGAATTTTTAAGAATGCCCATGGGACTTAAAAATTCACCAAGTACTTTCCAACGCGTAATGGACAACGTGCTTAGAGGCTTACAAAACGTCATATGCTTAGTCTATCTTGATGACGTCATCATATTCAGCACATCCTTGCAAGAACATATGGTCAATTTAGAGAAAGTTTTCCAAAGATTAAGACAGTCAAATTTCAAGATACAAATGGATAAGTCCGAGTTCCTCAAACTCGAGACGGCATACCTAGGTCATATCATTAGCAAAGACGGAATCAAGCCTAATCCAGATAAAATAGCGGCTATTAAAAGTTATCCGTTACCAAAAACTCCCACTGAAATAAAAAGATTTTTAGGACTGTTAGGTTACTACAGGAAGTTTATCCCGGACTTTGCTCGAATCACGAAACCATTAACATCGTGTTTAAAGAAAGGTTCGAAGATAACTTTAGATTCAAACTATACAGGTTGCTTTGAAAAATGTAAATTGTTACTTACCAATGATCCAATTCTCCAATACCCGGACTTTTCTAAAGATTTCGTATTAACAACAGATGCTTCTAACCTAGCCATTGGCGCGGTTTTATCTCAAGGCCCCATAGGTAGCGATAAGCCCATAGCTTATGCATCTAGAACTCTTAACACCAGTGAGACTAATTACAGCACAATCGAGAAGGAGCTGTTAGCGATTGTATGGGCCACAAAATATTTCCGTCCTTACCTTTTCGGTAGAAAATTCAAAATAATTACAGACCATAAACCCCTACAATGGGTTATGAATCTCAAAGAACCTAATTCACGTCTAACTCGTTGGAGACTTAAGCTGAGCGAATATGACTTTACAGTTATATATAAGCAGGGCAAATGCAATACAAATGCCGATGCCTTATCACGTATAGAAATTCACAATGAGGAAGCCAGTTCTGTAGTAGCAAATCCCACTGAAAAGGCACCCTCACTAAACAATTCTGATACTCTAACAGTACATACTGATGCTGAAAACCCAATTTTAGAAGTTCCCATTACAGATGAGCCCTTAAATAAATTTCACAGACAGATTTCTTTCACGGTAGTTGGTGATATAAAAGGAAAGACTACAGTATCGAAACCTTTTGAAAGTCATACTCGTACAGCTATCCAGTTATCAAAATCTAACCTTGAACAAGATGTAATTAATGCGGTTAAAGAATTTGTTAATCCCAAAGTAAAGACAGGTATCATCATTCATCCTCCATTGGAGATGTATTCCATTATTCCCATAATTCAAAAACATTTTAAAAGCTCTGCTATGAATCTAACGTTAGCTAAAGTAGAACTTGAGAACGTTAAGGAATACTTGCGACAGCAAGAAATTATTCAGAAATACCATGATGGTAAAACAAACCATCGCGGTATTACGGAATGTTTCTTAGCTTTATCTAAAAGGTACTTCTGGCCGAAGATGAAGGAAAGCATTGCGAAATACATTAACGAATGTAACATCTGTGGACAGGCTAAGTACGATCGAAACCCGATTAAGCAACAATTCCATATCGTTCCACCGCCCACAAAACCTTTTGAAATCTTACATCTCGATCTTTTTACTGTAGAGACTGAAAAGTATCTGACTCTTGTTGACGCATTCTCTAAGTACGCCCAAGCGTACCATCTTAGAGATGGCACTGCTATCAGTGTAGTACAAGCCTTATTAAAGTTTTGTACTCATCATGGTGTTCCGTCCACCATAGTATCAGATCGCGGCACGGAATTCACTAATCAACTATTCCTTGAGTTCGTTCGTACCCATAAAATCCAACATCATAAAATCCTAGCTCATGCCCCAAACGAAAACGGAATAGTTGAACGTTTCCACTCAACTTTATTAGAACATCTTAGATTATTAAAATTACAGCATCGCGGTGAATCAGTAACTAACCTTATAACTTACGCTATCTTGGCATATAACAGTTCTATCCATAGCCTAACTAAATGTAGACCGTTAGAACTTATAACTGGACACTTCGATCCCAGAGATCCCATAGATTTAGAATTAACAGAACATTTGCTACAACAATACATTATAGATCATCGCGCTAAAATGAGTAAAGCTTACGAAATGATACAGGATTCATCTTTACAGCATCGCACTAATATAATGGTAAATCGTAACAAAGATAGAGAGGCTGAGGAAACTTATAACCCCGAACAAGGTGTTTTCATAAAGAACCCCATAGCAAGTCGGCAAAAGCTCGCACCTCGCTATACTCATGATACCGTCTTGGCCGATCTTCCAATTCACATCTATACGAAGAAAAAGCGAGGTCCCGTAGCTAAGTCTAGATTAAAAAGACTCCCTAATAGCGCTCGCTTGTTACAGGATAATAACGATGATCCTGCTACGAGCAGTAGCCGCGCAGGAGGTGCTACTTGACAGCCTGGAAGATGGTCCAGGCATTCTCCCTTTCAAATTAGGTCCTACTAAAATTATTTCCCATTATCATTCCTTCTTACAATTTATAGATATAGACTATATAGAATCAAAAGTAAATTTGGTAAGATTACAGCTAAACGATGTTCGGCCTCAGTTAAATAATAAAACCTTATCCTTGTATGAACCTCATATTGATTATCTTTATAAAAAACTAGAAAAAGTCTCTGATCAGCTTCAAACCTTCCAGATTAATCGCATCAAGAGAGGATTGATAGACGGCTTAGGGATCTGTCATAAAAAGCATCTCAGGTAACTTAGACTACACAGATGCCTTACGTTACGATAAAGCATTAACTATATTGCTAAGTAACGAAGAAAAGTTAGCACTAGAAGTTAATAATCATATAAGCCTAAGTAAAGAATGGATGTCCGAACATTCTTCTATATTAAATAATATTGTAGAGAACCAAGGCAAAATAGAACAAGTTCTCAATTTAGTTATAGACAGCGAGGCAACTCGAGAGACTGACCTCATCAAGTATGCTCATCTTGCCCAGTTACTTTTAATATTAGCAGATAATATAGAGGACTTAGAAGAGGAGTTAATTAAGTTAGAAAATCTATTAGGTTTCATACGTGCATCGAGCACCTATCATCCTATGTTAAGTTTAGACTCGTTAAAATCTATGTTAAATAAGTTAAAAAGCTTATACACTAGAGATGAGATAATAGATTTAAACTTAAGAGAATATTACGATATCATAAAGCTAGGTTCTTATTATTCTAACAATAAAATAGTTATAGTATTTAAAGTCCCTATAGCATCCCCGTATTCATATGATTTATATAAGTTATCAGTTGTTCCCAATAGAAAACAAAGTATCCTTATCCCATCCGCTCCTTACATAGCAATACATAGAAATGATTTTATGTACATAGAGGCAGAATGCCCGAAGTCCAACACTTGGTACCTCTGCGAAACTAACATCAACTACCAGCCACGAGATCGAGCGGACTGCGTCCAGACTCTCATCACTACTCAGAGACTGGATGCCACATGCAAGTTAACATCACTGCATCTCGAAAAGGAAGCCCTGGAACAACTAGACGACAAACATTACGTAATCGCATTCCCGAATCCGACGAAAATCCAAGTCTCTTGCGGAAAAGATACCTACTCCACTCTACAAGGAAGCTATCTGGCAACTATACCCTTGGGATGTCATCTCACTACGCCTGAATTCACTATCATCAACAGCAATGATCACATAAAGGGTACAGCTATCAAAATCATGGATATTACACCTCTAGAAAGCCTTTCATCATCAGGTACAAGGCCATTCGTCAAATTGAACTCTATTAATCTAGAAAATCTTCATGCCAGCGACACTAAGGTATCTCTGCAACATCCAATTGAAATAAAATCAATTGAAGACAGCTTGTACCATACTACCATACCCATGTACGTTATACTACTCAGTGCAAGTGCACTTATTATTGGCCTACTGATCCGAAGATGGTATACAAAACCCAGAGACGATCCGCCAAGCGCTCAAGACACTTACGCTGAAATCACAGATCATCGACGTGATGTACCCAGCCTCGCAACAGCAACATTCTCGAAGAAAATTCTCGCATAGTTGCTGATCTTCGGGGGGAGGTGTTACGCCATAGCTCACTAAAGGAATCGATGACCAAGCGCCGCCCTCATTTTTGGTTGGAAACACGGATTGCGTCAATCGCCTGCACGTGAAGCCGACTCAGCACTTCGTGCATCGCCAGCCCGCCGCCTTCCAGCGGAACTTTCCACGACCACTCTGTTTCTTACATCGAACATTGTCGCGTCTAAATTACTTGTAATTTCATTTATTTTAATAAACTTATTTTAAGTAAATTCGTTTTTTTTGGATCCTCCGCTGCAGCCGCTCGTAATTAGTATGTATTTACAAAAGAAAAGTATTATATGTATATATTTGTAATCCCACTGTTGATTCTGATATCCGTAACACAGGTGCTTGAGCTACCTATCTCGGAGTCAGATCAATGTATGTGATGTTGTAAAATATTATTATTATTATTATCCAAAATTGTTAGCTTAACCAATATTACAATATTACAAGGAATAACGTCACTTTGACGCTGTCACTTTGACTAATGGTTAGACAGTTAACTAAAGTGAATTTGGATTCGACGGGTAGGGCTAAAACAATTCAAAGGTTTTATATTAATGTCTAGTGGTTTTTAATGTACAAATTTGGTGTTTATTTGTGCAGTGAAGTGCCGCAATGTTATCCTAATAATAAGAATCGTTGGATTGTATCGTTTTTAACACTGCTATTGTGTGCCTCGAGGGAGTGCGTTGTCTCGTGACAACTTGCTTGGACCTAATAGAGTCTTAAAACCCCTATTGAGTGATATCCGCTAAATCCGTAGGTCGATAAAACGTAGAACACCGGCTTTTATTGAGTGACTGTGACTTTGACTGACTTCGATTGTTGAGTACCTACTTATTCTCAATATGTTACTTGACATTGGCGAATTATCTTCGGGTAAAAGGTAACTGCGGATCATAAAATCAACCCTTAGGGCCCGATACATAAATGTTTGTTAAAATAAGAGTAGATATTCATCATTCGACTGCTCGAGATCATTCATTCATTCAAACTGTGTACAAAGTTTTTACATTTAATGTTGGAATCAACAGTTTGTCTGTTGCGGACGTACATTCCTACCCTCCCTTCTTAATGAATTTATAAACACTTACAATATCATACTCATACACTTTACATGCAATTTTATTATTATTTTTTTTAATTGTGGCTGCTACTGTGTTGCCCACGGCGAACACTTATATAACTCTGCCAATGTCGAGCGATTAAAGAGACATGTTATATTAAGAAATTGACCGGTGCAATGATATTTTACTCATTCTGATTTTTATTTTTTAATTGAGGGTTACACCACCTAAAACAAAATAATAAAACGTATACGAACAAACAAACACATATACAGCACAACATTATGAGGGAGATTCGGTTTGCAATTTTAACACACCATATTTACACTCACAAGAAACATTATACAAAGTACTACTTTTTTTTAAATCTAATTTATAAATTACGTAGTTTTACTTTTTTATTATATTTTGAAGTATCTCCATACAATTGTTCAGATGCTCTGCTCTTAGGTATCAAGATATTAGGATGTTCTTAGTATATGCGGACCTAAATGAAGGGGCCTGGTGTCCTGTAATTACATGTTCTTTTTGAAACCTATCATATATATCAGGCACCAGTCTCACAAATACGGGTTGCATCTAAAATTGGCAACTAATTCCTAGCTCTTAATACCTATTTGTGACGAGAAATAAATTATTTATTTATTTTATTTATTTATTCCATCATGCAATGGTGGATATTTCAATTCAATTACATTATCAATGAAAATTAATTAATTAAAATAAAATTATCATGGCAATTACATAGAGTCATCATAATATTCCTTCAAACAATAAAAACCTTTCGACAGTAGCCAATGTTTAAGTGTCTTTCTAAGTTTCGGACCATCTAACGCTTTTATATATATATGCCATAGTGCACCTCAGTACCAACTTCTTCCGTTTGACCGCGTACAACGTAGGGCTGCTCGAATTGTCAGTGACTTGACTCTCTCTAGTCGACTTGATCCTCTAGCACTGCGGCGGGACATAGCTTCCCTCAGCATTCTATACCGCATCTATCATAGGGAGTGCACTGAGGAACGGTTTGATCTACTCCCTGCAGCTGAATAGGCTATTTGACAAAATTCTGAAAACTATCTTAGGGTATTCATTTGTTTATAAGGAGCCCTAAAAAAATACTTTTCTGTTTTTATTTTAGATATTTTAATAAAAAAACGAAAAAGAAAATGCAATATTCAAATATGCCGCAAAAACGCGTCTTTTAGCAATATGGCGGCCAGTGACGTAGATTGTCCATAAATAAACATTGAGCTTGTTGTTGTTTCAGTGTTTCTTTCAAATCAACCATAGACTTTTTTTTTGTTTATTTCTTCCTATGAAGGAAAGGCAATCAACCATAGGCAGTAGACTTACGCGTAATCTACGTCACGGGCCGTTTTTAGTCACGTGACCCCTGTTTAAAAAATAATAATTTTAGAAGACGAATTTTGATGAAATAATGCAATATTTTTATCTCGCGTTATTACAAATTGTTCCACAAAAGATATATTAACACTGATGTTGTTAAAGAAATGTATATTTTTATCACTGTCAAATAGCCTATTCTTACATCGAACCACTCGCAAGCGATTGTCATTCCATCCTCGTCATCTCGATGGATGGCGGTCTAATACTGTGCGTTTCTCGCGGAACTATCTACCACGTACCTCAGTTCTGTGTAACGATTTGGCTGCAGGAGTATTTCCGGACGGCTAGGACTTAGGGATCCTTCAAGAGAAGAGCGTACTCTTTTGTAAAAAGGCCGGCAACACTTAGTGATCTCTCTGATTTCGCGGATATTCATGGGCGGCGTTGATTACTTTCCAATCATAATAAAAAACATTCCAGCATTAAAAAAAAACAAAACGAAGGTCCACTTACCTGCCTGCTATATCTACTCTTCCATCAATAATAGTGAGGTTATTGGCAGGCATTCTTTTGGATTTTGCCATCAAGCCAGAGCCATAGACATTTGTTCCCTATGTAGAATATTGATAATCATCATCATATTTTGTCCCGGTTGCGTCCCCAAGCTGTCACTCCGAGCACGGGGTTCGCTTTCCTGTTTCTACTCCTCCACTTCACACGATCTTGTGCATCCAATAGTAGTCAATTTATTGGCACCCATGTCATCTTTTACGACGTCAAGCCACACCTTTTCAGGTCTACCCCTTCTGCCGGGACCCGGTGGTGGTGGCAATAGCATGGCCAGATATTTGTTTCCCACGTAGCTGTCAGGTTTACGCAGGGCATGGCCGTACCGACGTAGAATATTGATAAACGGCGGCCCTTAAGTCGAAGCCCTTCAAAAAGTTAGTTTTCCATTTCAGACTATAGCGAAACTAAGCTAATAAACGTAGCCAACTCAGAACTGGCGGACACGCTCGGCAACCTCGCCAGCCGCTGCTGCGGGCCCGCGCTCAACCCGCGCCAGGAGTTCCCGCCGCTCCACGCGCACGAGCTGGCGGCCTGCAGGCATGCCGACGTCACTGTTAAGCTGTTGGACCACGTGGAGAGACTGCCGGGTGAGTCACTTCAATATGCTTGGCACAGGAAATGATAATGGGATGAGATGCTCTAACAGATGATTTAACTTGCTGGATCATGTAGACAGAGTACCAGGTGAGACATCATCATCAGTATCTTGGCCGAGGGACATAGGCAACCCTCAAAAATTTCCTAAATAATCGGTCCCTGAGTCACTGGCATCCAAAGCTTATCGCAATCTTTATGATAGCCAAACACGGTCTGTTTTTTCCTAATCTTTCGTATCATTCCAATGCTTACTAGGGTCATTTAAGAAATATGTGCCGTGGTAGTCCTCGATCGAAATTGACATCAGAATCTTAAATAAGTATATGTAGAAGCCTTGTAAGTAATCGGTAAGAACTGATTGTGTAGCCGCTTTTACTTGGTCATCGGTCCACCTTTTGGACGGATGAGTCAAACGCAAATAATACTCTCACCAATCTAGATTGGTGAGAGTATTATTTGCGTCGGTAGAGCACTGGCTTGCTAGCATCATTTACGTTACTAATAGACTTAGTCAACTGGCGGACACGCTCGGCAACCTCGCCAGCCGCTGCTGCGGGCCCGTGAGTCACTTCAATAGGCGCGGCACAGGAAATGATAATAGGATGAGACGCTCCATGAAAGCGGACCCTAACAAATGATCTAATTTGCTAGATCATGTGGAGAGAGTACCAGGTGAGTCAGTATCTTGACCGAGAGACATAGGCAACCCTCAGAATTTTAAAGCTAATCGGTCCCTGTGGCACTCGGTTTTCGTAATCTTTATGATGGCCATGGACCATGTGGAGAGACTCTAGGCGAGTCACTTCAGTAGTAGCGGCACAGACAACAGATAAATCAAGACGATGAGTTAGTTGGGCAACCTTCGTTAAAAGATGGGATTCAAAGAACATGATGGACTAAGTGGAAAGACTGCCGGGTGAGTCATCATCATCTGAACTGGACGCGTGTATCTCTTTACTGAAACGACTCAGTGATACACTGTTCCGAATCTCTAATGTTCGCTCCGAATGTATCATTCGACTCAAATTGATCTTAATTCCGAGTGAGCCGAATGATCTGAATGATGCGAGTGAGTCGAATGATCCGAATAAGCGGATAATCTGAATTCAGAGCGAAAGAGTAAGCTGTGAACGGTCCGGGGTGAATAGGTAACCGTCTTTCCATGTATTACGCGGGGAAAAAAGATTGGTATATTACATATGCTATGGCATAGCGGAAGTGGATCGATTATTTATTCGTAACAAAATCAATTAATCACGGATCTATATTTTATAATTTAATCACGGATATATATTTGACGACCCGTTTGGAACAGTGGTAGTGAACGCTGCCTTTGGTCCAAGGGTTGCGGGTTCGATCCCCGCACAGTACAAACATTTGTGTGCATGAACATGTCTGTTTGTATTGGTATGGGTGTTTTATATGTATTATAAGTATGTATTTACAAAAGAAAAGTATTATATGTATATATTTGTAATCCCACTGTTAATTCTGATATCCGTAACACAGGTGCTTGAGCTACCTATCTCGGAGTCAGATCAATGTATGTGATGTTGTGAAATACATTTATTTTTTATATTTATATTTATCTATCTGAGATTTCTTGTTCCAAATTATTCAAATGAAGTGTTTCACTGTTCCGCTTCTGCACCCGATTTTACCAGGTCTAATCTGAACCAAGAGACGCCTACTGCTGGACATAAACATTCCCCCAGGATTTTCAGACTAATCGGTCGTGTGTCATCCATATCCAAGGATTTCTGCGATCGTCATTCTTACATCACTGTTAAGCTTGGAATATGTGGAAAGACTGTGTCTGCCAGTCATCATCAGACTCCTTATCTAAAAACGCTTCTCCCTAGGATTTTCAGACTGATCGATGATGTGTCACCAGTATCCAAAGAATGTCTGCGATCTTTACACTTTGGTCCTCCTTGACGAGTGAGTCAGTTCTACGTGGATATGCGTATCAGTCGCCCGGTTGGTCTAGTGGTTTAAATACCAGACCGTGATCGGGGTCCTTGGTTCGATTCCTGGGTCGAGCATAGGTATGTCTTTACCCTGCAGTGGGACAGTATACAGGCTGATACTTTATTTATTTTAAATATAATTATTTCAGAAACATGCTATCATCATTACCGAAACTACCAATTCTACAAAGCGGTGGACGCTGTCATACACTGCCTCCATCTAGCCAACCTGTTCTTCGAGACACACAAGCCCTGGGAGATAAAGAAGAAGGTACGTTTTACTTTCAGAGTCAATAAGAGTAATAGTAATTAAAATAGATCCGGTTAAGTAGCTAAAAATTAAAATCGATTGGCGTCGCTATTGTGCCCCGTCACCTTAAGACAGTAAATGAAAAAAATATCAAGGCATTTACAGTGAAAAATAGTGATAATTTTCCAAATTTGCACACGTCATTCTCAGTCAATCAAGCTGTGGGAGAGCCACGCTTCGGCATAATGGGCCGGCTCGACCGGAGTAATACCACGGCCTCACAGAAAAGCGGCGTGAAGCAGCACTGTGCTGTGTTTCGCTGCGTACACGAGGGTACCGGAGGCCCAATCCAGGGGGAAGGGGGGTGTAAAGGTTGGCAGCGCACTTGTGACTCCACTGATGTCGCGGGTGTCCATGGGCGGCGGCAATCGATTACCATCAGGTGATCCGTCGGCTCATCTGCCACCTATCACATAAGAAAAAATAATCTCGAGCAAGATTTTTAAAAGTGGCTACTATAAGCTCAACCGACCCTTACTTACAGCCGGAACACCAAAAACACCTGGACGTCATCCTCCACATCACAATGGAGACCCTCAGGGTCTGCGGCATCATCCTGCAGCCGATCATCCCGGACATGGCGGAGAAACTCCTGGACAAACTCCAGGTGCCCAAGGAGAGTAGGAACTGGGTGGACAGCGAGAGACCCTCGTGGAGTATAGAGGGTGCCATATATGAGACCAAGTATATTCAGAGTGGTAAGTTTGTGCTCTTCCAGAGGGTGTATGTTGATAAGAAGAATGTGCAGAAGAAAATAGTTAGCGCGTAAGTTCTGTGATGAATGATGATAGAGTCCGCGCTACGAAAAGAGTCCCACGGCAAAAGAGTGAACTATAATTTTAGATTCCTATCCTCTTATTCCAAAACGTGGTTTGTACTTCAAACCACGTTTTGGTAGTGAAAGAAAGAAAGAAAAATTTATTATTTTGGACATCACATCACTATATAGGAGTACAACATCGGTTAAAAAAGAACAAACAAACAAAAAAAATTGATACCGAAAAAAAAAAGAAAAACAAAATAATAAGGGTACAAATAACCAGGCAGTGCATATATATTGTGTGTTGTGACCTCCAACATAAATGGCCCTCACTCAGCCTATGTTATGGTCCTGAGAAAGGTCATGGCGCTGATTTTCAGTAGGGCCAGCTGAGTGAGCGGGATTAATAGTAGAAACAATTAAAGAAATAAACATGATTACAAAACTAAGTTTAACGTTATACCACTTTATTTCAAAACGAGATCTAAAGTTACTACCGTACTAAAGTTCATGTCATCATGTTCAAGTTCATTAAATGGGAATTCTATCGCGCAAAAAGGGGCTCCAGCGAGTTTAGTTTCGGAACTTTTCTTAGATCGGGTTTAGTAATATGGGTGAGTGAGTATATCAAATATAATGCTAATGTTTGAGTACTAAAATAATAACCTCAAAATATAGATTCAATGACAATTATAGTGTATCCATGTGACTGTTCATTCCGTTTTACGGTAAGTTATGTGGGAAAAAGTAAACAAATTATTATTTTTTGGATTTATTCCCAAAAATAAAAGCAATTCTTAATTATATTACTTGGACTCCTAATTTAATTACAATATTATAAATTATTGTTGCCTAAAAATATTTCAAAAATATTTTTACTTTAGACAATAATAAAACAAGGTTATGTAAAACGAAACGTCACTGAACGAATGATTGAATGATTCGATCCATATTTTAATGCAAAATGAAACAAAATGCTGGGGTACTAAGTGGTCTATGGCTAGTTGAGGATTTGTAATAATGAATTAAGAACTAACGGTATTCGATGATAATCATGAACTTGCTAGTATAGAATTAATGCCGGTATCAAAGTAGTTTTTTGTAATAAGAGAGTTAGTGTCTGTAGATATAAAGCTCAAATTAGATTTCCCCTTATTACAAATCGCGAACTAATGATAGTCCCGGAACAAAACTCGTGCTAGTCCGTTTTTACATTGCGTGTTGGAACAGGATGACATGGCTTTAGTACGGTGATAAATTTAGATCGCGATTTATAGTAAAGTGGCTTATGTCTATAAACGCCTTGTTGGTCTAGTATTCCGAAAGTAACGAAAAGTATGATTCGAATTTTCCGAACATAGCTCGGGTTTGTGATCACCAATCTACATTTGGGAAGCGTGGTGATTAGGCCTAATCCCATCATAGTAGCGATAACTTTATTTCTATGATGGAGGCTTTTGCCCTGCAGTGGGACAGTTTATAGGCTGACTACTTTATGTCTATAAACAGACAGCTCAAATTTGAATGTTGATGGCGACTCAAGTGCCGTTTTCAGAGGAGTTCTTTCGTGGCGCATACTCTATCGTTATTATTTTTCAAATAGTTTTTTACGCCTTGCTGTAAATTTGCATCTAGCCTGAAAGGATAGTAAAGATCTCTAGTTTAATATCGGATATTTAGTACACATTTTATACCTACAGTCAATAATTTGTACATACAATCTTATTCTTCAAAAATATCTTAGCGTTCAACCCACCAAAAATAATATTTTATTCATTAGGATATCCAACAGCGAAACCATGTACATTAAAGTTATACATGATCAGTGTTACAAAGCCAATAACAGGATATCACTACTTGAGCTTAATGAATGCAGACATCAAAGAAATCAGAAAAAATACTTCAAATAAGTTGTTTTAAGTGTTTGCCGAGAGATTTTAACCCCAAAATTGTTTCAAATAGATTTTATTTTTTATTTTATTTTATTTCTTAGGAATAACAAACAGTTACACATTAAAATGATCTTAGATTAAGTACATAATATTTCATTAGATTACTAAATGTGCAACCAACACCGTTATCCACGGATTGGTTAAGTTACAATACTTACAACAAAGCAAATTTTGAAAGTCTTCTAAATAGAACTACGTCAAATTAATTGTCTATGAAAATTAAATTACATTAGGTACATTACTAAATTAACATTTCATTCAATTACATTACTTAAAATTAAAATTAAATTGTACAAAATCACATCTCTATAAATTATGAATAAATTAATTAAATTATTTGGTTAACAAACAATAGGTATAACGTTAAGCAAGATAATATATTGGGATTATTATAAAGTTTGATTAATTTAAATTTAGATTACGATTAGTTAAATTAAATTAAATTAAATTAGGGCTCGAGTCTGGAGCGAATCCAGGACATGTCTTTTGAACTCATTACGTCCTTCTGAAAATATGTCTAAGTGGTTGAAATAGCTATTAAATTGAGTTAAGAGGCTTGCTACTGGGGCGCGTTGCCCAGCTATGGTCCGGCATTTGTCACAATAGAAAGTTTGTACAATACGTGAGCTTCTATTATTACTGTTACGAGGCACGTTAAATTTTATCTGGTTACTGATATCCAGGCAATCAATTTCATTATGCAGCAAACTATACAAAAACATAACTGAGAGTAGAAGTCGTCTTGATTCAAGAGTCAACATAGAATATTTCACCAGGAGATGATCGTAAGAGCTATACGAACGATAACACCTGTAGTGCATGGTTTTTAAAAAATTTCGCTGTACTCTTTCAGTTATTGCGGAGTATTTCTTAAAGTAAGGGTTCCATACTTGTATTGCATATTCCAACTGAGACCTGACTAGTGATTTATACAACAGCAAGTAGGTAGTAACATGGTGGAAGTTTTTCGAAGACCTTGCAACGAAGCCGTACATTTTGTATGCCTTGTTTGTGATGTTTTCGATGTGTGTTTCCAGATGCAATTTACTGTCCAAGATTACGCCTAGGTCACGAATTGTGTGGACTCTGTCTAAAGTAATGTTGTTTAATGTGTAGTTGTAAACCGTGACTGACTTTTTCTTAGTAAAACTTATGCATTTGCATTTGGGTAAACTAAGAAATAGTTTATTCTTAGTACAATATTCCGCCAATCTGTTAAGATCGTCCTGAAGGAGCACACAATCGTCTTTGGAAACTACTTTCCTATATACCTTTAGATCGTCTGCGTACATTAAAAATTCTGAATGGTGAAAGCATGATTTTACATCATTAATATACAACAGGAAGAGAAGTGGGCCGAGTATGGATCCTTGAGGTACGCCAGACGTTGATACAATTGAGTCAGATTCAAGCCCGTTAATAACAACCTTCTGAGTCCTATTCGTGATGTATGAGGCAAACCAGCGAAGCAGACTCCCACGAATTCCATTAAAAGCCAATTTTTCTAACAGCATTTTGTGATCCACTTTGTCAAATGCTTTCTTAAAATCTGTGTAAACCGCATCGACCTGGCTGCTTTCGTCTATGCCTCTAAATAAATAGTTAGTGAATAAGACGAGATTAGTGGTAGTGGACCGTCGTTTGACGAACCCGTGTTGTTCTGACACTAAAATATTGTGGAGTACTGGGTATATTTGCTTATGCACGAGGCGCTCTAGGGTTTTTGAAAGTACTGGAAGAAGCGAAAATGGTCGATAGTTTTCCACATTACGACTGTCACCATCCTTCGGTATGGGAGTTATGTTAGCGCACTTCCAAATAGTGGGAACTATGCCCTCCTGCATACATTTATTAAAAATTAAATACAATGGCTCACTTATGACCTCGTAAGTGTTTTTCCAAAATAATGGAGGTATGCCGTCTGGCCCCGGGGATTTCGTTGTGTCCAGTAACTTCAACTCCGCACAAATGCTATCTTTTGAAAAGGTGATATTGGTTATGCAAGAACTATTGGTATCGAGCTCAGTGGACTGTTGCGGTTCCCAGTTATCGTCTACATTGATACCTGATGGCTCGTACACCGAATAAAAGAAGTTAGAAAAGAGCTTGCAAATTTCAATTGGATTATCCGTGTGCGTATCTTTGAAGTACATATTAGATGGAAAACATGACTTAGTTTTTAAATTCTTGACATAAGTCCAAAAGAACTTGACGTTGTGTTTAATACTGTTCTCCACCGATTCCATATATTTTTTAAAACAGATATCACATTCTTTCTTAAATCTTGCTCTGTACATGGAAAATATTTCGTAGTCCGAGATGTTCTTGTATAATTTCCATTTACGCCAGGCACTCTCTTTATTTTTAAATATATGCACTAGAGCCGGTGTGAACCATACAGGAAAACGGGATGACTTTGGGCGGGACATAGGGACGTGGTTCCGAATAATTTTGAAAATGTTGTTATAAAAGGTATCAACAGATGCTTCAGTTGATAAATCATTTAATAGAGAACCCCAATCGATATCCGCAATTTCCTTATTGATTGAGTTATAATCTGCTTTATAAAAGTTTAGTTTAGCCGACTGAAATCGCTGCATGGATCTGGTGTTCATATTTAACGAGGATAATACTGAAAATGGAGGGTGATGTCCATCTGGTTGCACAAAAGGTGTGCATGCAGTGACACTGCAGTCACAGTTAGATATGAATATGTCCAATATACGTCCTAGCTTATTTTTAACCGTGTTGAACTGCTTTGCGTTCAAAATTGACATGAGGTTGACTAACGCACGGGAAGTTACAGTGAACGATTGTGTGTCAACACCTGTATGACTTGTTGGCCAGTCTATTTCTGGTAAGTTATAATCTCCCATGATGTAAAACGTCTCAGTTTGAGTGTTATTCAATATATCCTGCAACACATCGAAGTGTCTGCAGTAGACGTCTTCCGAGCATCGTGGTGGGAAATAGGCGGCACTAATGTAATGTTTTTTCGATGGAATCCCCGCTGGTAGTGATATTAAGATATGTTCGAAAACGTTAGGTAGGAAGTGAACGGTTACAAGCTCCGCTTTCAGCTCGCGGCGTACAGCAATAAGCACTCCACCTCCATCACTCTTTTTAGTAGCTTGTCTATCGCGGTCACATCTAAAAATCCTGTATCTCTGATCTATGAATTCGGCGTCCGAAATGTGAGGCACCAGCCAGGTCTCCGTAAGGACTATGACGTCATAAGAAAATGAAAGAATATTCATGTGTAAGGTGTGCATTTTCGTTCGAATACCTCGGCAATTTTGGTAATACATTGATACTTTACTATGCATAAAAAAACAGCATAGTTAAATATATCCATTTTAGTAATTTAATGTAATTTTGGATTATACATATTCTACTCGTACAGTACATATTTTGCCTCCTCTCCCTCCCAATAAACATAACTTCCACCGCATTCACAGTTTTACATAATAATATTAATAAGTTAGAGTCAATTTTCAGCCCTAAATCAAAACAATTCTTATATACGTTTACAGTTTCAATAGCATTCCTACTTTTTTTTATAAATAATTTTATCAATATCTTTCTCCGACCTAATAGGGACTGCAGGGGATGTGTCAGTCTCACGCACAAGTATTGTAGAATTTTTAATCCATATGTACTTGAATTTCTTTTGCCTAGTGGCTTCCTTGCACGCTCGAAATAACTGTTTTTTCTTCAAGGTAAGATGCTCATTCATGTAGATGGGCGATGGCGCATCAGAGATCCCTAGTTGATTCAGTTTGAGTTCTTTGGACCTGCGATATGCAGTCAAAATATTATCGCGTAATACGCGAGTGCCCAATTTAACAATAATATTTTTGGGTTTGTTATTTTCTTTGTTTGGGTGAGGAACACGATGAACAGAAACTATTTCTTTCTGCGAGATTGGATACTTTATGCAGCTTCCAATAGATTCTATGATCGTTAATAAGTTTTCGTTTCTTTTTTCGGGAACATTGCAGATCTCCAAATTACACTGCCTGGATTGTTGCTCTAAAGCGTCGATCTTGTTTTCGAGACTTATTAAAGTTGCACCATTAGATGAGAATTGAGGATTGCTGGTGATGTCGTCAACTCTTTTCCTCAAGGCATCAGTTTCCGCTGTTTGAAACTGTACTGCTGCTTTGAGATCGGAGATATCTGTTGTCACTGTAGAAATTTCCCGCTTCAACAATGCCTGCTCAGTTCGGAGTGTATGTAACTCTTTTTGGATGTTAGACAGAGTGTTTTTGATGTCATCGCCAATTGAATTCATGTACGACTCCATGCTCAGGCGCCAAGAGTCTAATGTGCATCGCAGCTCTGAGGTAAACTTTTGAAAGTGAGTTTCAGTTACTGCTTTTTCACTTAAGTCTGTGTGAGAGATCTCGGAGCTAGGACTATTATGCTTTGATAGTATGAGCGTATGGGGTAGTTGTGTACATTCAGAATGCGTCGAGTTAGGTACGATGTTATCGCAGGACATGTCCATTGTGTCATTAAACATAGATGTTCTGCTTGGACGAGCTGGTGTATTTTCTGTAAACCTCCTGCGCGTTATATTAATACACATAGGACAGTTTATCGGATCGATGCTGTTTTCCTTGGGATCCAATTCATTTGGTTTAATATTAAGACACGCATGACAGTAAATCGATTTGCACGATTTGCATTTGAGCTGCTTTTTGAGGTTGATTTTAGAAAAACATCCGTTACAAGACATTTTTTTTTATGATGTCAACCTCTGAGCGACAATGTATACGGTAAATATAGAGTGACTTATCTGCGTCGTGTGTTCTTTGGCGCGCGCAGGCAGTGATGTCACAGCTCCGCAGTGACACAGCGTAGCGAGCAGTGGACGCTAGTATGGCTCTTATGCGGCGCGCGTAACCGTGAAGTTAGCGTGAGCGCGTTCGCTGTCGATGAATCACTCTCACGACGGCTGGTAGGATAGTCCGTTTAGGTTTTTAAATCCCAATTGTTATAAACACTTGTTTTCACTGATTCTTTTTGCAAATAATGGTTAGCGCAAGCATAGCAATAAAACTTGCAATTTTCACTAAGAATTACTAAGTTTTTACTACGTTAATTGATTTTTAAAGAGGAGAGCTTTAACGTGAGTAATGTAACGGCCAGGGCTTGGTCAAAGAATGATAGAATAGAATAATAGATCTGGTTTAGTAGCTAAAAATTAAAATCGATTGGCGTCGCTAGTGTGCTCTACCCGTCACCTTAACTGTTAGATCAGAAAGTTCAGATTTGCTTGTAGCAACATTGATCCTTCTGATGTAAAGAAAATTTAAAGAAGGTTCTTGTTCTTGAAGAAAATTTAAAGAAGGTTGTGCAAGCGAAAATTCACCTTAAGTTGACGAACCTTTTTATTCACTGTACCGTACTAATAGTGATTTTTGTCATGTGCTCAGATATTTTTGGTAGGTTTGAACGCTAAGATTTAATTTATATTTTGATGCTGACTGTAGGAACATCCTTATATTTATTACGTATTTATTGCCATTACGATGTTAAGATATCACATGGTGCATTTTATGTGTAAACTATGATTTATACTTATGTGAACTAAACTGACAGGTGTCAATGTGTCATTCTCATACATTTTTGCTACTTTTGACAGATGAAAAGTGACAAAATTTTATTGAATTGACGTTAGCATCTGTCAATTTAATTCGCATAATTTAAAAATCAGAGTATATGTACGTAGTTCAATTATGTAGCTCATAGTTTGTGTTCGACTGATGTTATTTAATTTTTGAGATTAAATATTGTTAAATTATTTGGAATTTTAATTTACTGGTAACTTACTTACTTCCCAAAATGAGCTTACCAAATACGTTAGCTATTTGGGTGCCTATTGTATAATATTCACACATTCGCACTGTATTACCTAATTAGTAATTAGTAAAAAAGTAATAAGTATGCTAGTATTTTTAACTTCATATTCTTTTTTATGATTCAACATTTCAAATACCTACTGAATCCTACCTAGTAAAAAGTAAAGTAGGTAAGTATAAAAGTAAAACATTCTTCTGAAATAAAAAAAAAATAGATACTTATTTATAATAAATAAAACGAACAAGTCTATATCGGAGTCAATTTATTTATGAATACGCTTATGAAATAATAATATATGCACCAAAATACTGCAATAACGACTAACAGTATCAAGAAAGCTAAGTTACAATTTACTATGAAGCTAGTACCGGGTATAAGATACCCAGAGCGGGTGCGTATGTACCCAGATCGGGTACAAGACACCCTATAGCTTGATTGTCACAAAGTCGACCTTCCCATGGTTTGCGGGTTGCGGGGGCGCGGAGTGCGCTGGACCGATTCAAAAAGTTTAAATCTTGTTTTGCCAATCAATCAGTCGGATATCGACCGTCGCCCTCACAGACCAATAACTATGACTTTCGCAGCTAGAACTGTGTGAATGCGCAATAGAGAACTTTCTCGATTGGTCAATCAGATTCTGCCCCCCGCTGATTAGCCCAAAGAGAAAATAAACGTTTCGATCAAGCGCAATCCACAACCCCCATCCCGCGGACCATGGGAAGGTCGACTTTGTGTAAGTCGAGCTATAGTCAAGTACTACCCGGGTACACCGCACCCGTGACACACAACAATACAATATCGATATCTCAATACATTTAGTCGAAAATGCATCAATGAGTATGATACAGGTAAGATCCTCTATAATATATATAAATTCTTACAAAAATTCGGTGACAAGTACAATTCTTAAATGCTTATGTATTCGGTGACTGGTGGTCCGTTGCAGAAGGGCTGCCTATTAAGAAAGTTGACCAACTTCTTATAGTTATCCTAGCATATTACCATATATTAATAGTATAATAACCTTAGATTAAATTAAAATAGCGGAAGATACGGCTCGTCCTTTCAATTAGACAACTGAAAACGAGCCTATTTGTTTTAACATATGTTTTGAAGGAGTCATCAAACGTCACTACGCGCATGGTACGTCAGTCTATGTTAAATTAGGGGACGGGGTCCACACGGTAAAGACGATTCCACTATCTTCCGCTATTTTGATTTAATCTAAGGTAATAACAAAAACTGCCCAACACTGACTTTGCACAGCGCCTAATGTTAACTATCAAAGTAATCAAAACTTAACATAGCTACATTTAATAGGAAATTAACTTTTTAGATACCTAGTTTTGTCTGTCACTGTCAAAGAGACAGACAATACTCGTATGTCGAACGTCCTCAATTGATAATGAACCAAACGTGTTTAACATAGGGGTGATAATCGATTGAAGATAATTGGCAGATTTATATAGTGATGGTGGCTGTTTGTACTATGGTGGACAAAATCATGCATAACTTGGAAGATAATATATTGATATATTAGGTATGTATGTATATTTCTGCCATTCTCAATTTAATTTGTTAAACTACTTTGCACTGCCTTCCCTTATTACGAATAGGATTTTTCTTTCCTCTACCCAAAGGTTTTTTTTTACATTATGGCAGACAAACGAGCAGACGGCTCACCTGACGGTAAGTGAATTACCGCCGCCCATAGACATCTGCGACACACGGGGCATCACAGAGGCGTTGCCGGCTCTTAAGGTTGTCTGGAAGAAATCGCTACAAGCGATAAGACCGCCTTATTGTACTGTCTGTTGCTGTTGTTGTATCATGCTTGTATTTTATTTTTGTGCAATAAAGAATATCAATCTATCTATCTATAGTTATTTATTTACAAAAACATGTGAGTTAACATGTGTTAGTACAGATGACTTTTAACATGTCTTGCTAACATTTGGTATTTTAATGTAAAGATAGGTATAGTAATAGCTAATAATTTTTAATGCCAAGATGTTTTGATTACTTTAGGTGCTTATATACTTTTGGCAGTGCTGTCATCGAATTGTCAGGGTACAAGCCCCCCTACAACGGACAAGTGAGCTCCCTATGCTACTCTCAGTCCGCTTTCGAACCGGTCCGTGGTGAGCTCTTTGCTCTTGAGCATGATCTACGCCGCTCGGTTTTGCTCGTATTTGGTAGCGCCTCATACGCCAAAGGTTGTGTGTTCGAGTCCCACTTAGACAAACATTCATGTGATAAACACTTGTGTTTTAGTGTCTGGGTGTAAAATATGTATTATATTTGTAACTATTACGTAATGCAGCTTGCTTTACCGAACGGCGTATGACGAAAAGTGTGCTGCGTTCGGATACACGACGAGATTTAAACTGTTGTGTGTATCCGAATGCTTCGATGGGAGTGGAGAGATGATGCTATTCACACTACGTGACGACGGGGCATTTTGAGGTTCCACTTCCATGAAGATTAACTTGTAGAGAGTTTAGAACAAAACTATTTTAATTTCGCAAGATCCATTCCTATATTTTTTTTGCACGTCTATTCTTATTAATGCACACTAAATTGTCAGGTAGAGTTTCCATACGTTTTGACATTCCAATCTGTCAAAATTTATAGGAAATTGACATATGCAAATGTCAATGTCATCGCGTGCGAAAAATCCGCAAGATGGCGAACTATAGGCCTGAGTTCCATCTACAAAGTGATTAAGTATTTTTAGACGTGAAATGTCAAATTGACAATTAACAAATAAATCAGCCAATGATGTTGAAGTTGGACCTCGGTTGACAGGCACGCCATCTAGCGGCTATTTCACACACGATAGCCCCCACTAAGTACCTACCTAACATATATTGGTAATTTCCTTTTCTAGATCTTTTCGTAAGTGTTTTTTAGGCTATGGTAACATCCGCTAGCATGGCAACAATCCTAACAGGTGGGTATAAATAATGGGTTTAGGATGTTATCTTAAATGCATACGGTTTAAAACTTATTAATTAAAAAGGATTAAAGACATCGTCCAAACGTCGTCACGTAGTATGTAATAAACCACATTTTTTCTAGCTAAACACTGATATCTTCCGCCCGCTCTCCCTAAAATTATTTTATTTGTTCATTTTATTGTTCTTAAGTAAAATAGGATAATCTGTGGTTTAATAGACGAGTAGTTCATTTATTGGAATGGACGAGATTCGAGCGAGCGGACTTGGACAATCTACATATCTGCAAATTACAAAAAAACTCGACAGCAAAAATATATCTTACAGAATGACCGATTCATACACCGCTAAAACTTTATTTTTAGGCTTTTCCAAATATTAAAATACAATATAAAGGTACACATCAAAATGCATTAATACTTACACCCTAATACAATATGGAAGTATATTTTTTTTAATGGCAATGTACAAAATATGGCTCCGAAATGTTACAGGACAATTTGTGCGATTATCTTCTTTATAACACGTTAAGTCGGCGTCGCCGTACGAGCAACACTGTTCGCATTCGCATAGTTACATGGTGTAATGTGAATCTTTTAACAATTTAGCACTTGACAAACAACATTATCTTTACTACATTTGCAAAATAACTATTAAAAATGTCCGAAGGAGAAGGAAGAAGTCCCGAAATGAAGTGAAGGCGGACAACTAGTACCATGAGTTTGAAAAACTGTTCTCGCTTTCGAAAACTATCGCTTTGTCCCTTTCATTGTGGTAGCATGAGAAAGAGACAAAGCAATAGTTTTGGATAGTGTATTAAGTGGTTTTCAAAGTAAGTACTATTAAAGTATTATGACTACTAGGGTGGCAACCAATCATTTGTGATAAACGCTACCACAAAGGGTATCGTTCGGACGTGTCGTTTTTATTTAAAAAAAAACAGTATTACTTATATACAAACTTAGGTACGTTCACCTTATAATGAATGTAGAAATAAAAAAGTTTGTAATATCATCTGAAGTGCTAATTTGAAATAAGGTAGATACGTCCACCATTTCACCATGATATCACACCCAGTCACAGACAAAAACTTCCTGTTTTGCCAGCAACCAATCGCTCGCGACCATCCATAGACAAATCGACGCCATTAACAAACAGATACACAGACAATTCGTTTCCGCATTATTGCTCGGTTGTATTTTATTAAGTATTTTATTCTCCATTTCACAACTTATATTCATTTCTCGCAAGTAAACACCCAGAAGAACATAAGCGAAGCTTTTAAAGTAAAATACTTAAAAATATAAAATAAATTCGAAAAGATACCAGCGACTGTACATAAAATCCTACTTCAAAAAGTATCTTAAATCGAACAAGCTAACGTTGAAATTGCGAAATCATTTGGCAATTGATTTAGTACACTCAGAAACAAAATTTACTTACAAAATAAAGTTTTCGTTATAAAAATGATTAATATTAATTTCTCCCAATATTTATTTACAAACACCATGATTTTATTAATTGGGGGAACCGTACTGATGGCGCTCGATTACTTTTACAACGTTTTTTTGACTACCCAGAGAACTTTTCACGCCATTAAAAATCAAAGAAACTTTCTTCGTTGGGTAGTCAAAAAACATGTTATTTTATTCCCCTTGGCGTCAATACCCAATAGACCAAGATTTGGTTATCGGTCTAAAGAATTATTGTACAGTGCGACTAAGTTGTTTTTGCACAAAAATAACATTGTCAGGGGACATTGTACAGTTAGCTTCATAAAGATATAAGGTGTCAAGGTAGTCAAAACATATTAAGAGCAAAGGTGCAAATTGTGTAGTTAAGTTAATATTGACCACTCATTACGGTTAAACCTAATAAAATTATCTGACAATCAACATAAAACTGAACTCGTGTCCTTTAAATCATCCTGAGCGTGCTGGGCGAAAGATGGGACTCCCCACTACTGCACCGCTGGGTGCAGCTACACTCCCCGGCGTGTCGCTTTCCAAACTTGTAATACAGTTCCACACTACTGATATATTCTGCAATAGTACTAACACTAGAATAAGATAATTTACTAACACATTTTATATGGATTGAAGATCTGAAATAAATGATTATTTGATTTAAATGAATTTGACCACTTTCGACCCTACGATCTTTAATGAAGCCGGATGTACTACAAATGTGACCCTTGCAAAGAAAACAGCATCACTTCCGATTTCTTACATGTGTTAAATGAAACTTGTTTCACTCGCACATGCCAAAGGGACACTTAACTTGTTCTTATTAGTCAAGAAAAATTTAAAAAAAATGCGATAACATAGCGCCACCAGTCTCCTGAAGTGGCAACCCTAATTAAAATATTAAATAATATCAGATATAGGTAAAGTTTCAAAATACACATAGTGGAGTAATAAATAAATAGAATAATAATTACAATGTATTTTGTTCGCGTAATACCGAGTTAAATGCTTCGATAATACGAAATAGGCATCAGTCGCATTGTTTATTTCAACAGGGTTTAGAAGCATTTAATATTATTGGCTAGCATCATAACAAACCTAGCTGGATCATTTTGTATAGTGCGCACATTAATTTGAACAATTAACTTGACTAACATATTTTTTATTGTTTTAGAGATAAATGATCGCAAGCCAATAATTTTTATTTCAACATTTAAATGTACCCCTACCATGTCACGTACAGTTGCAAGTTGCAAAACTGTAAAAAATATTTAATTCTAAACTTTGCATCTGGTCGATTGAAGATTTGCATAGGTTTGTATGGGTATAGCTGACTGAGTGAACAGTCGCCTGCATTGAAATGTAAACACCTCGACTCTTTAGGCGGAACAATAAGGTTCATATTTGAATGATATTGTATACTAATTAGTGCACGTGACTGTACATACATTTGACAGGGGCACACTAAAATGCCAGTTTCATAAGATTAGAATCGAACTCCTAACAGATAGAGCCCGCGCGCCACGAAAGAAGTGCCACGCCAAAACACGGAAGTAAAATGTTTCATTCCTTGTGCATAAAGACATAAAGCTGAAATTTGAGTGTTGATGGTGACTGAAGCAGGCTTTTCATGGGACTTATTTGGTGGCGGCGACGCTAATTACGAATCTCTGATAGATATCAATGTCAATTAACTTTGTATCTAATAGTTCGCATCTTAGATTCATAACGCCTGATTAAAACCCGTCTAAAGTGAGGCAAAAGACTATTAATGTGAGCGTGAGCTTCTCCGACACGCACACAAACAAAGCGTTTATGTCGTACGCATGAGCGGACTCCGCCGTTTTGATGTAGATTCAAGTGCCTCACTTATGTCGTTGGTTTCTAGGCGTAATAATTCCACTGATTCGCGTCACGTATACAAATTCTAGATGACAGGATGTATCGATAATAAATGTCACATCATAGCATTCCTATATCCAGTGGTATACATGTTCAATTGTTTCTAAGGTATGGTCGAAGGTTTATAATGCTACAACTGGTGTACATTGGGCTTTTAATCATCTAACAAACTTTTCAAAGCAAAAACAAAAAAAACAGAATGCGGTAAATCATATAAAGTTCAACGAGAAGGCAAACTTTTTTTGCTCATGTATTCCTGAACGAAAATTGTTCGTTTGGGAATGAATTGGAAAAGTTTGCATGACGCATGAATGGATAATGCAAATGCGTACTAATAACTAAAGTGAAACCCATTAGACCAAAATAAAACAGTAAACTTTTATCATCATTATTATGCAGAAATTGCATTTTTAAGAGGCAAAAAGTGTTAATACTAAACCCTGATTTTTAATTCGGCGAACTAAACTGACAGCTACAAACGTCAAGTTCTCATACATTTTGACACGTTGCATCTGTCAAAAGTAGCAAAAATGTATGGGAATGACACATTGACACATGTCAGATTAGTTCACCGAATTAAAAATCACAGTTTAGGTTATTAAAAATCGTAGAAAGATTTTTTAATATTTTTAGTGTTATACTTGAGGTTCTTTATCCACATAAATGTATTTAACTATTTTTGCCTCCCAAATACAAAAATTATGTTTAAAAAATGTTAGTATCTTCCATTTATTAAAATACAATATTTTATTCTTTACATTACGCGATCCAATTGCATTTTACGAGGTAGCTAGAATGTCTTTCAACTTATTTACAAATTGCATTGATTGCTTTGAGTAGGTACATGGTTAAAAAATCTACTATCCAACAGTCAGTTTGACTGACTGTACAACATCTACGGTTCATGCTTTAGTACAATAAAAAAAATTGTATAAAAACTGTGCATTGATTCAAGAAAACACTA
Organism: Marasmia exigua; assembly: GCA_019059595.1. Taxonomy (NCBI): domain Eukaryota; kingdom Metazoa; phylum Arthropoda; class Insecta; order Lepidoptera; family Crambidae; genus Marasmia; species Marasmia exigua. The sequence goes on along the minus strand of CM032484.1, from coordinate 20,120,918 downwards.
CATAAAAATATAGGTATTCAAAAACACCCACTTAAATTATAATTTAACGGATAGGTACCAACATCTCCCGTCGAATCGTTATTTTAATATAATCTTTCTATTACCACAATTTTATTATTTATTACATTTTTATAATTAATAGTTACAAAATGCAATGCAACAAGGTTATAAACACGGTGAAAATCGATTGAATGGGAATTTTGAGTAAATAAATCCTATTCGTTGTAAAATATGATGTCTGAATTATACTATTAGGCTAGATTTCGCGCCACGAAAGAAGTCCCGCGGAGAAACACGGAACTAAAATTAGAGATTCCTTGTGTCTATGAGCTATAAAGCTCAAATTTGAATGTTGATGGCGACTCAAGCGCGCTTTTCCGCGAATTCTTTGGTGGCGCGAACTCTAGGTAGCTTAACTTAACTTAACGTCCAGAGAATAAGATTAACTCGAAACAGAAGTTCCATTTTAAATTATTTTATTTAAAGATATACCAGACAAATAAATAGATTTTCAAACACCCATACTAATCAACAAGTGGACTTATTTTATTCCATTTCTTTTTATATTTAATGGCGAATAACATCAACATTGGCGCCAAAACGTGCCACACGTCCACAGATTAAAAACATTTCCCCTTATCTACTAAATTGTTCATGTTCCATGATCCATTCGTTCTCAAGTCATCATAACATTAAAAAGTAGGTATCGAAGCGGACAAACACAGGCAGGTTCAAAGAATAATGCATCGTATTTCCGAAGCATACAATGTTCAATTTCATCTGAAAGAGCCATTTAGTTGACCTGGGTAAAAGTTATAAAATGCCTAGTACATACATTGTAGCGCGACTTTTTGAGTCTTTTTGAGACTTCTAGAGTTACCATTTCGATCTGATTCATCCGTGTTGTTTAGTCCCAATTCTTAACACACTGTTCATCAAGCGTTATTAACATACATACAATGTATTCAAGAAGTTGATATATGTAGGTATTTATTTTTGCTTCATAGTGTTTTTGTATTGCGTTATCCATATCAGTTGCTTTAGCTAAGGCAAGATTGTAGTGGAGTGTAAATTCGTCGACCCAATACAAGGCGCCGTGGCTTAGTTGGTTAAAGCGCCTGTCTAGTAAACAGGAGATCACGAGTTCGAATCTCGTCGGGGCCTATAGCAGTCCATGTAAGTACTGCGTCTTTTTGTTTTATTTATTTTTTTATTGTTTTTTTTTATTTCTTTCTTTTAATTAAATATAAATTAAAAAATAATTTACAACAATAAGATCTAAAAACAGGCTTCATTGTTTTGACGTAAAAAAATAAAAAAAATACACTGAAAAAATCATAGGTAGGTATGTGTACAAGAACATGATATAATTGTGTTTTTTTTTTGCGATACAAGTATATAGAAATGTTCAAACTTTCTTAATTCATCTCTAATATTGAAAGAAAAATATATATTTTTATATATTAAATCTCTTTCCGTGTCATAAATATTTATGCTTTTCAAATTTACAAAAGGATCAGAATTTGACCGGATGGATTTTTTTTGAATTTGTTTTTTTAAATCGATCGCTAATATCTTGCGAGAGACAATAATTATTTTCGATAAATTCACGAACATTACAATTTTGATTTATGTAGTGTTATTATGAGTTTTCAATCCTAAAAATATTATTCCCTCAAAATCAGCCAAATGCGAGTTAACAATATTGTAGCTATAACACTGCAGAATAAGCCTGTCTCCCTTTTTTCCTGATTGGTAATCAAAGCACCTTTAAAAAATAGAAACATCAGTGAAACACTGACATTGCTCGGATGGCACATTTGATTGTCACCCTGCCTCATACGTCAAAGGTTGTTCGCGAAATGAAAGTAAAGAAAGAAGGTTTCATGCATCTTTGACAGTTGTCCATTAAAGCACAGTTAAATATGGAGATTAGCATTAATAGTTACTTTACAAATTAAAAACAAGTTAGTATGGAAAATACAACTTCTAAGAAAATCGCCATACAAAACGGCAATTCCATAGGTAAAGACCTATTATGAATGATCATGCAAATAAATTATTGTGCTATCATAATTATAGCATTAAATACCATAAGGTGATCCGTCTGCTCGTCTGCCACCTATCATATAAAAATGCTATTTGCTTATTAAAATCCTCCAACCAATAACGGCTACGGCGGCCAATCTCAACGATCAGCCACGTACGCAGGATATATTATAGTGCCCAAGTGTGAGCGCAAACACAAGTGCACTCTTTCGTTGTTCGTTAAAATTCGTGTGATTCGTTATCGTAGTCGAATTTAAGATACACAGAAAGTATACACCGTAATTTTTTTATCGTTTACATCGCGAAAACCTCATAATAGGTAAGTATTGTGAATAAAGTTCATTTAGTATGTTAGATCAACAAAATAAGCGAGAAAAAAATCAGCTGTTTCATACTAAATAAAATTTCCACGCGGTAATGGAACAGCTGTCTTTTTTTCACTTATTTAGTTGATCTAACATGCTAAATGGACTTTATTCACGATGCCTATTATGAGGTTTTCGGGATGTTAACGATAAAAAATGACGGTGTATATTTGTAATCCCTCTGTTATCTGATATCCGTACCACATGTGCTGAAGCTACCTAATACGGAATCAGGTCAATGTATGAGATGTTGTATGAATTTAACGGTGTATATTTGTAATTCCTCTGTTGTCCGATATCCGTAACACAAGTGCTGAATCTACTCAGTAGGGAATCAGGTCAATGTATGAGTTGTTGTATCAATTTATGACTTTGCTAGCTTGAAATACGGGTTGATCCAGTCTCGGTGAACATTCAGGTATGAGATGTTGTATGAATGTACAGGTACCTGTGAACATTTAAATCCCTTTAATCACGTGTTCTACCAACCATTCTGAACAACATTTGTCCAACGACTTTTCGAAATTCATCCCCGTATAAAATGACCAAGTCACGTGACCGACTTTGTATGAAAAGTTGAAATTTTTTCAATAGTGATAGAACAAATGTTGCTCATAATGGTTAGTAGTACACTTGGTTAAAGGGATGTAAATGTTCACAGATACACACACCCTGTATACAATAAAATGACTTTGTTAGCTTGAAACACGGGTTGACTTTGTCTCGGTGAACAAGTGTGTAAGAATTGGGTCCCAACAGTTTGGTTTACCTCGGCAGGCGAGTGGCCGTCGGGTCCGTGGTGCGGGGCGACGGCGGTCAGCTGGAGGGCGGCGGCGACGCGGGCTGCAGCAGGTGCTCGGGCACGGGCACGGGCCGCAGCCGCGGGGGCACTTTCTTCTGGGGGCAGAGCACCTGCAATTTTGTTTGGGTAGCTTAATAACAAGTTTTAAATTTGAAACAAGATAGGCAGCGAGCCATGTTGTGAAGATACCGTGTAACTACGCAATCAAAATCAAATAATTCTTTATTTGCATAGGCTTGTACACAGCACTTACAAATCGTCATACATTTGAATGATTTAAAACTATTTATAAGTGCTTATGTAATAATTTACATGTTAATACATATACAGCGTGTGTATTTTATACGGGCGAATAATTAATCCAGCTATAATATCTGATCCTACGAATCGTATAAGATAATCATTTCATTAAATTTTGTGGTTAATTAGGTGTAATGATTTTTCTAAAGTGCAACCCAGCAGCAATGTATGCCGTCCAACTTTGTTTGACATGACAAGTGACATGAGTGTCATGACACTCGTATGACGTTTAGATACTTATGTCTACGTTAATTGATGTTATTAACGTTAACTACCAGTGGATGCAATACATTGCGTGCTCAATTATTTTGTATGAAAAAAAAAGTACCTTAATTTCCTAAAGAAATGTATGTAAACAGGTTCCCTAGGTCCGATAGTAATCGCCATTAAAATATTCGCCCGTATCAAATAAACATGCTGTATATGTTGATACATAAAATATACTAAAAAAAGTAAATAAACATAATGCGATTCTACCACCGGCTCGGAAAGTTGTTTCTGGTCGAGAAGATCCGGCAAGAAACTCGCCAGTTACTCTTTTTAATCGCCAACTCTTTTAATGTGGGACAGTGAAAATATTACGCATTTATTCGTCTTGAATCTCGTAACTAGATGTAATTGTATCATATTTCTACCACTTTTTGATAAAAAGTTAAATGCATTTAAAGATAACGTTAAAATATGGATAACTAAACGCAACAAATGGCATTAACCAGAATTAACCAAAACCATACATTTAGTATGAATAACAAAACGCTAGGAACGTCAATTATCATTTTGACACATTTGAAAGCGATTACTGTCAGTTGAATTTTATTTTGCTTCGACCATACAGTGCGACCACGATCAGAAGTAGCTTGCTACATATATAGTGATCTGTGATCAGAAGACACTTCAATGACATTGACAGGGGGCGTTATACAACAATTTTTCCTTAGACAAACACATTTTTTCTATTCAACATTTTTTGAAAAATAAGTAACCAAGAGTCGAGTATAAAATACCAGAAAATCTGTGTAATATTTCCTGCGTCCTTGGCTGATCGCTGAGATTGGCCGCCATGACCGAAATATCGGTTTGGAGGACATTTAATTTAAATTGTAAAAACTCTTATAAACTCTAAAACAGCAAGAAAAATTATAGAAGGAAGTATATTTACGCAATAAAAGTTTTTGTTTAATAAATAGGATATACTCAATTCCGTTCGCTGATTATAACTAACAGTATATTCGTAATCAGGACACTAAAATAATTTCAGAACTGTAAAAATATTTAAAAAAGACATGCATTTTTTGTAAGCACTTATCAATGAGCAGAAGCATCAGATACCGACCCGCCTGGCGAAGATGAAGCAGCCCTTCTCGTCTTCCCGCTCGCTGACCGGCGGTGCCAGCTGCAGGTCTGTCGTGATCAGGTCCTTTCCGTCTTCTCCTTCAACAAACATTACAAATTCTGAATTTATATTATCTATATTAAGTATTTCTACGCCGAAACTTTCCCGAAAAAGAGAATTTCTATCACACTTCGATACTGATTTAGTTGTAACTTTTTGTGTATACCACGTCGGCACAAGCGTGCGGCTCGCCTGATGGTACGCGACTACCGCAGCTCATACTGTAATCCCTTGGGAATCTGCATATAAGAGAAACCATATTTTTATTCCATTTTTAATAATCGTAGTATAATTATTATTTACCTAAATTTCTTATAAGAAACTTATCAAACATAAAATAGTATCAAAGACACTCGATTATTGTTGATGATCTCTCTTTGCGTATCCAGAATCAAACCAATTCCATAGGCATCTATAAAATTAATATTTTTCCATAACCATAGTCATTCAACAAAAGAGAATGGCAATGACACTGTCACTTCATCTTCCTCGGGATTCCACGACTTATTTTGATGCTTAGTAGCAGGAGATTAGAGGGATATTAACGAATATTAAGAATCGAGTAAGTACAAGTACACTACCCTGTGGGACTCTGCAGTTACGGTACTCCTAATATCTAGCAACTTCATCAACAATAACACTTTAGGTACGATTTGTTAGGTAGTATTTGATGATGTTTAGAGCTTGCCCTCTGTCATCAATATTACTAGTTCTTAACTTACCCAGTAGTTGAAACCGTTACAGTATCAAAAGCCCTGGAAAATCTAGATAAATACCCATAATGTTTTTCTTAGTAGATGGTACATCCGAGCCAATACTACCCTGCTCTGCGGAAACGCATTTTTTTTGTAAAGTTTATCAGCAAGATTGGTAAGAAGACTTTTTTTTCAATTTATCAAAAGTAAACAAAGTTTAGCCCCCTCAATTCGATTCGATTCTTACATAATACTCCAAGGGCCTCCTTTCTATATATCTCTATCTCTCTCTCACCTCTAGGAAACACGTTGAGCTCATTGAAGCACCCGGTCTCGAGCATCTCGCTCTGCCAGGGGATGCTGACGGAGCCCGTGTTGAACTTGCCGTAGAACGTGTCGTCTCCCGCGTCGAGGTTCACGCCTTTCACCGTGCTGAACTGCTCGATGTCGAGGACGTCTTTCGCGTACACTGCGTGTGGCTGGAAAAAGAAAATAAAATAGATAGATTTTCTTTATTGGAAAAAAGTTATAGAAATTAACAATATGGTCACAAATACAATCTCGAGAAGTTACCGCTAGTTGAGTTTTTTTTTTTCAGATAACCGTGGGGCAAAGAAAAAGTACAATAAGTTAAGATATGGTAAGACAGTGCAAAAAGTTAAGTTTAAAAGGAACCGAAACGTGGCCGCTTACAATGTGCCGATTAAGGAGGCTCAAAGTCACCCAGAGAACAATGGAGAGGGCTATGCTCGGAGTCTCTTTACGTGATGGTATCAGAAATGATGAGTTCCGCAGGAGAACTAAGGTCACAGACATAGCCCAAAGGATTGCATGCCTCAAGTGGCAATGGGCAGGGCACATAGCGAGGAGAAGAGACGGCCGTTGGGGCGGAAAGGTCCTCAAGTGGAGGCCAGTCGCAGCCGTGGCAGGCCTCCTACAAGGTGGACCGACGATCTCCAATCCGTTGGAATCCATTGGATGCGGGCGGCACAGGACCGATCTATGTGGAGAACATTGGGGGAGGCCTATGTCCAGCAGTGGACGTCTATTGGCTGAAATGATGATGATTATGATGAGTACGGAATCAGGTCAATATATGAGATGTTGCATGAATTTGTTTAATCATTAGTTACTAGTGGCCCGCCCTCACTTCGTTTCGGGATATTAGTTCCACTTCATACTAATAGATGGCGTTAAGTGTCGATTACATCGCGCAAACGTTTCGTGTCTTCGGATTTGCTGCTGTCTGTAGGATTAACCACTTTATGGATAGTATAGATTTACTCACGTCAGGAACAAAAGGCGCGTCCACCATCCCCGCCTCGAGCCTGGCGAAGTTGAGTTGCGCGAAGAACCGGTGCGCCTTCACCTGCGCAGCCCCCCGCCGCCCCGCGCCGCAGCCCAGCCGCGCGCCCGCGCACTTGCCCAGCAACCCGGAGCATAGCGAGCGCGCGCACTCGCTGAACTTATGCGAGTACTTCTCTTGCTCGTGCTGCGAATAAAACAAAATAAGGGGTTATCCAATAAAAAATGCTAAAAAAAGATCAAAAGGTTAATGGACGGCTTCCAACGTTACAGCTGTACCACGTTTATAAGTTACATCGGCAAAAGTCGTCTACGCAGAAGAGTGCTATAGCTGTTGAAATACATACTTTATTGCGTTGCGTTAAGATTAAATACAATAAATCCAGAGAGGAATGTTATCTCTCTCTTAACTCCACTCGCACCGAACATGGCGCTAACGCATCAACCAATAAGAAGTTGTAATATTAGGCGCGCGTGTTTATTGGTTAAGATTTTGCAGCAGTTTTCGAAAATGAGTCTTCTGCGCAGGTACCTTGGTGAAACTTATTGGTGTTGGTGGTGGCTCGACCAGAGTAATACCACGGCCCCACAGAAACCGGCGTAAAGCAGCACTGTGCTGTGTTTCACTGCGTGAGTGAGGGTGCCGGAGGCCCAATCAGAGGGAAAGGGGGGTTTCAAAGTTGGCAGTACACTTGTGACTCCACTGATATTGCGGGTGTCCATGGGCGGCGGCAATCGCTTACCATCAGGTGATCCATGTGCTCGTTTGCCACCAATGAAATAAAAAAAAACTCTCTTGCACGTGCACTTCATGCTAGACATGTGTTACTCTTTATTGAAACGACACTGTTATCCGACTCAGCCAAATGATACACTGTTCCGAATCTCTAATGTTCGCTCCGAATGTATCATTCGACTTAAGGTGGTCCGTTTCCTATACAAACTTGTCTTACAGGAATACTTACAGGCAGAAGCTTGAATATGGTTAAAATGTCTTTTAAAAAATTATATATGTGTGTCTATTTACGCGAATGGTGTAATCTTTCATGTTTAAAACATAAACAAAGTATAATTACGATTTTAAAAAACGTAGCAATTTGCGAAATCGCTTGAATGTGTGTGTGCTTGGAACGAATGCAATCTCTCGTAAAAACGGCGACATCTATACGAATCTAGTTAAATTTCCAAGATGGTAAGCTATGTTTGCTTAGCTAAACGAACTGGCTATCGAACAGATGGCGCTGAACTGCAATAAAAAAAATGCATGATATTTTAGCGATTTGTTAATTTATATTCATAGTATATTAAAAATTGTATCATTTTATTGCTATAATAAAACACAAAATGCAAAAAAGGTCACACACTTTGACTTTACATTGATAAGAAATAATAGTAGCTTTTAAGTGCGACCGTCTGTCTACCCGCTGGGCCATCGAGGCATGTAATTATGTGTTAGCGACGTTGCCGCTTTTACGCGTCGTTGCCATATTTCTATAGCACCAATTTCTTCAACTTGAAATTATTTCGGGATTTTAGATTGCTCCTTTACTGGGTTGCCAGAAAGTACTTTTCCTGAAATTCTTGGTAAAATTTAGTCTTTCATTTTTTTAATTTCCTTTTTTTTCATTGGTTCCATAGGAGAAATATTGTGAAGTGAGTGTACATGAAACGAACATGCAATTTATATACGCATCCAGGAACGAAATACAATTGATCTGTCAAAAAGTGCAAAAATTTACTGGGATTAACACATTGCCATCTCTGTCAGTTTTAGTCTGCATAGTAAAAAAACAGAGTTTAGCTTGGTATTGGCTGTCTAAAATCGCCGTGAGACTGGGGCCAGAAAACTAGTCTGTATATTTATGGACAGGAATTTGGGGACAAATACAAAATCGTACCTGGCAACTATGACTCAATCTAGCATCGCGACATCGTCCGAAGTGTGATCCTGTTTACGCTTTACAAAATGTACCTACCGCTAATTTCCAAAACTTTTCAACTAAAAAATTCAACTGTAAAGTAATACAATTTTAAGAAATACCTACTTTATTGTTACAAATGATTGGTCAATAATAGTGCATACATAATTATTTCCAATAACTTAATTATAATATATTTCTAAGGAATGATAAACCATTTGCTGTAACGGAACGTAATCTAATTTTTTGTGATAACTAGTGTTGTGTATGCATCAATCCATTCAACGCTAAAATAAATAAATATCGATGATATTCATAGCCTTGGTTTGGTAGGTGCATTGTTGAAGAAATTGAAATACAAACATTGACATCTGAAGTTCGCGCGAAACGTAACAGCCACGCGCTATCCGTACTTATCTGATAATATATAATATGTAGTAACGGGTAGGCCAATACAACAGAATTGGATGGAACCCTGCATCAGCTACTCTCGGCTCCGTTCGGGTTCCGAGACAAAAGTATACGTACTAGTACAACCAATTATTTTTTTAGTTTTAGTGAAATTACTGTATTTAGAGTCGAATGTTGCTACGAATTTTCTATGAGCGAACGGTTTTTTTGAGTGATATTGAATCAAGTTCGTCAGGGTACAAAGTTAGGAACTCATCTGTGCAATTTGTTGTTTACGTCGCGTAGTGTTAATCAAGCGGCAGTGTTTTAAATATTCGAATGTTAAGTGATGAGTTTAGAGGATAAAGTCCAATGTGGATTGATAAATAGTGATTCCATTGTTAATGTATTGGTCTTAAAGTTATGGGAACTCGTGATAAACACTTGGCTCCCAATTCTCGGGCTCGTGACATTTATTTTCATACGACATATATCACTAAAACATAGTTTTTTTGTATGGTTTTTGGGTGATATCCGCCATGTTTTTGAAAAGTCACAAACCCGAGAATTGGGCTCCTGGAATTAAGAGTCAAATGTAACTCTTGTGGTCATTGATTGAATTAAGTATTAAAAGTTAAGCTTGGTAAGTACATACCTACCAATTGAACTTACTTTTCGTGCTACTTTTAACTTCTACTACCTATGATAATATTTTTTTTAAAAAGTGATAGTCTGTATTTTAAAATTTAATAGTATTTTTCCAATAAAATGTATGCTATGCTATGATGATAATTTTTCATTTGAATAGGTAATGCTTTTATCGATAAATTGCCAGCTTCTCTGATAGCAAAATAAACAACTCTACTCGTACTTTTTCATACAACTTTTTTTCATTCTGTCTGAATTTCTGACTGACTTGTTCTGATCGTTGTTTAGGTATTGTATGCAATTTGATTGACTTTCCTATATTTTGCTGATTTTTTTGATAGTTTTGTTTGAGATGAAGTGAGGAGCTGGGTGTTCACAATGGACTTAGGAAGGACAAACAAATCGAGCTTTTTAATGTGTTACTCTCTTACTATGTACAGAACAATAAACTTTGCTTTTCAATTACAGAAAGACCTATTCTCTAACCAAACCTCAAATTGAACTGAATGATGAAACAAAAAATGGATTACACAGTGTTTACTCTTTTGAATGTGTGGAATGCTCTGGAAGCGAGCTAGTAAAAAGGATGGTCACATAAATAAAGCCCTAGTTTGGGGTGCTGTGACAAGTGGCAGCTACTATGCACAAGTAGACCAGATGACTGCGCTTATGGATATACCAACTTTATCACCGAATAAGTTTCACTCAATTGAAAAAGAATTGGGATCTGTGTGGCAACAACACTTGACAGAGGAGATAATAAAAGCTGGAGCCGAAGAAAGAGCCATCGCCATTGAAAAGGGACACATGTCCCCTGATGGGGTGCTATATATCACTGTCTAAAAAGATCATATGGGCATAACTTTAACTCATCTTCTGGGATGGTAAGTTTAACTTTGTTATAATCACTTGTTTGTTATACATTTTTCATTGTTATTTAATTTTTGCAAGTAAAACTTTAATCCCACTGAAAATGTATCTCAGACATAAGGACGGTACAAAGTCCAATAAGGGTAACTCCGTGTGTACCCATATTATAACTAAAATTTTCTTACCAATTCCGGAGTTCAAAGTAATAATAGAATGTGTTATAAAACACACACCCCTTTATTACAAAACGTGGTCTAAAGTTAGGCTTGGTTTAAAACGGATGCCGTCACTTTCATTTGAAAGTTATATAAAAGTGACAGCGTCATTTTTAAACCTTGTAGACCATTTTTGTAATAAAGGGGACAGATGTTTGGTAACAATATTTAATAACAAATTGAAATAATATAAATTTATTGTTACAAACATTCTTACATTATTTATTTCTTTTTACAGATACTTCAGTCCACTTGGGATAGAATGCATAGCATTCAAGCATGGTGATTTTCAAGAAACACTCAAAGTTACTTTAGAAGCATTTTATTGTATATAAATTGATGTAAATATTTTTTATTAATTATTGAAAATTGACTTGATACTACCTCCTACCTACCTACACCAACTAATTGTACACCTCGTCATACAGTTAACTAGTTTTGGAATATTTACTTTTGTTTGTAACATATGAGGGGAACTTCACTAATGATCATGCTCCCCAAATGTCCCTGAGGTTGTGGCGCTATGTGGCTGGTCATAACATTCACTATGGTTGAGTGAAGTGATGGCTGAAACATATGTCATACTTGAACAGGTGCCACCTTTGGGGACTGGTCTGCTTTGGTTTAAATCATATTTAGCTTATTATTTTGTGTTGCATTATTAGCTGTATGACTTGGTATAAGGTATACTTTGTATAATGTGTAATAGAACATTGTATAAAAATATGGCGTTTAAAGAGTAACTGGTGAGTTTCTTGTCGAAAGAATCGCATTTTGTGTATTTATATTTTAATATATTTTATGTATCGGCATATTTATGTAATCACATGTAAATTATACATACTAATGAAATTATTTTAAAGGATTCAAATATAGATTTTATTATATTTATAGTTTTTTAATTATCATTCCTAAGGATTTATACCACTCCACTTCTGCACGAACCTACCTACATGAAGTTATTAGAAGTCGCCCACCTACGCACACCCAGCCTTCTCTATTAGGTCTACAGACGCTATGTGGCAAAAAATCGTCCCGAAACGAAGTGAGGGCGGACCGCTAGTTGCATAATAAACCGCACTTTAATTTCGAAAAGTCCAGTGTGTGTTAAGTTATCTACTAGATTACCATCGCTACCTATCCGTAGTCCATTCGGTAGATCCGAAGAAGAAATCATATATTCCGTAATTCCTACCCACATATTTTTAGTGTTAAGCGCGCCATCTATTGCCAGCGAGGAATAACAGCTATCCGATAAAAAACATGCTTCAGCTTTGTATGTGTGTGTGGGGACGATACGTACGTACACAAGTTGATATTAATTTAGCAACGATGCAGGAATATAACGATTCTGGTTTAGTTGTTAATTGTTGAAATACATCAAAAAATCGCAGTTATTACGTAGATGTCGCGAATCACTCTACACTTAAAATTACTGTATTTATTTTCTCGATTCACTGACAACAGAGCCATCTCTTAGCAATCGTTTAGCAGGATTGCGTGAGCTTCCACCTTAAATGAATCTCGAGTCCGACTGAGCCGAATGATCCAAATGATCCGAGTGAGCCGAATGAGCGGAAGGATACGAATTCAGAGCGAAAGTATGAGGGGATCGATTATTCATTCGTCATAAAATCAATTAATCACGGATCTTTTTTTTATGATATAGGGGGCAGACAAGCTGTCGTATCACCTGATGGTAAGCGATTACCGCCGCCCATGGACACCTATCTGAGATTACCACCTATATGGAACTCTCAGAGAGTTGATGTTGAAATGATTCAAATGAAGCGTTTCGCTGTTCCGCATCTTGGCACTGATCCTGATTCCAGTTCCAATCTTTGATACATTTTTGCCAGGTCTACTCTTCTCCTATCCGGCGTAGAAGGGAGCACCCCTGGTGTTTCAGTGGGTTCCCCTGTTAAAGGACTGCGAAGGTCATATTTGGTCTTGCTTGGTGGAACAACAGCTGTGCTAGTAGTTCCATCTAGTTCAAAACTGAACTACTAACTACCTTTAATTAATTTATTGACACTTCATACCTAAGTTCACCTGATTTTAATATATGTCGCTGTATTAATATGTCAAATAGTGGCAAGCAACGCCATCTATTCCAAAACCTTTAAACTACTAGCAATTTGTTGCAATATATCAATGCTTTGGAAGTTACCGCCCTGTTGGTCTAGTGGTTTTATTGGTGGTGACATTAGGTCTTAAAATTTTTTTCAATAGTTCTAAACATGAACTCCGCAGGGACACTGCAATGTAGATATCCTTTATAAGGTTACTATAAATGAAATTATAATACAATTTAAAGACTTATTATAAAATTTCAGGTATTCAAGTGTTCCGCCCGAAAAACTCTTGAAGATTATAAAAACATTTTGACAATAAATATGTCTTTAATTTTCTATAGAATAAGTGATCTTTACTTAATTTTTTTTTAATTATTGGCCACTTATTGTAGACTTTAATAGACATATAATACGTACCACTCCTAACTATATCCAATCAAGTGTCTGGCAATGCTACTCTAATTTTATATCTCAAATTTCGGGGTATCGATTAGTGCTCTTGGGCCTGTTTGTAAATATTTTTATTTTCTTTGACAAATTTACTTAGTTCCAAAATATAAATTGATGGTGATTGATTGATTCTTAAACGCCACAGGGCGCAATGGACAACATTTCAAAATTGCTAAGCTCTGAAACAAAAAATACCAATTCTTTGTTTACTTTTCCGCTGCTCGAATATATATTTATTCATTTTTTATATTGCTTATTTACTGAGAAAAAAATTAAAAACTAAAAAACGTAAGATGACGTCATCGGACGGCAGAATGTAAAATATTTCTTTGCTTAGCACATTATAGTTTTAAATTTACGTAATGCCAAACTCATGACATGTAACTGTCAAAAAAAAAGACAACTTGTCAACGTTGAATGTATGAATGACGTTGACAATGTTGACACTAGTATTATTTACCTTTGACAGTAGTACCGATTTTTTATTAAAACAATGATAAGCAAAGGAATATCGCTGTATTCAGCCGTCCGATGACGTCATTTGGCGCTTACGTCTATTTAGAATAAAAAGAATTTCAATAATTATTTTATGCATGAAAATGGACAAATTTTGAAAAAAGAAAAAATATGGGTCTGTTCATTTTATGTCTACTTTCATATAAAAAAACAATATGGACATGTTAAAAATTTGTAATGTTGTCCATTATTCAAGCTGTAACAACATTACCTTGACCCTGCGGTCCACCTCCTCGCGCTTGACCTTCTCCTTGCGCGCGCGGAAGGGCGCCCGGCCCTCGATCATCTCGTACACCAGGCAGCCGAACGAGAACCAATCCGGGCTGAACGTGTACCGCTCGTTGTCTATCACCTGCAATGGGAAATGACAACTGGTTATAAGGATTCCAGCTTCCGACAGATATGGAGACGTTCAAGTGTTAGAGTCCGCGCCGCGAAAGAAGTCCCACGGAAAAATACGGAACTAAAATTTGAGATTTTTTCCCTCGTATTACAAAAAACTATTCTGATACCGGCTTTAATCCTAAACTAGCAAGTTCATGATTTCCGAATAGCGTTAGTTCTTAATTTTTTATGATTTGTAAATCCTCGACTAACCATATTCCACTTAGTACCGCAAATTGATCGAATCATTCAATCATTCGTTCAGTGGCGTTTCGTTTTACATAACCTCGTTTTGGTGTGTGAAGTGAAAAAATATTTTTAAATGTTTTTAGGCAACAATAAATTATCATCTGGTATTAAGTAAGGTGTCCAAGTAATATGATTAGGAATTACTTCTATTTTTGGGATTAAATTACATGGTAGAAATACCAAAAGTCCGCACAAAGAGGTTTGAATCCTGTTTCCTTATTCGTACTGCGAAACAGTGGAATCAGTTGCCTGAAGAGGTGTTCCCTAGAGGCTACAATTTGGTTTTCAAAGCGCGAGTGAATAGGTATCTTCTAGGTAATCGTGCTACATCTTAGACCATATTATCACTTACCATCAGATGAAATATGGTCAAACGCTTGCCTATCTACAGTAAAAAAAATCCAAAAAAAATAAGTTGACTACTTTCTCAAAAATAACTTACCGTAAAACGGAATAAACTGTCACATGGATAAACTGTCATTGTCACTGAATCGATATTTTGAGGTTATTATTTTAGTTGGTACTCATTTTAAACTAGGGGTCCGGATGGTTTAACATTAACATAATAGTTGATATACTAACTAACATTATACTTAGTTTTGTAATAATTTTTATTCTAGTTCCTAGAAATAATTTAAGAACTAGAATAGACATAATTACAAAAGATTCTGACCAATGTTGATGGCGACCGAAGCGCGACTTTCACGGGACTTCATTCGTGGATCGGGCTTTAGGAAAACATTTTGACCTCACCTCTGGCGCCATGTAGCCCACGGTGCCCACCCTGCCCCGCACGCTGCCCCCCTCGGGCACGTCCACCGCCAGGCCCAGGTCCGAGATGCGCACGTGCCCCGCGTCGTCCAACAAAATGTTCTCGGGCTTGCAATCTCTGAAACACACAAATATAATATTTTAATATATTGAAAATCGATAATCGACTTGTGACTCCACTGGTGTCGCGGGTGTCCATGGGCAGCGGTAATCACTCACCATCAGGCGATCTGTCTACTCGTTCGCCACCTAAATTATCCTCCAACAGATTACGGCTACGGCGGCCAATCTCAGCCACGTACGCAGGATATATTATAGTGCTCAAGTGTGTGCGCAAACACAAGTGCACTCTCTATTCCCCTGCCCTCATAATCCGATGGGACACTAATGTGACACGACCGGAGAGGGATCGGGCGCAGGACCAACAGCTTAACGTGCTTTCCGAGGCACGGGAGTACAAGACCGCCAACTTCCAGACTCTGGGCTGCCACTAAGAATTTCTTGACGAAAACTTAGGTACAAATTTTTGGCCCGACCCGGGGATCGAACCCGGGACCTCTTGCGCAGCCGTCGCTTTAAAATGCGACCCTCTAACCACTGCGCCACCGAGGCAGTCACCACCTATCACATAGAAAAAAGAGTAACCGAGGATCGCTCGAAAAAGCGAATATGGCTAAAAATAAGCAGGCTGGCCGTGTGGTCCCGGCAGAGTAGAATAGGCCACCCTCACTCTTACCGAGGTGTCGTAAAAGGCGACTAAGGTAAAGCTGCTGGCATGATCACCAGCACCCAGAGAAGGAAAACTCTGCATTTATATCAAAACCCTCGCCAACCCGTCTGCCAAGCGTGGTGAGTATGGCAATTTCCCCTCATGTGATTGAGGGAGGCCCGTGCCCCAGCAGTGGGGACTTAAATGGGCTGATGATGATGAAGCAGGCTAAAAACTATGAAGACGTTGATGAATAACTCAGCTGTCTCGTCTGCTCAAGTCCATTCCAGTACAGTTTTGTTTACAGACCTGTAGACGATGCCCATCTTGTGTAGGTGCTCCAGCCCGCAGGCCACCTGCGCTGCGTAGAACCGCGCCCGCTCTAACCCCAGGCCCGTGTCGGCGCCGCACATGTTGTAGATGTGGAACTTCAGGTCGCCACCTGGAGAGAACAACAAAAAAGCATAACACGGAACTCAAATTTTAAGGTTCCTTCTATGTACATAAAGCTCTTCTAAAAGCTAAAAGAAATCCTCTTTTTTGGTCCAAATGCCGGTGTTTTGCTGTATTCTGTAGGACTTTTAGCAACCCGTTTGGATCAGTGGGAGTGAATGCTGCCTCTGGTGCAAGGGTTGAGAGTTCGATCCTCGCTCAGTACAAACATTTGTGTGCATGAACATGTATGTTTGTATCGGTCTGAGTGTTTTCTATGTATTTTAAGTATGTATTTACAAAAAAAAGTATTATATGCATATATTTGAAATTCCGCTGTTGGTTCTGATATCTCTATTACAGGTGCATGAACTACCTATCAAACTACGGCGGCTACGGTTCAAAGTCGCTCAAAGAGCTATGGAAAGAGCTATGCTCGGAGTATCTCTGAAGGACCGCATCAGAAATGATGTAATCCGACAGAGAACCAGAGTCACCGACATAGCCCACCGGATCAGCAAACTGAATTGGCAGTGGGCTGGTCATATTAGCCGCAGAACTGACAGCCGTTGGAGCCGTAAAGTCCTTGAGTGGAGACCGCGACTCGGTAAGCGTAGTCTAGGACGCCCTGCGACAAGATGGGATGATGACATTCGAAGGCTGGCTGGTGTGGGCTGGATGAGAGTGGCCGAAAATCGGGAGCAGTGGCGTGCATTAGGGGAGACCTATGTCCAGCAGTGGACGAGTGTGGGTTGCTGATGATGAACTACCTATCTCGGAGTCAGGTCAATGTATGTGATGTTGTGAAATATTTATTTATTTGTTTACTTGCCCCCCTGAGTATCTATGACTATGGCACCAAAGCTTTTCAAAAATATTTTTTTTTTCGGTAAGTATTCCAAATTTTGGCATTTGAACATCAGGAGGACAAGTCCTAACAGAAAATTGAAATTTTTTTTCGGCACTTTCATGTTTATATCAAAAATGTATGAAAGTCCGAGGATCTCCTCTGAATGTTGATGGCGACTGAAAAGCGCTTTTCAAGGGACTTCTTTGGTGGCGGAATCTACATCCTGACTCAATGTCTTTATGTCTCCTAGAGGGGGACCGTGCTTCGCCGTCCCGAACGGTCTTGAGCTTCGCGCTTTACATCGCTCCAAATTAGTCATTAAGCCTTCGTTTCTGCAGTGATCAGATAGCTGCCATCAGAGGTTTTCCCAGGGGAATACAGAATGAGGTTCTTCAAAAAAGAAGTGTTTAAGGTTCTTAAGAGGTCGGCAGCGCGTATGCAGGTCCTCTGGAGTTGCAAACGTCTATAGGCTGCGGTAATCGCATACCATCAGGCGATCTCACGCTTGTTTGCCACCGACGTAGTATATAAAAAAAAGTGATAGTCCGCCCCCAGGTTTGTTTAGGGCAGCCACGTTTCCGTTTTCCATAGGGGTTCTAGTCAATGATACATGATTTGCGAGAATGGGAGCTAAAGGGGAGATGATCTCGTTTTAGTCGCGTTCTTCATTAATGAAGGTCATGCCCGTTTTGAAATGCTGTGATGGAGAAGTGGACGCCTTTCGATCGTCAGCTTGTCAGAGCGCTTCAACTTTCGCGGTTGGTGATCGTCCTCGTGGTCTCTTTCCATCCACCCTGCCAACCAGCATGTTAAGACCAATTGTCTCCGAGCATTGTGAGCGAAGTAATCGACGATCTGGGAATCGATCATACTCAATACTCAATATTTTATTAATTTGGTCGATAGATGGACCAAAGTACTTAGGTTTTACGATTTTACTGGACTTGATATTGTTGGATTGTCTTGGCCCCGGAAAACAACACATAGGTAAGTACCTACTATTAAAATTTGGAAAAAAGAAATTGAGCGAAATTAAGTTTGCCCGGAGCATTAAACTTGTTTATACTTATAACAACTTGATTTATTAGTTCATCATCATCATCATCAGCCCATTTATGTCCCCACTGCTGGGGCACGGGCCTCCCTCAATCACATGAGGGGTAATTGCCATACTCACCACGCTTGGCAGACGGGTTGGCGAGGGTTTTGATATAAATGCAGAGTTTTCCTTCTCTGGGTGCTGATGATGGTTTTATTAGTTACTCCAAGGAAATTGTATTGTTTTTATTCAAGTTAGGTCCATACAGAACACCTCTTCTTCTCTTCGTCTTAGCGTGTTATTCCAGTTTGCGTCCAAAACTGTCGCTTTGGAGCCCGGGGTACGCTTAGGCCATGATTCAGGATTGGGGGTCTGGAAATTACAATGAACCGACTGCCGTCTGACCTTCGCAACCCTTTGACAGGGGAACCAGACCAACTGAATCATGCTTACACGTTTCAGAAACTTTTCCGAAACGTGCAGGTTTCCTCACGATGTTTTCCCTCACCGCCGAGCAGATGGTAATGGTAGAAATACGCACATAGATTTGAAAAAACCATTGGTACATGCTCGGATTCGAACCTCGACCACCTGCGTGGAAGGCGCGTTCGTATCCATTGAGCTACCATCGCTCTGTCATAAGTCCATACAGAACACCTATGAATGTCTAAAATACAGAACCCTCAAAAGGTAGTTACTATCCTAATAGAAAGGTCTATTCAGGCGTCATGTTTGTGAGCGAAGGGCATAACATACGTATGTTACGCCCTTCGTATGTTATTTCATTAATTTACAATGTTAATTCACACTTTAAATAAAAAACTGTATGTACCTTTTTAACTCATTACAGAACTAAAAGGCAAACTTTATAAATAATCATGAATTATTTACCTAAACCATTCATATCAGACAGGAAAAAAATAACCTTAAACGTATAAATAGAATGCTATTTTGCATAAAACACCGACTGACGTCAAATTCGATCAAGGTAAGGTGGAGATTTTCCCGTTAACCGTTGCAATATTTAGGTAAAGATTTATTTATAAAATAAAAGGGAAAATTGTTCGCAATAATAAGCCTATTATCCAGGTAATGTGTGTGTTTCGTGTGGTCCCCGGCAGAGTAGAATAGGCCACCCTCACTCTTACCGAGGTGTCGTAAAAGGCGACTAAGGTAAAGCTGCTGGCATGATCATCAGCACCCAGAGAAGGAAAACTCTGCATTTATATCAAAACCCTCGCCAACCCGTCTGCCAAGCGTGGTGAGTATGGCAATTACCCCTCATGTGACTGAGGGAGGCCCGTGCCCCAGCAGTGGGGACTTAAATGGGCTGATGATGATGATGATGTGTGTGTGTTTCCGTATCTTATGTGTTTTTGTATTTTGTGCAACAGCAAAAAAGTGGTGGAACTCACCATTACCCACTGAAATATTTGGTGGCATGGACTCTAGTTTCTATTTTGCCATCGGCCAAATTAGACTTGTCGCACATTAAGTTACTTTTCAATATGTCTCACACAATTCATGATTTTGAAATGAAAATGTACAATCTTAATCAAATAATTCAGTATGAATGCATGAATTTATCAGAAAGAGGTTTGAATCCTGTTTTCTTATTCGTACTGCGAAACAGTGGAATCAGCTGCCTGAGGAGATGTTCCCTAGAGGCTACAATTTGGGGGTTTTCAAAGCGCGAGTGAATAGGTATCTCTAGGTTATCGTGCTACATCTTAGACCATATTATCACTTACCATCAGGTGAAATATGATCAAACGCTTACCTATCTACAATTAAAAAAAGAGTATTTACAGACAGACAAGCGAGAAAATAAAAATACTTTATAAAAGATATTTTTAACCTCATTTACTCCAAAATGTACTCAAGTCCCCATGATGCCAATTTATTACACGATGGGCTCCACTCACTCCAAAGTACTGAACTACGCTCAAAAAGGCCTTTACTATTAATGTTAACGTCCCACCAAAATATCCAACACAAATTGATCTCTATACCCTCTTTGACAAGGTCGAAAGCCATTTAAAATTAAGACCTACTTGAAGGGTAAGGTGTGTATCGGTGACCTAGTAGCTGAGTTAATTCGTGGGTTAGTGGGCCAATCAGATCAGGTCAAGCAATTTGACGTGTTCGTCGCGTCACCCATCAATTTCAATTTGGGTGCCAGTTTTTAGTAATTGGTTGCTTAGCATGTACTCCTCCTATACCTCATAGATAAACCGGATTAACAAGTGTCATACTTGGATGATTAGACAAAGTAAACTGACAGATGTCAATGTGTCATTCATATACATAATATCCGAAATGCAAAATGTTAAAATGTATGAAGACGTGACATTTGAATCTTCTGTCATTTGGATTTGACATTTGCTTACTTCGTCTAATTAATAATCCGATATAGGTAGACAAAATCGTGGAGGAATCTGCACAATTTAGGATAATTCCTCAAGGTGTTCCCACAATGCTTCTGAACGTGAAAGTATGATCATTTCCCTGTCTAAGGGTTGAAAAAGTGAGGCTTTATATTCATATTAAAATTGACACCCACCGTGGAGCTGACATTTCTTAAGCCAAGCTAAGCAATGAGGTTAATAAATAACTGATTGCATCAGCAGCATACCATTCATAATAATGCGAACGAGACAGAGCACATCCTACATCTCGCTCGCGTACGCGAGGTTCACCATGAAGCGAGGATTGATGTTCATATCAAAATTGGCGCCCGCCGTGGTGCTGCCATTTCTTAGGACAAGCTAATTAAAGGATAATTTAGATTGCACCAGCAAACCAATTCACAATAGTGAGAACGAGACAGCGCGTCCTTTGTCTCATTCGCGTACGCGAGGTTCATTATAAAGCAAGAGCTGATATTCATATTAAAACTGGCGCCCACCGTGAGGCCTTAAGTCAAGCTAATTGATGGATAATTTAGATTTCATTTCATCAGCATACCATTCATAATAGTAAGAACGAGACAGACCGCATCCTTCGTCTCCTACGCGTACTCAAATTCACCACGAAGCAAGAGTTGATATTTATATTAAAATTGGCGCCCACCGTGGGACCGCTATTTCTTAAGTTAAGCTTATTAAAGGATAATTTAGATTGCATCAGCATACCATTCATAATAGTGAGAACGAGACAGAGCGCGTCCTTCGTCTCGTACGCGTACGCGAGGTTCACCACGAAGCGGGAGTTGATTCTCTGCAGGATCTGCTTCTCGATGAGAACCATCGCCTCGCCTTTGCGTTTCTTTATCCGTTTCTTCTCCAGTTTCTTGCACGCGTACATTTTACCAGTTGCGCGGACCTGGAAACGTAAATACATTCATTATAGTCTACCTCATCCTCATCTTTCCTCATCTTAGCCTATTATTCCTTTAGCTGTCGCTCTGGAGCCTGGCGAACGCTTAGACCATGATTCAGTATTTGGGGAGTCTGGTAATTACAATGACGCGACTGCCGTCTGACCATCGCAACCCCTTACAGGGAATCAGACCAACTGAACCATGGTTACACGTTTTAGAAACTTCATTATAATACCAAGGTGGACCATTCAGTTGAAAGATTCGTCATCCTTCGAATTCTACGCTATAGTTAGCGATGCGCTGGACAGAAACCGGTGGAGGCAGATCTTTAGCTCCAGATGTAGACCTGATGTTGACAACGATCCTCATACATGAGGTACCAACTCAAGAGAGAGCTTTTGGATGACCACAACCGCTGCAAAGCCATCTGTATTGTTTCATGGAAATTAGATCTTTAAAAGGGTTAAGTAAATAATGCACATAAAAATGTATCGACAGTCTTCGGGTGGGACTGTCGTTAAATTTTTAAGTGCATTATTTACTTAAGAATAAATTGCAAAAACATTGCTATACCCAGAAAAAACATATTTAAATGGATTATAATGGTCTGACCAACAAAAATGCAGATTTTTTAAAAACGTAATAATTATCGCTGAAATTATTTGAACAAAAAAAGTAAGATAATGCAACGTAATAATGTTTCAACATTTACCATCTTATTACAAAAAACTGCTCTGATACCGGTTTTAATCCTAAACTAGCAAGTTCATGATTATTACGAAATAATATTAGTTCTAAAATGTGTATTACCAATCCTCGACTAACTATAGACCACTTAGTACCGCAGATTACTGTCAAAATTGATCGAATCATTCAATCATTCGTTCAGTGACGTTTCATTTTACATAACCTTATTTTGTTGTCTGAAGTAAAATATTTTAAAATTGTTTTAAAGCAACAATAAATTAAAATATTAACCTAAGTAAGGTTTAAAAGTAATGTGCGTAGGAATTGCTTATAATTTTGGGATTCAATCAAAAAAATAAATTAACTACTTTCTCACAAATAACTTTCGTGTAAAACGGAATGAACTGTCTCAGGGATAAGTTGTCATTGTTACTGAATCGATATTTCGAGGTTATTTTTTTAGTAACTCATTTTAAACTAGGGGTCCGTGTGGTTTAAATTAAGTATTATAGTTGATATACTAAACACCGTTAAACTTTATTTTGTAATAATGTTTACTTTAGTTCTTCAGTTATTACCACTACTTATTTTAAACCACGATTTGGAATAAGAGGGATAAAGTTTAAAAACCAGGGCCTTAACCGGTTTCTACGCCATTCCTTAAGACTGCATATTTTACACGTTACACGGGTATGCCATTATAACAATATCGTTTATTATTCATTTTACGTTTATAATAAAACTGCGATGAATGCAAATCACTACATAATTACTATGTTATACACGAACAAAATGCTCAGCCATAGTACAAATTATATGTTATTTTAATAAGACGATTGGCAATTTATAGTACCAAGCTGTACCAGAACCACAAAATAAAAAGGCACAGAAGATGACTTGCTGACACGGATATAGAATAGTACGTTGATCCACGCGCTAGGCAGTATATCGAATGGTGTCTCTCTTGCACACGTTCCGTATAGTGTGTGTCTGTCTCATGCTGAACCAAGCCGATAACACGCGACGTTCTACATCTATGTTGTTGTTGGACCTAGTGTTGCTTATCGATAGTCTATCGATAGTAAAAGTAAAATCAATAGTATCGATAGTCTATCGATAGTATTGCTGGTTGTCAATAGTATCAATTGATACTATCGATAGTAAAATTAGATCATTACTATTAACGATATATAACGATAACGCCAATACTATCGATACTATCGATTGTTTAATGTCCTAAATTATCGATAATATCGGACATTTAATCAGGCAGCTATACTATCGAAACACAGCTGACTATCGATAGTACAAAACTATCGATACTATCGATAGTACAAAACTATCGATAGTACCGATAGCTTTTGATTAATTCTGTTAGGAAACACAATACAATCGATAGTTTTGATCAATAGCAATACTATCGATGGTCTGAATGATTTTCGAGGTCAACTATTTATCGGAAAACTATCGATAGTTCCGCAACACTAGTTTGACCTATGACTCGATGGATAGCTAATGAAAATAGGAGGATTGGATCAGTATATAAATAAATATAAATATATATTTCACAACATCACATACATTGATCTGATTCCGAGATAGGTAGCTCAAGCACCTGTGTTACGGATATCAGAATCAACAGTGGGATTACAAATATATACATATAATACCTTACTTTTGTAAATACATACTTATAATACATAGATAACGCCCAGACCAATACAAACAGATATGTTCATGCACACAAATGTTTGGACTGTGCAGGGATCGAACCCGCAACCCTTGCACCAGAGGCAGCGTTTACTACCACTGTTCCAAACGGGTCGTCAAGTATTCGCTCTTTTTTTTCTACGTCAAGCGTTACCAACTCACGAAAGGACTAGAAGAATTTTATGTTTTATGACATTAATCGAGAGTTGATGCGTAACAGAGATCATTCAGTAGTTCTACTGAATCAACAACGTCGACGGCGAGATTAACAAATTTAGGGTGTGTAGGTAGACCGACACCGGAGAACTATAGGACGTCTTGCGGTACAAATGATTGATGGTTTGAGTAAGATGGATAGTGTAATTTGGATGCAGACAACTCAAAACCGGGATGGTTGGTCGGTCTTCGGGGGAAACGTTCAGAAGTGTACGGCGATAGCCTGATTATTTGGTCTCACCTATCAAGCGTTTGTCCCCGCCCTATCAAGCGTTTGACGCCGTGTGGTCCCCGGCAGACTAGAATAGGCCACCCTCACTCTTACCGAGGTGTCGTAAACGGCGACTAAGGTAAAGCTGCTGGCATGATCATCAGCACACAGAGAAGGAAAACTCTGCATTTATATCAAAATCCTCGCCAACCCGTCTGCCAAGCGTGGTGAGTATGGCAATTACCCCTTCATGTGATTGATTGAGGGAGGCCCGTGCCCCAGCAGTGAGGACTTAAATGGGCTGACGATGACGATGATCAAGCGTTTGACCGGTTGATTTGCCTTACCTGGCTACGCGCAGACCTATCCGAACCCACTCTTCCCCAGCTCGCGGTACATGCTTAATTCGCACTGAAAGGTCGTACTCCACGTGTACCCTGCTACCTTCTGTAGTACCCGTTGTTGTATGTGCTGTGCAGTGCCGTCATCTTTTAATACAGTCCACGCTTTCAACACCTGAGTTACACTGGACCATACCTGACCGCGTCAAGGTCACGCCTCTTCAGTATATGCGCTATTTTTTTCTCTACGTCCAGCAGTAGACGGCGACCGGTTGATTTGCCTCACCTGGCGTCACCGGCTGAGACACCAGCCACTTCCACTGCAGGTTCACTCTTGCCTTCAAGATGTCCAGATTGTAGTGGTCCTGAGATTTGGCTCGTCATGTCATATACGACGGGGTGTGGGAGCATCTACGTTCAGCAGAAGACGGCGACCGGTTGATAAGCCTCACCTGGCACGCGCAGACCTCGCCGAACCCGCCCTTCCCCAGCACGCGGTACATCCGGAAGGTGTGCTGCGTCACCGGCTGCGCCTCCAGCCACTTCCACTGCAGGTACCGGTGGAAGTACATCGACCTCTCGAACTCCGCGAAGGGCGTGCCCGCGAGGAAACTCTTCACGCAGCGGACGCATTCTGAGAATATGTCTTTGGAAGCGCCTGGGGACAAACAAAATATATTACTATATACACCTATACAATATCCTCCTCCAACCGATTTCGGCTAAGGCGGCTAATCTCAACGATCAGCCACTTAACGCAGGATTTATTATAATGCTCAAGTGTGTGCGCAAACACAACTACACTCTCCATTCCCTTGCCCTCATATTCCGATGGGACACAAGTGTGACACGACCGGGAAGTGATCGGGACCAACGGCTATAACGTGCTTTCCGAGGCACGGGGGTACAAGACCGCCAACTTCCTAGACACCGGGCTGACACTGAGAATTTCATAAGAGAAAAACTCAGGTACAAATTTTGGCCCGAGCCGGGGATCGAACCCGGGACCCCTAGCGCAACCGTCGCTAAAGTGCGACGCACTACCCACTGCGCCAACGAGGCAGTCAACTACACCTACATATACTAGGTACTTATAAAGAGGTAAGTTCTAAAGATAGTTTAAAGACTTTATTTTGAAAAAGACCTAAAATTAGTCACTTACATGAATTATGTGTGTCTGTCTATGGCATCGTAGCTCCCGAACAAATGAACCGATTTTGATTTTGTTTTTTTGTTTGAAAGATGAATAAGGGGGGACTGTCTTAGCTATGTTGGATATAAATCGATCCAAGATGGCCGCCGTCACAAAGATATGGTTTGTATTTTTTAACACAACTCCCACAATATGGGTATCATATAAAAGGGCTTGGGTAGCAGAATATATTTATTGTGACAAATTTCAAATCCAAAATGGCTGCCGTCGGGTGTTTTTTAAATTTTCAATTTTATAAATAATTTTACGAATCAGAAGACAAGTGCTACAAACGTAGAGTGGCTTTATATTAATAAACTTTGTTTCTTTAAAGATTTTTTTCAGAGTTTCTCAGTCTCAAAGATAGTAAGACGAAACATTTGCGCGATGTAATCAACACTTCTATTGGTAAAATTTTGAACTATGTACTCGTAATAGTAAAATTATGGCGCGAAATGTAGTGAGGGTCAATTCTCTACTTTTTGGTTTTAATTATTCGGACATTTTGCACCTGTCAAAAGGAGCAAAATATGTACGGTAACGAGAGGTCGGAATTAGGTAGACTTATTTTGGTACTTACTATTTATTTTATTTAAGGAAACATACAGATTTTTATATATTTCATTATTAAATAATAGTTATTACATTAGCATTAATTATGTGCGTCCTGTGAAAAGCGGTACAAGTCGACTTATATCGAATTTGATTTTCTTCTTACTACTTCATCACAAAAAATCCTCTATTTTTCTTTCTGATCAGACATGCAAAAAAATCCTCCTTTTTACCGTCTGATCAGACAGAAACAATAGAGGATTTTTTAGTGATGAAATAGCAAGAAGAAAATCAAATTGGATAAAAGTCGACTTCTACCACTTTTCACAGGACGCACAGAATTGTTTCCAAAGTTAAGTTATACACAATACAATCCTGGTAAGACATACACCGAATTCGGTAAAACTAACGATAAAATAATATAATACAGAGTAAGATACATACTTAAGAATTTCAAAACACTACGGTAAAGCTTACATTACTCGTGCATTGATCTAAGAAGACGCGGCGGTTCTTCGCCAGCTTCTCGTAGCATAAGTCTATGTGAATGAAACTTTTATTATATGCAATGCACTGGTTGTTCTCACAATAAAACTATTTTTAGTGTAATTAGTCCGACAAAGAGGTATCTGAAACGTATGCTTTTGTCGTGCACTGTCGGGGAACTTAGTTACTTAGTTAAGTAAGTAAGGCGAGTCAGTTAAATTAATTATAATTAATTTTGTGCAAAAATATTTGATCTCTGAACTTGCGTCCGGAAGCTAATGATTGGATTGAGCTCATGTTATTGTTATTTTTTAATCTAAATTGTAAGCTTCTAATGATTTTTTTCTTCTACACTGATTTCATACAGCGAAAAAATTTTGTATTTAACTGATAATAATTAAATTTTGTATACATATGTCTGCAGTAATTAAGATGATAGGTTCGGCCCAAATTAATTTGAATATGTGAAGAGACTTAGCCGTGTGGCCCCGGCAGAGTAGAAAAGGCCACCCTCACTATTACCGAGGTGTCGTAAAAGGCGACTAAGGTAAAGCTGCTGGCATGATCATCAGCACCCAGAGAAGGAAAACTCTGCATTTACATCAAAACCCTCGCCAACCCGTCTGCCAAGCGTGGTGAGTATGGCAATTACCCCTCATGTGATTGAGGGAGGCCCGTGCCCCAGCAGTGGGGACTTAAATGGGCTGATGATGATGATGTGAAGAGACTGCATACCATTGCATCTCTACATTGTCTATAGCTGGTTGCTATAGCTATAGATTTGTCTTGTTATTCAACTCGTGTCAACTTATGAGAATATTCCTAATAACATAAACTTATTGTGCTCATTTAAATATAACCATATTCGCCTTTTTACTTGCACATATTTATTTCCACATCACAAAAACTTAAAAGAATAAGATGAGGAGTTTTAGCTGTCTAATCATAAACTTCTCATTCATCAAATACGTTAAATATTTATACTGGAACTTCGAAGAATAATCATCCCATTTGTATCCGAGCTATCGGTATCAGAAAACATTTTTGTCGATTCATTGTTACGCATCTATAGGACCTTTGAGCGCTCTCCTTAGCTCTCTCAAACGTAAAGATTTCTTTGATTTATTACTAAACCCAAAGTATATCCAGTAGTCAGTAGTATAGTAAATATACATAATAATAATAATAATGTCCTCCAAACTGATATTTCAGTCATGGCGGCCAATCTCAGAGATTGTCCATCGACGCAGGACAAATTATAGTGCACAAGTATTTGCGCTGACACAAGTGCACTATCTACCCTCACCCTCATACTTCGATGGGACACCACTGTGACACGAACGAAGAGGGATCAGGCGCAGGACCAACGGCTTAACGTGCTTTCCGAGGCACAGGGGTACAAGACCGCCAACTTCCAGACTCCGGGCTAACACTGAGAATTTCTTAACAGAAAAACTCAGGTACAAATTTTGGCCCGAGCCGGGGATCGAACCTGGGACCCCTAGCGCAACCGTCGCTGTGTTTAGTGGGTCGCACTTTTAAAGCGACGACTACTCAAGAGGTCCCGGGTTCTATCCCCGGGTCAGGTCTAAAATTTGTACCTAAGTGTTCGGTATGAAATCCTTAGTGGCAGCCCGGAGTCTGGAAGTTGGCGGTCTTGTACGCCCGTGCCTCGGAAAGCATGTTAAGCTGTTCGTCCTGCGCCCAGTCCCAGTCCCATCGGAATATCAGGTTAAGGGTAAGGGTAAGGAATAGAGTTTCTGTTTTCAAGTGGTCTTTTATTGTAAATAATAACCAAAATTATAACTTTAATTCAAATAAATATATTTTTAGTAATTTTCTAGTGTTTACATTTTGACACTTATCAACACACAAACAAACGATAATGAAATTCCATGACACCTCGATTTTCGAAACTAAAAAACACTTCTAATACCGACGGAGGTTTACGCCTCCTAAGGAGTCGGTAACAGTGCACTTATGTTTGCACACACACTTGAGCACTATAATATATCCCGCGCACGTGGCTGATCATTGAGATTGCGGTAGCCGTAATCGGTTGGAGGATATTATTATTATTATTATATCTACCTACATAGAACGTGCCGCTTAAAGTTTGAGTGTGTGCGTAGGCGCAGGAAACCGTGCCCGTGCGCACTCTCAAGCACACATGCAAAATATATGGTTACGCAGTGCAGCGTTATCACGAAATAAGTAGGCTCCAGCTGACATTGATATCAAAGAGTTCTTTCAACCAACCCTACCTAATTCAGTTTGCCTAGAGAACTATAGGCGAACTAGCTAAATAATGTAGGCTTTTAAGATACTATCATCATCATCATCATCAGCCTATCGCAGTCCACTGCTGGACGTAGGCCTCTCAAATTGTTCGCCACTGTGATCTATCCATGGCTTCTCGCATCCAGCTCTTGCCAGCCAGCGCAGATCGTCCCCCCACCTAGCCAGAGGGCGCCCTACATTACGTTTGCCAAGACGCGGTCTCCACTCCAGAACTCGTTTACCCCATCGGTTGTCGGTTCTGCGGCTAATATGGCCAGCCCACTGCCACTTAAGCTTGCTAATCCGGTGAGCAATGTCGATAACTTTGGTTCTCTGCCGGATCACCACATTTCGTATTCGATCTCGGAGAGAGACGCCGAGCATTGCTCGTTCCATAGCCCGCTGAGCGACCTTTAACTTGTGGACCAGCCGATACTATTAATTAATAGCCGATATTTAAGATACTATAAAGCCAAATAAAATAAAAAAAAAGTTATTTTGTGCCTGTCAGCTTCATATTTGGATTTCACGGCCGCTTACCATCAGGCGGAGTGAGGTCATCCTGATTGGCCTTTCTTTAAAAAAAAATGTGTCAAAAGTTTTCTATATTGTTTATAAATAGGTGAATCCTACCGACAACGGAAACACTTATAGATAATACGAAAACCAAAAAGACTTGCGCGATTTACTCGACGCCTACCGCCATCTATTGGTATAAAATGAATCGAATGTCCCGAAATCAAGCAAGGGTGGGCCACTAGTTACGAATAAATAAAATAAACTACGCGTAGCAGGTTATCCTATTCAGCTGCCTCCCTCTGTCATTCACTCTGAAACACGCCGAGATCACTTCGCGCAGCATGTGTGCGTAGACTGATTAACTCGCGTTGTAGGAGGCAATTGTCCGGGTCTAATTGCTTTATAGTTGATATTTTTATAGCAATCTTTCGCAATTTATTCTTAATACTTAGTACTGTTAATTTTATAATTATAATAATATTTTGTTTTATTTTATTATTTTATTTTTTAAAATTCTCAATTCCAATTTTAATAATAATAACATTGTAGTTAATTTTTTTATTATTATTATTATTATTATCTTCATTTTAATGTATTTTCAATGTTCACCAATTATATGTTTTTTTGGGTATTATCCTTGTTTTGTAATGCACCAACTGTTTTAAATTTGATAAAAAAATACTAATTTTAAACACGCTAGGAACACTTTTATTGGATTACGATCTAGACTTAAGTTAATTCAATAAACAATACTAAGTTATTATCTATAATGATTGTAAACTGTCTGTGTTCTTTAATAAAGAAATAAATAAATTTATTCTTAAGGTGACGGGTAGGGCACACTAGCGACGCCAATCGATTTTAATTTTTAGCTACTAAACCGGATCTATTTTCAACAAATAAATAGTATAAGTGTTTGCCGAGAGGTTGTAACCACGAAATCGTTTAAAATAAGTAAATAACACACTTTTGTTATGTGGCGTTATTAGGAGCGGCTCTAGCCCAAGAAAAAAGAAGAAAGGCCGGCAACACATTAGCGATCTCCCCGATTTTCGCGGATGTTCATGGGCGGCGATGATTACTTTCCATCAGGCGCTTGCTCGTTTGTACGCCTCTAGCATAAAAAAAATAAAAAAAGAAGCGCCCGGGCGCAATCAATAACCTGGCGCCCTCATGTTTCAAAATGCGCGAACAAAATGGAATCCTACTCTGGGCTGTATCTTGGTCCCAGGCTTCGAAGCGACAGCATTGGAGGCAATGAGGGTTTTCGGGTGTGAAAAATCCGCTAGATCGAGTACTATAGGAGTCAGGTCCATATATGTATAATGTGATTGGTTATTTTTAAACGTAATCTGTCAAAATGTAAAAATTGACAAACTAAACAACCAATGCGATTGATGTTGGACCTCAGTCCAACAGTACGCCATCTAGCGGATTTTTCACACGCGAAAACCCTCATTGGGAATCACAAGCTAAGATGAGGGGAACGATCAGTACCCGCTCCTTGCGGAGCGCGGAGGGGCTCTCGGCGCCCTCTGACTTCCGGCGCCCGGGTGCACCGCGCCCCCTGCACTAAAGGTAAAGCCCCTGGTGTTATCGTGAACAGCGTGCGGGCTGTATCGATACCGTGATTGTGATCGCGCGCAATTTTCGTACCGCTCGCTGTGCTCGCTCCCATCGCTAAAAGTGAGAACTCTAACTCAAACCAAGAGTTAGGGTCGGTTTTCTGTCCTGCAGTTAAACTGATCAACTAATGGTTTAAAATGTGTTTTTAAGTAATAGTTAGATTAACCAATTAGTTATATTACTAGGAATAGACCGTCATTTCCACTATTGGTTAGACAAAGAACTATAGTTAATTTAATCAAAAGATAACTACTATATGGTATACTCGAATCTAGAATGCAAGACCAAAAAAGCTACTATATAAATACTAGATAACTATTGAAAACTTTTTTATGGCTGCTACTGTGTTACCCACGGCGAACACTGATATAACTCTGCCAATGTCGAGTGATTAAAGAGATTTTGTAATGAGCAGTTTTCCAGTAGGTAATTTCGGGTGGTTTCTAAAAGCAACACCAGATGACGCTACTCTCACTATCAATTAAAAGTTCCTTTTTAGTCTATGATAGATAGGAAATATTTGATAAACCAACCATCATAAAATTTACGGTCCAGCCATAATTAACTTTATTTTACCCATAAGAAAATAGAGATAAAAAGTAAACAAGTAAAATACATATTTTACTTGTTTATGAAAAGTTTCGTTTTGCATCACTATCCGTCATTTATAATGTACATTGCACTAAAAATACATATTAACTGCGAAGTTAATTAAGATATTTAATGTACACACTTGTTTTGTGACCTAAAACTATTTTCCCATAAATTCGCTATTTCATGTGGACCCTCCACATGAAATATCATACCACACCTAACATTTATAGGGACTGATTGCGCCATCTAGCGAATCACTAGGAAATCTAAAGTACCTACTGGAAAACTGCTCATTAGAAATTGACTGGTGTAAGGATGTTTTACTCTTTCTGATTTTTAATTTTTTAATTAAGAATTACACCACCTAATACGTAACAAAACGTATACAAACAAACAAACACATATATACAGCACAAAATTATGAGGGAGATTCGGTTAACCTGAAAACTTTATTTGCAAATGATATAAGTGACTTTGATACATTTAACGAGTTAAAGACTCTTCACTATGCGAATGTGGTTTAGATTCAAATTGAGATCAGATTGATTCAGGTTGAGACGTCAGACCACATATTTTTCAAACGTCAAAATTATAATTTCTCACTGTATGACATCCTACCCCCAAGAATTCCCCGCCCTATTAACTTTTCTTTTCTTCTTTCTGTGTCCTACTCCTCTGTTATAGAATATTTATGTAGATATATTATTAAATATAATAATATTAGACTTTGAAAGAAACTCCCACTTAACATTTTGTGCCGTCTATGTGTTTGTTTATACGTTTTGTTGTATCTTTTTGTTTTAGGTGGTGTAAGAACTCAAATTAAAATAATATCCTGAAGAATTTAATCTCATCCATACCGGTCAATTTTTTTTTAAAACGTGTCTCGTTAATCACTCGACATTGACAGAGTTAAAAAAATGTGTTTGGCATAAGCAAACGCAATAGCAGCCATTACAAAAAAAAATACATTTAACAGTGACGTATCTGTCGTGGTTTTTGGTTTCGAAAGCATGGTCTTGAATTCAAGTTTCAAGTATAGTAATTTAAGTATACAGCTAAAAACTCGCCGAGCGGTTTTAGTTAATCTACTGTATCATTGAAGACTGATGGCCGTGTGGTCCCCGGCAGAGTAGAATAGGCCACCCTCACTCTTACCGAGGTGTCGTAAAAGGCGACTAAGGTAAAGCTGTTGGCATGATCATCAGCATCCAGAGAAGGAAAACTCTGCATTTATATCAAAACCCTCGCCAACCCGTCTGCCAAGCGTGGTGAGTATGGCAATTACCCCTCATGTGATTGAGAGAGGCCCGTGCCCCAGCAGTGGGGACTTAAATGGGCTGATGATGATGATGATGATGATGATCATTTAAGACTTACGAGTATACTGCGCTAAAACCTAAGATCTCAATGTACGTATCTACAAGGCATCTCGAATCACTACGTATGCTTCTAAGTGGAAAAACAAAATATTTATGAAGGGATCCTGCGGAAAATTTATCGGTATTGTACAAAATCAATCTTATAAAAGGTCGACCTTTCGAAGTCTAAATTATTCAGATGAACAACTCGCGGGAGCTGGCTCGGGAAACATACAGTGGCGTCGTAAAATATGAAAACAATTTTAGATCTTATTTTCGAAGTTATAAAGCACAAGTTTGTGAAGACTTGTAAAACTCCACGTGACTCTATCGGCAGTCATTTCATGTTCACATTTCTAATGAGTATACTTTGAAGGTATATTTCTTAACACTTGTTATATTCCCTGTAACGGAGTCCTTTTGTGATTATATGAATGGACACACAATAGGTTCTTGTTAACATACGAAAGTCCTTTCCGACCTTTATTTGCCAAGTACGTCATTGTGAGCCCTTCGAGAAGGTCTAATCTCGATCACGTAAGAACCTCGTGTTTGTATGGTTATCGGAAAATATGTCTTACATGGGAGGGATAGGGCAAAAGAAGACTGAAGGTCGATTTTTTGATCCGTAGTTACCTTTTGGTTCAATTGAACGCGATCAAACACAAGCTTTGTTCGAAAAAATCTAAACATATTATTTGCTTGACCCGGGAATCGAACCCAGGACCCCGAGATCACGGCCCGGTACTTAAACCACTAGATCAACAGGGCGTTCAATTTAAATTTATTTATATTTAAATTAGTTCGGTTTACGCGCTAAACTGAGTCCTCGAGTTATGGTTGCGGGTTCGATCTCCGCACAGTACAAACATTTGTGTGCATGAACATGTTTGTTTGTATTAGTCTGGGTGTTTTCTATGTATTAATAAGTATGTATTTACAAAAGAAAAGTATTAAATGTATATAGGTATGTATTTGTAATTCCGCTGTTGGTTCTGATATCCGTAACACAGGCGAGAACTACCTATCTCTGAGTCAGATCATTGTATGCAATGGTGTAAAATATTTATTAATTTATACTTAATTTAGCTGAATTCGGTTTACGTGCTAAACGAAACAAACCAAATCTTGAGAAGGTTTGGTTTGTATTGATCACATTTTTCCAAAATCTGAATAGGTACCTATGAATGAATAAAATGCTTTATTTCAGACCACTGAGTCCATATAGCTGTTAGTTTGCTATTAACTTACAAACTATGTTAGTAACTATTTGTTATTAGGTACTAATCATCGTCATAGGCCGTGTGGCCACGTACAGGAAGTCGCAGCCGTGGCGATCTTCACCAGATCGTCGGTCAACCTTGTGGGGACAAGGTTGACCGACGATCTGGTGAAGACCGCGGGAATCCATTGGATGCGGGCGGCATAGGTCCGATCTGTGTGGAGAACATTGGGGGAGGCCTATGTCCAGCAGTGAACGTCTATTGGCTGAAATGATGATGATGAATAATATAAAAAGCCGTAAAACCGTAGAAGCAACTTCCTGCTCCGCAACCTCGCCGCCGTGTGGCCGTGTGGTCCCCGGCAGAGTAGAATAGGCCACCCTCACTCTTACCGAGGTGTCGTAAAAGGCGACTAAGGTAAAGCTGCTGGCATAATCATCAGCACCCAGAGAAGGAAAACTCAGCATTTAGTTCAAAACCCTCTCCAACCCGTCTGCCAAGCGTGGTGAGTATGGCATTTAGCCCTCATGTGATTGAGGGAGGCCCGTGCCCCAGCAGTGGGGACTAAAATGGGCTGATGATGATGATGTTGACTAATCATACATTAATGGAAGGTGAAACACATCTACCCGCCTCGTATGGCGTGTAAGCCAAGCCAGCGTTTTAGCATCGCCGATTCCCACCTTTTCGCTAGTACTTTTACCTAACTTCGCACAAATTTGGATAGGTACAATGCAAATTACTTCTCACATACCTTTATACCTGATGAGGTTCAACAAAATGTCATAATCATTACCTTCGAGTCCGGCGCTGGTGTCGATGACCCGCGTGCTGCTGACATCTGTAACCTCCTAGTCATCATCCGTCTTCAGATACTGCCCGCCGACTGAGGCACTACCAACAGAATGTCATCATCATCATCACCTTCGAGTCCGGCGCTGGTGTCGATAACCCGCGCGCTGCTGACATCTGTCACCTCCTGGTCATCATCCGTCTTCAGATACTGCCCGCCGACTGAGGCACTACCAACAGAATGTCATCATCATCATCATCACCTTCGAGTCCGGCGCTGGTGTCGTCGATGACCCGCGCGCTGACCACGTCCGTCACCGCCTGGTCATCATCCGTCTTCAGGTACTGCCCGAAGACCTTCGTCGCGAATGCCGGCCGCGTCTCGTCTACCTCCACCTCGTACCTATCCGCCTGCCAACAAGAGAAATAGACAAATTAGAAAATAGTGCTCGCGCCGAGTGAGTGTGGGTACCGGAGGACCAATCAGGGAATCCCGTCCCTTAAAGTTCCCTTGAAGTTAAAAAGTTGCCATCACACTTGTGACTCCAGAGGTGTTGCGAGATTCCATGGGTGACGGCAATCGCTTGCATACAATAGCCACTGCGTCTTTAAGATCATCATCCATAGCAGATGAAGTGAACTACTCAAAGAGGACGGAAAAAAGAGAGACAGTAATTATTTATATGTCTATTGTATGAGTAGGCACTAGAGGTATAAATATACCTACTATTTATAAAGATGTAAATTCTATAGAATACTTATATACTTATAGCTAAACCGAATGAACGCGATGTAATGGACGCCCAGCAACATCTGTTGGTACAACGTGGAACTACTGTCCCGAAACGTAAAGAAGACACGCTCACCAGGTCAGTAAAAAAACTCAATCGTCCTTTTCAATCAGCTTATTTTAATGAAATTGAAAACTGTACTTTAATTAACTCGAATTACGGGTTAAGATAATATTTAGAATGGGTTTATTCACCGGTGGAACTGGCAATGAATTTTCATTAGGGCCGCCGCTTTAAAGGAAAATATAGCTTAGCACTTTTGGTGCCAGATCTAGCACTAATTTCAACCGAAGTAATGATATGGAGGAGGTTTTAAATTTTACGTGTATTAGTACTTAGAACCGTTTTTTGAAAAACCTTAGGTTGCCAAGAATTTTTGTTTTGGCAACCCATTCTCATTATCTTTTTCAAATTTTCTGCCACAAAATAGATTTTTGATGTCATGGTTGCGACTAAACTTTGAAATCTCTCCAGAAAAATAAAATCACACCGAAGTGAGTCATCATTTTAAAAACATGTACTGTTAATAAGGTTTCTAAATTGAAACATCCGAAGTTGTTGTTGAAAATCTGGAACAAGGTACAAAATCACAAAAATTTTAATGTAAATAATAAATAAATATTTTACAACATCACATACATTGATCTGACTCTGAAATAGGTAGCTCAAGCACCTGTGTTACGGATATCAGAATCAACAGTGGGATTACAAATATACACATATAATACCTTTCTTTTGTAAATACGTACTTGTAATACATAGAAAACATCCAGACCAATACAAACAGATATGTTCATGCACACAAATGTTTTTACTTTGCGGTGATCGAACCCGCAACCCTTGCACCAGTGGCAGCGCTCACTACCACTGAGCCAAACGGGTTGTCAACATCAAATGCATTAAATAACTTATTTTTTTAGTTTGATGTTAATATTCTTACACTAAAAATGAGGTTTATTACTCATAACAACTCAATTTGGTCACATTAAGCATTTTTTATTCATACTATGTTATGAGCACCTTTTTATATATAAGAGGTGGCAGACGAGCAGACGGATCGCCTGATGGTAAGCAATTCCGCCGCCCTTGGACACCCGCAACACCAGTGGAGTCACAAGTGCGCTGCCAACCTTTTCCCCTCCCCCCAATTGGGCCTCCGGTAACATCACTCACACGGCGAAACACAGCGCAGGCGCTGCTTCACGCCGGTCTT
Source organism: Marasmia exigua (assembly GCA_019059595.1). NCBI lineage: Eukaryota > Metazoa > Arthropoda > Insecta > Lepidoptera > Crambidae > Marasmia > Marasmia exigua. Next base: position 20,083,376 of record CM032484.1, on the reverse strand, counting down.
CTGTGAGGCAGTGGTATCACTCCGGTCGAGCTGGCCCATTCATGCCTAAGCGTGGCTCTCCCACATTTAAAATGCAAACCAATCGCCACACCAACACCTTTTCACGTGGTGCCAACTACCAATTCGTGTTGTTAGTTGGCAACACTGGTCAGGGAACGGGGACATGGCTCTCCGCCATATCAATATAAATGAATGGTGTGCGCTAATGGCCATCTTCATTCCGTTATAATAGTAAACAAGGAAAGCTACTAGTTTATGTATACAGGGTGTATCGGTAAATAATTAACAGTAACAGGATGTAACTTTATATTCCTAAAAATACCTGAAAGAGTTAAAGGTTCCCAATTGATCAAATGTGTATTATTAAAAAAACTACCTTTATTGTGTTTTATTATTTACAGAAAAAAAAAATTTCCAAGCCTTTTGTGTCTCATTTTTTGGCAGCCCTTCCCCCCTCCCCCGTCCCTCTTTCACCCTCGCCAAATAACTAAAAAACTAATTGTGAGTACAGTATTGAAAGAGTGCCGTGTGGTCCCCGGCAGAGTAGAATAGGCCACCCTCACTCTTACCGAGGTGTCGTAAAAGGCGACTAAGGTAAAGCTGCTGGCATGATCATCAGCACCCAGAGAAGGAAAACTCGGCATTCATATCAAAACCCTCGCCAACCCGTCTGCCAAGCGTGGTGAGTATGGCAATTACCCCTCTTGTGATTGAGGGAGGCCCGTGCCCCAGCAGTGGGGCTTAAATGGGCTGATGATGACGATGATTGAAAGAGTTATCCTTTAACTCCTTACCATTGAGGAGTTGACCTTCCATCATCAGCAGCGCCACAAAATTAATGCAGTCAGGCATAAATACTGGTGCAGTTTTGAAAGAAGATACGAAGAGGAACCACGAACTAAAGTGTAAAATAATATTTTTATCACCTTTATACACCTCATATAACATTTTATAACAGTTCACTCGAGAAAAGGTGTTACCGAAGTCGGCGCCCAATCATCATCATCATCATCATCGTCAGCCCATTTAAGTCCCCACTGCTGGGGCACGGGCCTCCCTCAATCACATGAGGGGTAATTGCCATACTCACCACGCTTGGCAGACGGGTTGGCGAGGGTTTTGATATAAATGCAGAGTTTTCCTTCTCGGGGTGCTGATGATCATGCCAGCAGCTTTACTTTAGTCGCCTTTTACGACACCTCGGTAAGAGTGAGGGTGGCCTATTCTACTCTGCCGGGGACCACACGGCTAACATTCAATTATTCAACAGGGATTTTTTTGCAGATTTTTTTTTCTCGTACACCTTTAAACACGGCCAACTCCAATTCTATTTCCCTTTTCCATAAGCATTACATACTAGTACTACCTTCTATCCCTGACGCCATGTTGGTCTAGTGGTTTAAGTACCGGGCAGTGATCTCAGGGATCCTGGGTTCGATTCCCGGGTCGAGCGAAAAGTATGGTTCTAATTTTTCGGACATACCTCGGGTTAGTGATCACCAATCCGCATTTGGCAAGCAGGGTGATTAAGCCTGATCCCATCATAGTAGCGATGACTTGATTTCTATGATGGAGGCCTTTGCCCTCAGTGGGACAGTATATAATTTAACTACCTCCTACCTACACCTACACCTACCTGCTCAACAATCAAATGTCTTTTTCCTGAAAATGTCTGAAGTTGTCTGGTAGAAATATTAACGATAATAGTAACAGATTTAAGTCTAGTACTTACGTTTTTGTATTCATTTTAAGATAAAGAATCGGAAAATATAGGTTTGACGATCCGTGTGGATCAGTGGTTGTGAATGCTGCCTCTGGTGCAAGGGTTGCGGGTTCGACATCCCGCACAGTTCAAACATTTGTGTGCATGAACATGCTTGTTTATATTGGTCTGGGTGTGTCTATGTATTATTACGTATGTATTTACAAAAGAAAAGTACATGTATATATTTTTAATTCCGCTGTTGGTTCTGATATCCGTAACACAGGTGCTTGAGCTACCTATCTCGCAGTCAGATCAATGTATGTGATGTTGTAAAAAATATTTAATATTATTATTTTTTATTAATAGGTTACCATGACCCATTTCTTTTCCGGACTAAGTTTGATCTATGGTTGGTACTTTCACCACTGCACACTGTGATCATGACTAAGCAGAAAGCGTAATTAAAATTAATCTTTCATTAAGATTGATGCTTTCCTTGTCTGTTCTATTGACAAGTGACAGGGCAAGTATCATTATTATAATGGAGTATAATTAAAATGGACGCTTTTGCAACTGACTATCACTCATTAATAGTAATGAAATTACTTTTAATGGACTCGGACATAACGACTTGTATTCATTCGTTAATATTAACATCTTTATTTATTTTATTTTCCATTTATAAAAATCCACAGCTCTTGTACAATATTAAATTACATTCATTCATATGGCTTACAGCTAATTATGGATTTTATATATTTTGACAAATCATTTATTATTCAAGACAGTCATCATCATCATCGTCAGCCCATTTAAGTCTCCACTGCTGGGGCACGGGCCTCCCTCAATCACATGAGAGGTAATTGCCATACTCACCACGCTTGGCAGACGGGTTGGCGAGGGTTTTGATATAAATGCAGAGTTTTCCTTCTCTGGGTGCTGATGATCATGCCTGCAGCTTTACCTAAGTCGCCTTTTACGACACCTCGGTAAGAGTGAGGGTGGCCTATTCTATTCTGCCGGGGACCACACGGCGGCAAGACAGTCAAAGGGTTCCAAATGAGGGAGGGGGGAGGGAGGGCGTTACAGGTTTACAAGTACTATCTAGATGAGGGTGGGGTAGAGATCTTGCACGGAATTAATTTAGAAGCACACCAGCAGCTTCATTTTTAAAAGAATACTTTGATGCACAAAATAAATCTACAGTGGCAAATTTCTTATTGTACACACCATGCAAACGACTTACAACCGAGTTTTAAGCGTAATTACTGCGGGAAAAAGAGAAGGCAAAGAGTAGTGTGTCGTGTACGGGTACGAGGTTATTATGTATGTACGGACATCCACACGTCAGGTTACCACAATCTGTCGAATTTCCTCACTTAAATATTTCACAACAACGCATACATTGATCTGACTCCGAAATAGGTAGCTCAAGCACCTGTGTTACGGATATCAGAACCAACAGTAGGATTACAAATATATACATATAATACTTAACTCGTAAATACGTATGTACTTATAATACATAGAAAACACCCAGACCAATACAAACAGACATGTTCATGCACCCAAATGTTTGCACTGTTCAGGGATCGAACCCCCAACCCTTGCACCAGAGGCAGCGTTCTCTACCACTGTTCCAAACGGGTTGTCCAATTCATGTGAATTAATAATGATAATGTACCATATACGTTTGACATTAAGGTGAGAGTCGATTGAAGAGAGACAGTTTTGTTCACTTTGATGTTTTTTTTATGTGATTAGTGGCAGACGAGCAGACGGATCACCTGATGGAAAGCAATTGCCGCCGCCCATGGACACCCGCAACACCAGTGGAGTCACAAGTGCGCTGCCAACCTTTTCCCCTTCCCCCCATTGGGCCTCCGGTAACATCACTCACACGGCGAACACAGCGCAGGGCGCTGCCTTCACGCCGGTCTTCTGTGAGGCAGTGGTATCACTCCGGTCGAGCTGGCCCATTCATGCCTAAGCGTGGCTCTCCCACATTTAAAATGCCACACAATACCTTTTCACGTGGTGCCAACTACCAATTCGTGTTGTTAGTTGGCAACACTGGTCAGGGAACGGGGACATGGCTCTCCGCCATATCAATATAAATGAATGGTGTGCGCTAATGGCCATCTTCATTCCGTTATAATAGTAAACAAGGAAGCTACTAGTTTATGTATACAGGGTGTAGTCGGTAAATAATTAACAGTAACAGGATGTAACTTTATATTCCTAAAATACCTGAAAGAGTTAAAGATTCCCAATCGATCAAATGTGTATTATTAAAAAAACTATAATACCATTGGAGAGGACTTGGGAGGAGGTCTTTTGCCAGCAGTGGGACTCTACAGACTAATTAAAAAAATACCTTTATTGAGTTTATTCTGTATGTAAAAAAGTAGAAGGCGGTTTTTTTATTTACAGAAAAAAAATTTTTTCAAGCCTTTTAGTGCCTCATTTTTTGGCAGCCCTTCCCCCCTCCCCCCGTCCCTTTTAACCCCCCGCCAAATAATTAAAAAACTAATTGTGAGTACAGTATTGAAAGAGTTATCCATTAACTCCTTACCATCGAGGAGTTGACCTTCCATCATCAGCAGAGCCACAAAATTAATGCAGTCAAACGTAAATACTGGTGCAGTTTTGAAAAAAGATACGAAGAAGAACCACCGACTAAAGTGTAAAATAATATTTTTAACACTTTATACACCTAATATAACATTTTATAACAGTACACTCGAGAAAAGGTGTTACCGAAGTCGGCGCCCAATACTATCTTGTAATTGAATACAACATTCAATTATTTTGACTGACCGGATGGCGCAATTGGTAGTGACCCTGCCTCTTACGCCAGAGGTCGTGGGTTCGATCCCCACCCTGGACAAACATTACGTGTGATGATCACTTAGTGTTTGTTCGGTGTCTGGGTGTGATATATGTATTTAAGTATATATTTGTGTTGCTCTGTTGTTGATATTGTTAACACAAGTGCTTAAGCTACTTAGTACGGAATCAAAGTCAACGTATGAGAGTTGTGGAGAATTATTCAAAGGATTTTTTGCAGATTTTTTTTTTTCTCGTACACCTTTTCAACACGGCCAACTCCAATTTTATTTCCCTTTTCCATATAGATTACCTACTAGTACTACCTTCTATCCCTGACGCCCTGTTGGTCTAGGTGGTTTAAGTATCCGGGCAGTAATCTCAGGGTCGGGTCGATTGTCCCGGGTCGAGCGAAAAGTATGGTTCTAATTTTTCGGACATACCTCGGTGTTAGTGATCACCAATCCGCATTTGGCAAGCAGGGTGATTAAGCCTGATCCCATCATAGTAGCGATGACTTGATTTCTATGATGGAGGCCTTTGCCCTCAGTGGAGACAGTATAATACTTTCCTACCTCCTACACCTACACCTACCTGCTCAACAATCAAATGTCTTTTTCCTGAAAATGTCTGAAGTTGTCTGGTAGAAATATTAACGATAATAGTAGCAGATTTAAGTCTAGTACTTACGTTTTTGTATTCATTTTAAGATAAAGAATCGGAAAATATAGGTTTGACGATCCGTGTGGATCAGTGGTTGTGAATGCTGCCTCTGGTGCAAGGGTTGCGGGTTCGACACCCGCACAGTTCAAACATTTGTGTGCATGAACATGCTGTTTATATTGGATCTGGGTGTGTCTATGTATTATTACGTATGTATTACAAAAGAAAAGTACATGTATATATTTTTAATTCCGCTGTTGGTTCTGATATCCGTAACACAGGTGCTTGAGCTACCTATCTCGGAGTCAGATCAATGTATGTGATGTTGTAAAAAATATTTTATATTATTATTATTTATTTATAGGTTACCATGATCCATTTGTTTTCCGGACTAAGTTTGATTTATTGTTGGTACTTTCACCACTGCACACTGTGATCATGACTAAGCAGAAAGCGTAATTAAAATTAATCCTTCATTAAGATTGATGCTTTCCTTGTCTGTTCTATTGACAAGTGACAGGGCAAGTATCATTATTATAATGGAGTATAATTAAAATGGACGCTTTTGCAACTGACTATCACTCATTAATAGTAATGAAATTACTTTAATGGACTCGGACATAACGACTTGTATTCATTCGTTAATATTAACATCTTTATTTATTTTATTTTCCATTTATAAAAATCCACAGCTCTTGTACAATATTAAATTACATTCATTCATATGGCTTACAGCTAATTATGGATTTTATATATTTTGACAAATCATTTATTATTCAAAACAGTCATCATCATCATCATCGTCAGCCCATTTAAGTCCCCACTGCTGGGGCACGGGCCTCCCTCAATCACATGAGAGGTAATTGCCATACTCACCACGCTTGGCGGGCGACAGACGGGTTGGCGAGGGTTTTGATATAAATGCAGAGTTTTCCTTCTCTGGGTGCTGATGATCATGCCAGCAGCTTTACCTTAGTCGCCTTTTACGACACCTCGGTAAGAGTGAGGGTAGCCTATTCTACTCTGCCGGGGACCACACGGCGGCAAGACAGTCAAAGGGTTCCAAATGAGGGAGGGGGGAGGGAGGGCGTTACAGGTTTACAAGTACTATCTAGATGAGGGTGGGGTAGAGATCTTGCACGGAATTAATTTAGAAGCACACCAGCAGCTTCATTTTTGAAATAATACTTTGATGCACAAAATAAATATACAGTGGCAAATCTCTTATTGTGCACACCATGCAAACGACTTACAACCGAGTTTTAAGCGTAATTACTGCGGGAAAAAGAGAAGGCAAAGAGTAGTGTGTCGTGTACGGGTACGAGGTTATTATGTATGTACGGACATCCACACGTCAGGTTACCACAATCTGTCGAATTTCCTCACTTAAATATTTCACAACAACGCATACATTGATCTGACTCCGAAATAGGTAGCTCAAGCACCTGTGTTACGGATATCAGAACCAACAGTAGGATTACAAATATATACATATAATACTTAACTCGTAAATACGTATGTACTTATAATACATAGAAAACACCCAGACCAATACAAACAGACATGTTCATGCACCCAAATGTTTGCACTGTTCAGGGATCGAACCCCCAACCCTTGCACCAGAGGCAGCGTTCTCTACCACTGTTCCAAACGGGTTGTCCAATTCATGTGAATTAATAATGATAATGTACCATATACGTTTGACATTAAGGTGAGAGTCGATTGAAGAGAGACAGTTTTGTTCACTTTGATGTTTTTTTTATGTGATTAGTGGCAGACGAGCAGACGGATCACCTGATGGAAAGCAATTGCCGCCGTCCATAACCACCCGCGACACCAGTGGAGTCACAAGTGTGCCGCCAACCTTTAAACCTCATTTTCCACCGGATTGGGTCTCCGGTACGAAACACAGCACAGTGCTGCTTCACGCCGGTTTTCTGTGAGGCCGTGGTATCACTCCGGTAGAACTGGCCCATTCATGCTGAAACGTGGCACTCCCACGGTCGTATGTTTCAGTACGTACAGATTCTAGAGACAACGACAAACGCGAAACACTTCCAGGCCGGCCAGCGCCATCTATTGTTACAATGTAAAACAAATGGCTTGTACCGAAGTCAGGGCGAACCACATAAAAAGTTACACTTCGTAAGTTGTGCTGCAAGGATGTCCAGAAGTTATCAAGGCGGACGGGTAGCCCAAACTAGCGACACCAATCGATTTAAATCGTTAGCTACTAAACTGGATCTATTTTAAACTATTTCGGAGCGGGAGTCTGTAAGCAAACATTTATACTATTTATTTAATCTTATCTTATCTGTTAGGGGGTCATTTTCATGGGGCACGTCGACCCTAAGGGATCTTTTGTACCTCCCCTATCTTTTGCGCTCCTACTCACGAAAGATTCGTTTCATTAGCGTCATGATGTCTTTCGGATTGAAGTGCCTGTAGTCTCCTGGTTTAGGATAAGCGTTACCTAGAAGACACATTCTGCCTCTGGCTAGTGAGTCGCATTCACATAAAAGATGTTCTATGGTTTCCGTCTCCTCCTTGCATGCTCTGCAGTCGCTTTACGATGTTATGTTCATCTTCATCAGCATTTTGTTCGTTGCATAATGCCCTGTTAACTCTCCTAAGAGCATTAGAATAGTTATTTACGGGATTGCTACCATGTCGTACCTTATTTTTGAGTATCCGATATTTCGGCGCTGTTACAAGCGCCATGGTCACGGAGTAACCATTACTCCGTGACCATGGCGCTTATTAACTATTCTCCTAAGAGCATCCTTGTCTGTTGTCTATTGCCGCCGAGAAGATATTTTTTCCATATCTTCGTATTGTCTCCTATGAAGGCCTTTGAATGTTTCATTCCTAGTTTTTCCTATTTATTTAATAATTCTGCACTACTTTTTGATCTGTTTTTGCAATCGAAATTTGGATTAACGCTATAAGTGGCCGTTTTTGGTGCTAATTCAAATTTCGAGTACAAAAGCAGACCCTCAGGTTAAGTATAAGTATTAAATAAATAGTATAAGAGTTTTCCGAGAGGCTGCAGCTTCGAAATTGTTATAAAGATAGCAGGTTTAGTTGCTAACAATTTAAACCAATTGGTGTCGCTAGTGTGCCCTACCCGTCACCTAAGTATTGTTATGTTAACGCTCAGTGTCTTACTCATAAATGTTTGTTAAACCTTTGTTAACTAAAACGGTGTTTTAAAGCAGTTTTAATTATATCCTCGAAAATGTTGTATTTTTCTTATGCTAGAGGCGCCAAACGAGCAAGCGGACCTGATGGAAAGTAATCAACGCCGCCCATGAACAACTGCGAAATCAGAGAGATCGCTAATGTGTTGCCGGCCGTTTTAAAAAAAAACAAAATGATTTAAGGTGACGGGCAGGGCACACTAGCGACGCCAATCGATTTTAGCTACTAAACCGGATATATTTTAAACAATTTCGGGGTTACAACCACTTATACTATTTATTTAGGAATAAGAATATATTTATTGTCTCTTTAAAACACATTTTTACATAACAAGTAGAAACAAATATAGAGATACAAGTATCATGCATGATGAGACAAAGGGAAGAAGCTCAGCTGATGTTGCTACGAGGATGTGACCCCGGGCAACGCTGGTTTTCAGCTACTCCCCTTTTTAAATAACTATGCAAAAATGCTGGGTCCAACGCGTACGCGAAAAATGGATTCACGCCAAAAGCGGCCACTTTTGGCATGAATCAATTATTCGCGTACAAAAACGGACCCAACATTTGTGCATACTTATTTTATAAATAGTAGAAGTGTTTGCCATGAGGTTGTAACCCCGAAATTGTTTAAAATAGATGCGGTTTAGTAGCTAAAAATTAAAATCGATCGCTAGTGTGCCCTACCCGTCACCTTAAGATAGGTACTTTGTACCCAATGTAGCACGCAATAAAGAAATTGTTTCCAATGTCAAAACTGCTCTATAACACCTTTTAAGCTTACAAAGGTTTTTTGAACATTTATGAATTAAGCTCTTAATATTTAGTATAGGTTAATAACATTTAACTTTTCCCATGTTGGGTTGCCAGGCGTCGGGAAAAAGCCGGACATAGGTTTTGAATTTGCGTGTCCGGCAAAATTAGACTGAGTCCAACTGATCCGGCTTTTGCTTTTTTTTTAATTGAGCATTTTTTTGGATTTTTCATGTTTTTACCTTGCATAGCGCAATTTATCGATATAGAACTGTCTATCCCCCCTCCTCTGATCCAAAGCAAATAGGTAATAAATAAGCAAAGAATACCGATTCATTTAATTTTCTTGCATTATCAAACCTCTTGTGTAAAAAATGTAGGGTGTCCGCATTTGATGTCCGGCTTAACCGGACACGGCTAGTTGGGTTGTCCGGCTTTTCGGTTTCAAGACCTGGCAACCCCATTCCCATACATAAGGGATTCACACACACACACACAAAAATATTACTTGGATTAATATGTACACGTATAAAAACTATATCAGTACGGACGTGACAAGAAGAGCAGAAACGTTCTCCCAAGAAATGGACCTTAACACCACGACATAAGATCTTGTTTACCTTGAACCTCTGAACCCTCAGGTCAGAGCAGAGGAGGGGGGTGACACATAGCTCCCATTGGGCGCAATGTGTGCGAAAATTCATAGCCTGGAACAAGATATGAATTCAGAGGCACTTTTGGCGTCATTTCTTATAACAAAAATATTAAAATAGGCCGAACTTCTAATAAAAATTTACAGATAAAAATATTTATAAGTTTCGCACGCGCAGCCTTGATTGCTTGGATTAATTGGTGTTGCCATCTAGGAATTACATGTTTTCCGAAGTAAATATATCTCATCCCAGCGTGTAATAACGCGCCCTCTTGGTCTAGTGGTTTAAGTACCGGGCCGTGATCTCGGGGTCCTGGGTTCGATTCCCGGGTCGAGCGAAAAGTATGATTCGAATTTTTCGAACATAGCTCGGGTTTGTGATCACCAATACGCATTTGGCAAGCGTGGTGATTAAGCCTAATCCCATCATAGTAGCGATAACTTGATTTCTATGATGGAGGCCTTTGCCCTACAGTGGGACAGTTTATAGGCTGATACTTTACTTTACAGCGTGTAATTCCCAGTTAAGTCCAACGCTATATCATCATCATCATCATCAGCCTATCGCAGTCGACTGCTGGACGTAGGCCTCTCCAATTGTTCGCCACTGTGATCTATCCATGGCTTCTCGCATCCAGCTCTTACCAGCCATCCTGCGCAGATCGTCCCCCCACCTAGCCAGAGGGCGCCCTACATTACGTTTGCCAAGACGCGGCCTCCACTCCAGAACTCGTTTACCCCATCGGTTGTCGGTTCCACTGCCACTTAAGCTAGCTAATCCGGTGAGCAATGTCGATAACTTTGGTTCTCTGCCGGATCACCTCATTTCGGATTCGATCTCGGAGAGAGACGCCAAGCATTGCTCGTTCCATAGCCCGCTGAGCGACCTTTAACTTGTGGACCAGCCGCACCGTAATTATCCACGTTTCGGCTCCGTATGTCATGACGGGTAGGACGCACTGATTGAAGACTTTTGTCTTTAGGCACTGTGGTATCGACGATACGAAGACACGAAGTAGTTTTCCAAATGCTGCCCAACCCAACTGGATTCTCCTATTCACCTCATCCTCGAGGTTGTTTTTACCCAGAAACCATTTTTCGGAATTCGGTATGTCTGGTAATTAATATGAAGCGACTGCCATCTGGCCTTCGTAACATTTAGACAAGGGAGCCAAGCCAACTAAATTATAGTAACACTTTTAGAATCATTAACTCAACGATTGTTAAAGATTTTGACCGTGGGAGAGCCACGTTTCGGCATGAATAGGCCGGCTCGACCGGAATGATACCACGGCCTTACAGAAAACCGGCGTGAAGCAGCACTGTGCTGTGTTTCGCTGCGTGAGTAAGGGTACCGGAGACTTGTGACTTCACTGGTGTCGCGGGTGTCCATGGGCGACGGAAATTGTTTACCATCAGGTGTTCCGTCTGCTCGTCCGCCACCTATCACATAAAAAAAAACGTTGCTTTGGTAGCAGTTGTCAGCAAAGCTTCACAAATAAAATGAGTACCGATCATTAATCATTGACAAACAATTTTCCTTATAAAATTTCTCTCACTGGCTAACTTCCTTATTTGTACATCACTGGACATTCCGACGAGAAACAATAGAACTAGTATCATAAATTGCCATGACCACAAACTAGATTATATAGTAGACCACATAGACCAACATACAATGAACATGAAATACTTTTTTTTCGATTCATGTCAATCATCATCGTCAGCCCATTTAAGTCCCCACTGCTGGGGCACGGGCCTCCCTCAATCACATGAGGGGTAATTGCCATACTCACCACGCTTGGCAGACGGGTTGGCGAGGGTTTTAATATAAATGCAGAGTTTTCCTTCTCTGGGTGCTGATGATCATGCCAGCAGCTTTACCTTAGTCACCTTTTACGACACCTCGGTAAGAGTGAGGGTGGCCTATTCTACTCTGCCGGGGACCACACGGCTGACATGTCAATACAATTTATGTAAATACAAAACACTTAATAATATTCCCCACCCGATTTCGATTATGGCGGCTAATCTCAACGATCGGTCATGTATGTACGCAGGATATTTAAAAGTTCTCTAGCTTGTCCGCAAACAAGTGCACTCTCTATTCTCTTGCCCTCATAATCCGATGGGACACCAGTATGACACTACCAGAGAGGGATCTAACGCAGGACCAACGCCTTAACGTAATTTCCCAGGCACGGGGGTACAAGACCACCAACTTTCAGACTCCGGGCCGACACTTAGAATTTCTACTAGTAAAGATCGTGGGAATTCCTTAGATGCGGGCGTCACAGCAGGATCGATGTGCATGGAGAACATTGGGGGAAGCCTATGTCCAGCAGTGGACGTCTATTTGCTGAAATGATGATGATCATGATATCTCGGGAAGTTTTTAAAAACATCGATGTAATTGTTGGTTGGTTGGAATGTTTCTGTATTTTTTTTAATGTAATAGGTAGGCAGACGAACAGACGGATCACCTGATCCGTCACTAACAAGATAAAAATTTTTAGTGGCCACTTTTTTTCAGTGCTCTTAACAAATTGACACAAGTCATAGCAGGCAAAAGAGCCGACGGTTCACCTGATGGTAAGCGATTGCCGCCGCCCATGGACACCCGCGACACCAGTGGAGTCACAAGTGAGCTGCCAACCTTTAAACCCCGGATTGGGCCTCCGGTACCCTCACTCACGCAGGGAAACACAGCACAGTGCTGGTTCACGCCGGTTTTCTGTGAGGCCGTGGTATCAGTCCGGTCGAGCCGGCCCATTCATGCCGAAGTTTGGTTCTCCAACGGTAGAAGAATTGATTTCGATGGCACACGAAACTAAAAATGTCTCGTCATCCCTATTAGGACTGGAGTTTGATTGAAATAAGAAAATACACCTGCGTCACCCTGCGTAACGCTTGTGAGCGTTTTGAAATAAGAAAATAATATCTGCGTAAACGCTTAAACTGTCAGATCTTGCGACAGTTTACGTTACTCAACTGTCATGTATTCTTATTTTGAAACTAAGGCTTTGGGGGTTTGAGAAAACACTCTATCGTTGAAGCTATGATAAACGATCACGATGAGCTGGACCTAATGGATATAAACAAGTAAAGATGGAATAACGACACGCTCCATTAGTGGAGGAGAATAATTTGTAATGACGTGGTGATAGGGCTGACATCCTCGGGAAGCAGGACTTCGATCAATTTCTCCGAATGTGGTTTTGGTAATTAACTGTATTACAGCTTATGGATGGCAGATTTACGTGCCTTACTCGGACATATTCTCCAAGCCTTATCGGGTCTAGGTGTTATTGAATAAGGCACCGCAAGGACCCTTTAGTATTTTTAGCTTAACATTTTTTATGATAATTTTAATTGTATAACCAACTTTAATGGAACTGACTTTTTTTTTTAATTTCTATTTAACTTGACATTTATAATCCCCTATGAATTTAATTTGTATTAACCAACTTTAATGGAACTGACATTTTTTTTTATTTCTATTTAACTATTAATATAATTTAACTTGACATTTATATACTTACTAGCTGACCCGGCAAACGTTGTTTTGCCATATAAATAAAAGGGTTGATCGTAGAAGGGTGAAAATTGAGGATTGTATGTATTTTTGTATGTTGTATCATAAAAAAAGAGAAATTAAAAATTTTGTCTAAAAAATAAAAATAAAAATTTAGGGGTGGACTACCCCTAACATTTAGGGGGATGAAAAATAGATGTTGGCCGATTCTCATAGATACCGGATAAGCACAAAAAATTTCATCAAAATCGGTCAAGCCGTTTCGGAGGAGTATGGCAACGAAAACTGTGACACGAGAATTTTATATATTAGAAGATTACAATGTATGAATGTCAAATATTGTATTGCTATTAATAACTATTCTATTGTCTATTTTGTATATGACCTGTAATTTAGTTGAAATAAATGATATTTAATTTCATTTCATTTCATTTTAGTTGTTTTATTTTATTAACTGATTTGTGTTGCTATTTCTAATTAAAAAAAAATTCAACTTATGTTTGGTCAGCTTTTCATATTTTCAATGTGTATTGAGAAAATAAATGTTTTTTATCTTTATCTAAATGATAGCCCTATATCTGAGGTGATCCGGCAGAGAACCAAAGTTATCGACATTGCTCACCGGATTAGCAAGCTTAAGTGGCAGTGGGCTGGCCATATTAGCCGCAGAACCGACAACCGATGGGGTAAACGAGTTCTGGAGTGGAGACCGCGTCTTGGCAAACGTAATGTAGGGCGCCCTTTGGCTAGGTGGGAGGACGATCTGCGCAGGATGGCTGGCAAGAGCTGGATGCGAGAAGCCATGGATAGATCACAGTGGCGAACAATTGGAGAGGCCTACGTCCAGCAGTGGACTGCGATAGGCTGATGATGATGATGATGATGATGATAGCCCTACGTCCCAGGACAGCCGCGTCCCAGTTTCCGGGTGCTTTACTGTAATGAGAATTCATTAGGAACTCCATCGGCGAGCAACCTTGTTCCCCGCGTTGTCTTTATTACTTTGAATAAGTTCGCCCCTGGGGACCCGTGTCTTGCCTCATACTTTACTTTGTTGCTGGTAGATCTAGCGGGACATGGGGGAATAGTAAAGTAGATTTGTCGAAATACGGTATTTGACTATTTTTTTTCATTTGTGTAATCAAAAGACCTCTCAATGATAGAAACATCGTTGAAAGAATTACTTGATTCTCATTTAAACTAAATAAGATATCACAACTTTAAAATCACATTATTATATTACAAAACGCTCCATACAAATGGTTACAGAGATGTGACGTCACACGACAGTATTTTGTATGCATTTCATTTGAATTTTGTATGGTAGCTATATCAAATGTTTCGTTTATGTCAATGGTTTCATTATAATAGTTGGTGTAAATTATATGGGTTATTCAATGGTATAATTATTTCTTAATAATTTCATACTTTTAAAATGGACTTGCCCATGAATCTTTTAATGACCATAAAACCGGCTAGACGTTATATTTTAAATTGAAAATTTTTGCTATTCGCACATATTTACCTATATTTTGATAAAATATTTATATTTTGTAAAATCTCGAACTTAGTCAAATACCCTATTATCCTACTCCACATATAATATCATGGCCTATACTTTTTTTACACTGCATGGACTATTTTTTTAACCAGTGTAACATTTGTTTCTTGTAGTTTGCATGCTGAGGTTACCTATAATTGTAAGCACAGTTAGATTTAAACAAAGTTATCCACTTCTTGAGCCGTGTGGTCCCCGGCAGAGTAGAATAGGCCACCCTCACTCTTACGGAGGTGTCGTAAAAGGCGACTAAGGTAAAGCTGCTGGCATGATCATCAGCACCCAGAGAAGGAAAACTCTGCATTTATATCAAAACCCTCGCCAACCCGTCTGCCAAGCGTGGTGAGTATGGCAATTACCCCTCATGTGATTGAGGGAGGCCCGTGCCCCAGCAGTGGGGACTTAAATGGGCTGATGATGATGATGATGATGATCCACTTCTTTATGTATGTACCTGCTGGAACTTATGTTGGTAATCCAATAAATAAATAAATAAATTTTGCCCGGTGCCCTTCGCGTTGTCAAAGATAGACGCTGATGGAAGAGGTCAGAGAAGAGATTTTTTCAAATGGGGATCACGACTCTGTCATGAGGTTTAGAAGAACTAATTTTAGAAATCATTACCTATGCTGGCTGGACTAGACTTTGAATTCGTGTTATTTATTACTACTTTTACAAGCAAAAAATATAACATAAATATTAATTGTTCGAGAACCAGGCTCGGCATTATGGGCCGGCTCGGCGGAAGTGTTACTCACCCACTGCTGGGGCACGGGCCTCCCTCAGTCACATGAGGGGTAATTGCCATTCTCACCACGCTTGGCAGACGGGTTGGCGAGGGTTTAGATATAAATGCAGAGTTTTCCTTCTCTGGGTGCTGATGATCATGCCAGTAGCTTTACCTTAGTCGCCTTTTACGACACCTCGGTAAGAGTGAGGATGGCCTATTCTTCTCTGCCGGCTTGGCGGAAGTGTTACTACCACAGGTTAACACAGAAAACCGGCGGGTAGCGCTTGCGCTGTCTTGTCAAATGAGTGAGGGAACGGTGAGGCGCGATCCGGACGAAGGGAATAATATCCCTCCAACCGATTACGGCTACGGCGGTCAATCTCAATGATCAGCCACGTAGGCAGGATATATTATAGTGCTCAAGTGTGTGCGCAAACACAGGTGCACTCTCTATTCCCTTACCCTTATATTCCGATGGGACACCAGCGTGACACGACCGGAGAGGGAAAGCGCGCAAAACCAACGGCTTAACGTGCTTTCCGAGGCACAGGGGTATACGACTTCCAGAGATGGGGCTGACACTAAGAAATTACCGAAAACTTAGGTACACATTTTTGGTCCGACCCGGGGATCGAAACCGGGACCTCTTGCGCAGTCGTCGCTTTAAAATGCGACCCACTAACAGCTGCGTCACTGAGGCAGTCAATTTAAAGGTTGGCAGCACATTTTTGATTCCACTGGTGATCCGGCGGTGATCAATTACCATCAGGTTACCGCTTGTTTGCCACATCTAGCATAAAATATACACAATATACTGACCGCATCCAGGAAGTTATTGTACTTGTGGTACTCAGGGCGGTTCCGCTCACAGAACTGGCGGAACAGCAGCTTGCCGATGGGCTGCTGGTCCACGACGTAATCGTAGCCTACATCTGCAACAAGGAAACCAATCGGTTAGTGTTAGCATACATAATATAATTAAAAAAAAAAACAGATCGATGAAATAATTTTTTGTCAACTTTTTACTTCATCGTTCGGATACTTGACAGATGCATTCCTTAACACTATTATATGCTACTAATTGAATTGCGGGTCTGCTTACTTCTGATATTGTAAGTTTGAAGCTGGTGCGCGGCTCCTAAAGTGGGTCCCGCTGAAAATCAGCGCCCTGGCCGGCCAGATCAGGAAGACCAGGGTAATATGCTGAGCGGGCGCCTATTTGGCAGTAATGAGTTATAAGTTTCATATCTTGTACTGTATTGTATTTATCCGATCATTCTATTTTGCATGTTAAGCTTGTATCTTTATTTTGCCAAATAAATTATTACTTACTTACTTACTTAAATAAAGGTTATAACAGATGTCAGGAAGATTATTGGTTTTTAAGTTGTTTCTACAAAACAATCTTTCTTCTCAACTCTAGGGTTCAGTTCACACTCAAAAGCAAGCCCACCATCAGAGGCGGCTCTTGTACATGTAGCGCTTGGGTGCAATAAATATTAGGCGCCCTCTTGTATCAAAATTGTAACAAAATCATCGCCATGGGTCGATATAGGTACTTAATTATAGGTGCATAATAACTGTATGCGCGCGCTAGAAGTTGTTTTGATTTGTTAGCCGTAATAATTTTATATTTAAACTGTAGATACCCACACTCCTATTTATTCATTATAATAATTTAATAGTATGTATGTATTATGTATCTCAGTATGTATCTCATTATTATTTGATATTTTCTTCTTAGTAGATATATATACCCACATTACACATATACGTTAGGTACACAAAATACACTAGACAAGCGTCCGTCGCACTCATTCAGCTGGTCTCACTGAAAACCAGCGTCATGGCCTTTGTCTGGGCTGTGACATAAGCTGAGTGAGGGCCATTTATACTAGACGTCATAACACATCATTATATTCATTTGGCACAGTCTGGACATGATTGAATATAGTTTTGTTTTTTTTTCCTTTTGTTTTATTTTTATGTATTTTTAATTGTTTTATGTTTTGTTTTCTGTTTATAATTGCTATATGTTCTGTGTTGTGATGTCTAATTATAATAAATATTTTCTTTCTTTCTTTCTTTCAAAATGGAATAGTTTGGTGCTTAAAACACGTAGTTAGCTGCGCAGTACGAATCCACCATGTTTAAACAGGGTGTCAAGCCGAAGGCCATGGATAAATTTCATAACTTAAAAACTACATTAATTCGTCGACATACATGCGGGTGTTTTGGGTACCCCAAAGGGTGCTCTATACATATCGGCTTGACCTCTTAAATGAAACTTTCTGTATAAATGGTTGGACGCTCGCTCCTTGCGAAGCGTTACAGTGGAGGCTCTTATCGCGAGCGGCTCTCGGCGCCCCCTAACACCCGGCGCCCGGGTGCACCGCACCCCCTGCACTATAGGAAAAGACGCCCCTGCCCACCATTAATAAAAAAAATTAAACCTAAGATAGTATGGGTGGAAAGTCACACACATCAAAGAACACAAATCTGTACAATTTCTTCAAACGACTCTCACCTTAATGTCAAACACGTTTGGTTTAATATCAATTGAAGAAATTTTAGCTGTCTGTACTTGTAAATTTTTCGTTTTTAATTTTGTATGCCGAAGTGAGAGTAGAATCATTTTAGCAAAGTAATTAATTAGCATCTATAAATTACGCTATATCGCAATTTAACACTTTAAGGGTATAACGGGAAGTGTGACAAGGGATGGGGTCCTTATTTCGAGATGAATGATGTTTAGCAATTCCTATTTCTGCCGCACTATCAAAAAATGGAATTCGTTGGAGGCGCATGTATTTCCTCCTTCATATAATATGGATTCCTTCAAACGAAGTGTGAAGAAGCATCTCGCGGGCCAGTATGGCACTGAGGCCTGACATTCCGTTGTAATTGCAACGTGGGCTCTTCTCTTGCTAACCATTCAGGCTGAGGAGAGCCAATATACTGCGTCACTATAAAAAAAATGTAACATTTCAAAACTTAGCTAGGTACCGTGAATCGGAAATCGAGTGGGCAAATCGAGTTAGGAAACTTTAAGTTTTAATGACGACTTTAAATTCTAATTCATTTTCTAGTACCGGTAATGATACTTTAACTCTAACAAAAAGCGTCAATATTAACTGGACAACTTGGTCATCGCTAATTTCAAAATATAACATGAAATAAATTGTATCCAGTAGCGCCGCGCCATTAAGTACTTTCCCAACGTTCTATAACGTCAGAGGGCCTACAATGAAATGAAATTCACGACTGAATCTTCTTTCCCGTCTCTTTCTCACACGCTTTGGATACTGCAGGTATAATAAGTATTTTCATTCCTTACAGGACGGTTTCGTTGTAGGTCGTGAAACAAGAACCCCGTGCCTACTAAAATGAAATTGTCCAATAACATGGGATCGGTAGTTCTAACTTAAGTTATAGATTTGTTTTGTTGTGAGACACTAACAGCGCCTACTTAAGGATGTAGGGTAAAGACCGTTTCCGTCCAGAATAAGCGTTCCAAAACATGGCAACCCCGCCTAGTTGCCACGATTTAGAAACGAAAAGCCGGACAATCCAATTTAGCCGGACAATCCAAGTTTAGCCGGACATTTGGGTAAAACGGCAGATGTTCTACATTTATGAAGAGAACTAAGAACGTTTAATTAGCCGGATGCAACCAATTCGCCCGACTCATCATCATCAGTCCATTTAAGTCCCCACCGCTGGGGCACGGGCCTCCCTCAAACACATTGGGGGTAATTGCCATACTCACCACGCTTGGCAGACGGGTTGGCGAGGGTTTTGATATAAATGCAGAGTTTTCCTACTCTGGGTGCTGATGATCATGCCAGCAGCTTTACCTTAGTCGCCTTTTACGACACCTCGGTAAGAGAGAGGGTGGCCTATTCTACTCTGCCGGGCACCACACGGAATTCGCCCGACTATTCGGCTAAATTCAGACTATGTCCAACTTGATCCGGAAGCCTGGCCACTCTAAAGCAGGCGATCAGGGACAAAGTGAAGTAAGTGTATTTACTCTAGAATGTAAACTTCTCACTGGATCCACTTCCTTGTGCCCCAACGCCAACTAATTAACAAAAGATCGTTCACTTTTATTGCGAACGGGTATATAAGAGCCCTTTTTACTGATCAGTGGCGCCACAACCACGGTTTTATTGATTGTAGCTAAATTAAGACAATAAATAAAAAAATATCAAAAATAAAAACAATTTTTAATTTTTTTGGCAAATGCCATTAATGTCACAATCATCACTAACAAGAAAAAAATTATTAGTTACCACTTCTTTTTCAGTGCTCTTAACAAATTGACAGAAAGGTCATAGCAGGCAATAGAGCAGACGGTTCACCTGATGGTAAGCGCTTGCCGCCGCTCATGGACACCAGCAACACCAATGCAGTTACAAATACGCTTCCAACCTTTAAACTGTCCTTCTGAATTTAAGCCTCTTCCGTCACTCGCTCGACGAAACAAAGCGCAAATGCTGCTTGTAAGTCTTTTGTGAGGCGGTGGTATCACTGCGGTCGAGCAGGTCCATTCATGCCGAAACGTGGTTCTTCCCTGGAAAATTTAATTTAAATTCTAACATCGTGGAAATGCTGCCGTCATCATCTTGCCATCTTAGCGTATAATTCCCGTTTGCATTCAAAGTTATCACTCCCCAGATCGTACCAGGAGCCCAATTCTCGTGCTTTTGAGAACATGGCGGATATCACCCGAAAACCATACAAAAAAACTATGTTTTAGTGATATATGTCGTATGAAAACAAATGTCAAGAGCCCGAGAATTGGCTTGATGGAATCCAATTCTTGTGCTCGTGATATTTTGGAAACATGGCGGGCTCTAGGAGCCCAATTCTCATGACATTTATTTTCATACGATATATATCACTAAAACATAGTTTTTTTGTACAGTTTTCAGGTGATATCCGCCTTGTTTTCCAAATGTCACGAGCACGAGAATTGGGCTCCAAGAGCCCAATTCCCGTGCTCGTGACATTTTATTTTCATACGACATATATCACTAAACATAGTTTTTATGTATGGTTTTCAAGTGATATCCGCCATGTTCTCAAAATATCACAAGCACGAGAATTGTGCTGCAGGTTCCAGCCTGGTACGCTTAGAGACCATGATTCAGGGTTTGGTGAGACTGGTAATTGCAATTAAACGACTGCCGTCCGACCTTCGAAACTTGATGAATAGGTGGTATGTGCCCAGGTAGAAATAATAATTACCTTCCTTTACAAATTACATTGATTAATTATTTATTAAAGGACGATCTAGCTCTTGATGCGTACAGGAGAATATGATATAAAAAAAAGGTTTTTATTTATTTTAATCTTAGACAGATGGCGCTGAATCGATAACAAATGAGAGTGCTAAGATTTTGATACTTAATTATGGCGGCGTGGTACAGATGGCGCTGCCAGTCAACAAGTATTTCGCTGTTTAACAAAACTCTTTAACATGGCAACCAGACCAATTGAATTATAACTAAACAAAGATATGAAAAATCCAGGGGTGCACGCTTGGATTTGAACAACGACCCGCCGTGTGGAAGGCGCGTTGAACTAGTGAGCTACCATCGCTCTATAGTGGAAATGCTGGCCCCGGTATTCTAATCCGATGGCCCGGTACCAGGTAGCTTAATTTAAAGCCGTCCCGTAACGAACAAGAATATACCTGTTGCATCCATAGAAAGGAGACACACAGCACGTGTGAAAGAGAGGAAAACTTCGAATCGGTCGTAACGTTTGCTTTGAATTAGGCCCTAAGCGACTCATGGTTTGAGAAACACAGGGTTAAATAATACCAGAACGCGTTTCCGAGCGAAGTATTGGATTAGTATTGGTGGTGTCACAGTACAACCATAAACAGTAACATTAACGCTTCGACGAGCGCTGCTTCTTGCCACACATTTCCGTAATCTCGCAAAGACTCGCGGCAGACGGTAGACTATTTACTAATAAATGAAATGTGACACCGATTGCCACGAGTCTTTGGCTCAAGTACCTATAGTAACAGTTTCTTCCCTTTCCATTTTGAACAACTTCAGTAGTACACGTATATCATTAATTATGAATGAATAAGCGCTGCAGGCAGGGTTGCCATGTTTTAGAGACGAAAAGCCGGACAATCCAACTTTAGCCGGACATTTGGGTAAAAAGGCAGATTCTACATTTATGAAGGCACCAGACCGGAGAACTATGATTAGGCTGAGTTTGACATTTAACTAAACTTTAATTTTTAATTATGCTGAGTAAACCATAGACATTCACCCTAAACAGACTGTGCCTTTTCATAGAAAATAAGCCGGTAGTACCGGGGTGACGTGTTGGGCGATGAACACCCGCAACACCAGTAGAGTTGCAAATGCGCTGTCAACCTTTAAACTCCCCTTCCCCCCGGATGGGGCCTGCGGTACCCTCACTCACGCAGCAAAACACAGCACAGTGCTACTTCACGCCGGGTTTTCTGTGAGGCCATGGTATCACTCCGGTCGAGCCGGCCCATTCATGCCGAAGCGTAGCTCTCCCACGGTTAGTAGTACATGCATTTGCTTTCTTCATCCGCATAGTTAAAAATCAAACATTTTGACGGATTTGGTTCACCGAACGTGTAATAGTTATTGTCGAGCTACTCGCTATATTACCACTGTGGGGGGTAATCTTTAAGTGGGGCGCTGTTTGTTTTTCTTTCAGCTCAAGCACAAGGAGCGGAGAAGACTTTCCCACAAAGATTAGAGGGTTGTTTCCTTTAACGGCATTGACTTTGAGGGAGACTTTGGAAAACATCTCTTTAATAAGGAACCAATTGGAAATAGTATTAGGAATCTTAGATTATCAGTTCATTCAGAACTAGCTTTTGCCCGAGGCTTCGCTCGTGTTAGAAAAAGACAAAAAGTAAAACATAGGGATGTTACTCACCATTGCTTCAATGCGCTAAGAATCTTACCACTAATTAAATTTAAGGTAGAATTAAGAAAGTGTCTAGTTGATGGTGGTTTTTTTGGTTTGGTGGTGGTTTTGAAAGAATACCTCGATATCAAATACAGCAATTACAGAGGAATAATTTATTTTATATCATTGACATAAACGGCAATGCTATTAATTAATTATTGATATTTTCCATTATTATTCATTTTCATTTTGACATCTCAATAAATTTTAATATTCTGACTTAATTATTTCGTTGACATTTATTAGTAATTTTTGACATACAGGGTGTATCTGTGAACATTTACATCCCTTTAACCACGTGTTCTACTAACCATTATGAACAACATTTGTTTTATCACTTTTGGAAATTCGCAGGTAACTGTGAGAACTATTATATAATTTAATACCTGCCTATTCTGTAAACCACAATTTCTACAATAAAGATTTACTTGTTTATTTACCGTTTTGCCGTGAAAGACGGACAAACAGACAGATACTCACACTTTTACATTTATAATATTTGTATGGATTCATTTCTATCTATACTACACTGAAGAAATAATAAGTTGGTAAAGTATTATTAAGGTTGAAGTTATGGGGCTTCTAATAAAATTGCGAAGCGCTTCTAAGAAACTTTTCGATATGAATAACATGATGGCTGAAAACCTTGGTTTTGCGATTAACAGGATGTATCATTTAGGTTGACACCCTAAATGATTGAATGTTCTAAGATTTTTTGTAGCTCAGGAGTTGTCAACATTTCTTCGAATTTTGAATTTTGAACTCGTGCACTCAACATGGAAGTCGAATGAGAGATTTCCATACATTCGTCCATATAAGGCCGAATTGGATATCCATATCACGTCCCGAGAATCAGGCTCCAGCTGTTACTAGCTGAGTTTTTCTTCTTATGATGTAGGCGATTTAAACTTAGTATTTATTTCTTTTTGCGAGATGAGAGTAGGATACAAACATCCTACACAACATGAAAATTAGTAGGTATATAAAATAACATACAAAGTTACAATCAGGTTTTACCTACGAACTCACTGCAGAAAATTCTAAATCGGCATTATTGGTAGGTTTTTCTAGAAAATGCTTATGTGCAAACCTTATGATTTAATCTAAGGAGCTAACTTAAAAGATTGAAGAGAGTCAGACAGTTTTCTGTTGTAACAGTCAGAAATAAAAATTTCATAGGTAAGTACAAGTTTTACCAATTTTATCATCATCATCATCATCATCGTCAGCCCATTTAAGTCCCCACTGCTGGGGCACGGGCCTCCCTCAATCACATGAGGGGTAATTGCCATACTCACCGCGCTTGGCAGACGGGTTGGCGAGGGTTTAGATATAAATGCAGAGTTTTCCTTCTCTGGGAATTTATTTACTTAAAACCAATCTTATAAGTTACACCAATGTACGCAGGTAAATTGACACAGAAGTCTAAAATAGTTATTTACGGGATTGCTACCATGTCGTACCTTATTTTTGAGTATCCGATATTTCGGCGCTGTTGCAAGCGCCATGGTCACGGAGTAACTGAAGATTCTGCGGGTAAGATGTTATTGGCAGACATATCGGTCTACCCTCCTTCTTAGTCTTTTACTGCGTTCACCTCCGGTACCACTGTTTCCTAACTCACTATTTATTCGCACCTGTTCTCGACACACAACACTCACAGTATCTGCCCGCGAAACGACACTTTGTTTAGTTTTACGGTTCCTACACTTACAAATAATATGTCACTATTCTAATGTTAGTGACCATGAAAGTTTAAAACAATATACAGAAGTCTAATTTTCGAAAACTGCGGCAAAATCTTGACCAATCACAACGCTCCATTTACGAGCGCCAAAAATTACAATTTATTATTGGTCGATGCTTCAGCGCCATGTTCGGTGCGAATGTTGTTAAGAGAGAGATAGCATTCCTCTCTGGATTTATTGTATTTAATCTTAACGTAACGCAATTAAGTCTGTATTTCAACTGCTGTCGCATTCGTAATCAATCGGATTTAACTTGCTCTTCAGCGTAGGCGAAATTTGCCGATGTAACTTACAAACGTGGTACAGCTGTAAAAGTTATTATTTTGAAAACCAAAACACTTTTCATACGAATGTGGATACGAACAAACTAAACATGCAAATACGAAAGTATTTCGTTGTCTTGTTGTTGTTGTTGACGGAACTATTCAGTATCAAAAAGGGCGGTCCCAGTTAATGTAATGAATAAATGAATATATACGATCGCGGTCAAAAAGTGTTTACCACCTTAAGTATTAAAATCGCACGCACGTAGGTGATAAGTTCTATATGTCTATTACATAATATTGATCAAGAACTTCGTGTTTTTTTGATCATAGATATGATATTTTTTTTAATGATATGACAGCTGACAGTTTTATGACAAATGCCATGTCATTTTAAAGAAATTAGGTTTTTTATGGCTACTTCTGTGCTGTATCCTTTTAGTGTGTGTCTTTTTTCATATTTAGATTAAAAAGGTAATATGCAACTTGATATGGCATTTGTGACTTTAGTGCAAAAAGTGTGATATAGAATCAAATTTCAAAACTGGTAAACAGTTTTTGACCGCCACTGTACATTTTATCATATACCTATGTATTATGTATGTAATCTAAGGGCGACTTGCAACAACCATTAAATTTTCGATTTACTGTCCTGTTGAGTTGAGGCAGAAAATAACATTTATGTGACAGGTGGCAGACGAGGAGACATTATATAATGGTAAGCGATTGTTGCCATTTTCACTCCCCTTCCCCTAATCGGGCCTTCGGTACCCTTAAACTTACTCGTCGAAACACAATGCACTCTGCTTTATTTTTCTATCAGGCCATGGTATCACTCCGGTCGAGCCAGCCCATAGTCGGCATTAAACCTCATTTCGGCATGATAATGTTTTTGCTGGCATCTAGATGTTTAATTACACGGCCATTGGATGGCCAAAGACATACCTTATTAGAAGAATCCATACTAATATAGGTACTAATACTAATCCATCCTTACGCCATGTTTTAGTACCGGGTCGTGATCTCGGGGTTTTGGATCGAGCGAAATGTACGTTTCAAATTTTTCGAACATAGCTCGGGTTTGTGATCACGAATCCGCATTTGGCAAGCGTGGTGATAAAGGCTAATCTCATCATAGTAGCGATAACTTGATTTCTAGGATGGAGGCCTTTGTCCTGCGGTAGGACAGTTTATAGGCTGATACTTTACTAATCCTTACCAATATTATAAGCGTGAAAGTATGTGTGTCTGTGTGTTTGTCCGTCTATCTCGGCAAAACGGAGCGATATGACTATTTTTTTAGATAGATATATTTGAAGGGAGAGAGTAACAGACTACTTTTTGTCCCTTTCTACCGCGTGAAGCAGTGGGCAGTAGCCAGTATTTTATATTTACAAATAACCATGTACTTAATAGCATGTCGTTAAAGGTTTCACATTACGTTTCAACACCTGACCTTTGCGATCCACGCGACCTTTGGCCTCTCCAAATGTTAAGCTCCTATTCCAAACAATGATAGGTTTAGGTATAGTGCCGGAGGATTTACCATACCGGTGGCCCGATCTGAGGGGGAAAGTGGAGTTTAAAGGTGTCAACCTTTAAACTCCACTTGTGACTCCACTGTCCATGGGTGTCGTGGGTGTCCATGGGTGGCAGGCATTTTTTTTTATTGTAGATGGTTTGCTCTTGTCTTCACACTGAACTCTAGTTAAGAGGAAACCTACGATGGAAAAATTTCAATGGCTGACCATCCAGACGGACCAGCGGATCCGTCTGCTTGTCTGCCAACTATGATATAAAAAAAACAGACTAAGTTTGCAAAAGCCTAGGTCGGTATATTGGGGGCGGCAAAAAGCAATGTTATTTTTTTATTATTTTACAAGAATATGAGAACCATAGAATCAGCATCCTAAGTATATGACGAGAACACGGTAAAAATAAGCCTTTGAAACTACTCCTTCGTTTTATTCTTTATATAAATAAATAAATAAACTCGAAGATAATTTGCCAATATCAAGTAACTTATTGAGAATAAGTAGGTAGTCAACAATCGAATTCAGTCAAAGTCACTCAATAAAACGCCGGTGATTTACGTTTTATCGACCCACGGATTCAGCGGATATCACTCTAAAAAGCAATCGCGGGTTTTAAGACTCTATTAGGTCCAAGCAAGTGGTCACGAGACAACACACTCGACACACAATAGCAGTGTAAAACACGATACAATCCAACGGTTCTTATTATTCTTTACTTTGCGGCACTTCACTGCACAAATAAACACCAAATTTGTATACTAAAAACCACTAGACACTAATTTAAAACCTTTGAATTCCATCAGCCCACGCGGCTTGTTTTAGCCCTACCCACCGAATCCTTACTATAAATCTAAAGATAATTTTTCTGTGACACCAAATAGCTGACATTGTACCTAATTAAGCTACATTTAAGGCGATACCGCGACGATACTAGCGCCGCCAAGTGATTTATTTTGACTGACCGGATGGTGCAATTGGTAGTGACCCTGCCTCTTCCGCCAAAGGTCGTGGGTTTTATCCCCACCCTGGACAAACATTCGTGCGATGAACACTTGTGTTTGTTCGGTGTCTGGATGTAATATATTATGTATTAATTTTTTTTTTTTAATAATAATTCTCACAACATCTCATACATTGACCTGATTCCGTACTAAGTAGCTTAAGCACTTAAATAATTAGTATTAAAGTATATATTTGTGTTCCTCTGTTGTCTGATATCTGTAACACAAGTGCTTAAGCTACTTAGTACGGAATCAGGTCAACGTATGAGATGTTGTGAGAATTATTATTATTATTGATTGTTGCGAATAAGAGACATTTTTTAAAAAAGTAAGCAATGAATACTCTATGAATAATATTAACAATATTTTGAGACACATAAGTTTGTTGTCAGTTGTAATAATTTCTTCTTGTAAGCATGATTAATCTTGATAATTGCTAATGCTAAGTGGCCACTTTAAGAAATGTATTGTTCCTTATAGGAAGAAAGTATGTTATCGCTCATTTAAAAATACGCGCCACAATGACGTCACGTCCGCAAGGCGCGCTTGCTTCCCGCCACAGCGTGCCCCTTTCCAACGCTACAACGGGTGGTGTTCGAGCGCTCGGTCGGCACTCGAACTCACTTTGCTCCTGACTCTTGTAGAGACAACACGCTTTGATGAAAGTCCGTTCGTTATTTTAATTATCTGTGCATTACATGTCAATTGAAATTATAAGCCCGTTTACCTAAGGTGCTTAAATTAGTTGTTCTAGATAGCTAAAATAGTCAAATCAGAGTTGTGTACATCAAATTCTATGTATTTCAATGTAATTTAAGTTTAGATCTGTGAAATTGAGAAGTGTGTTCATAGAGTTGATTTGTATGAAATATAACTGTTTTCTATAATAACCGTGTATAAATTGTTATAAGTATTACTTAAGTGAGTCGGAAAAAATTGTAAATCATTTCCTTAAAGTATTTGTTGCACACTTTATAAAAAAGGTCTCCTATTAGCCACAATCAATATAAATCACTTAGCGGCTCTAGTGTCGTCTCGGTATCGCCTTTTTTTTAGTCGCTGGGGCATGCGCCTTATGCATACCCTCCTGCTGGGGAGCAGGAGGGTTATGTCGGGCTCTCCTCTGAGACGTAGACCGAGAGGTATACCGACTAAACCACAGCTGTTTTCCCTCATAGCCCTTAAGTGGGGATGAGTCATAGGTTAAAAAAACATTTGTGTGCATGAACATGTCTGTTTGTATTGGTCTGGGTGTTTCCTATGTATTATCAGTATGTATTTACAAAAGAAAAGTATTGTATGTATATATTTGTAATCCCACTGTTGATTCTGATATCCGTAACACAGGTGCTTGAGCTACCTATCTCGGAGTCAGATCAATGTATGTGATGTTGTGAATATATTTATTTATAAAAAAGGCATATTCATTTATTTATTTATAAAAAAGGGCGAACCCTGCCACCATGGCACGGTATCGCCTTAACGGATTATAATTCCGACCTCTAACACATAAAAAATATGGATGGCAAAAATGTTAAGATACCTACTACCTTCCTGTAATATTTAGCGGGCATTATCCCCTGCCCAGGACGGATGTCTCCGCAGGCAAATTTCGTCGCGTCCTGACCCCTCAAATTGTTTTTCTATTAGACTCGTGTTATTCCCGAAGGAGCAGTTCAAATGTACCAGTTCACTTCACAATAACTTGACATGCCCCCATTCAGTTCACTAGTTCATCTAGTTAGTTGATAAAGAGTAAATCCGTACTAATTATTATATTTAATTTTATAGTAATATTTACGACGTTGGTGCGCGCAGTGGCGGCATTTATTACATCTGATATCCACGAAAGATCAACGTCGAGGTGTTCCGTTGGCATTTGGGTCTTGAAGATATAATTCACTAGATTCAAAAGATCTCATTACTCTTTTGATTTGAGTGAACTGTTTCCCGTGAAGCTGTTTTATATTAACTCATAGAGGTCCCGGTACCCTTGGCATTTAGGCCTTGACGATATAATTCACTAGATTCAAAAGATCTGCATTACTCTTTTGATTTGAGTGAACTGTTTGCCGTGAAGCTGTTTTATATTAACTCGTAGAGGTCCCGGTACCCTTGGCATTTGGGCCTTGACGATATAATTCGCATTCCTTCGCTGGGTACGTGGAGATATCTTGCATGCGGGTATAGAGGCCGTATACGATGTCATATGAGAATGACGGATATTAGAAAAAACAGGCTAAGTGCGAGTTGGACTCCTTCATGAAGGGTTCCGTAGCAGCAAGTAAGATATATGAAAGGTAAATTGCGGTTTACGGTTTATAACGTATAAAAAAACTACTTACTGGATCTAGTTCAAACCTATTTTCAATGTTAGCTTTCATGGTAAGTAATGTATATCATATTTTTTTTTTTAGTTTTATAATTATTTTATTATAGAAGGGCACGCTCATTTTGCCACTATGGTAGCGTCTCTTGCGCAAAGTGTTAAGTTTAGAAAATAATTGTATTAGAAACTTTAACATTATTTTTAAAGACCTATCCATACATAGATACCCCACACGTATGGGTTTTAATATAGGGACCCCCAAAAATTTTGTGTACAAATCGTAATGTGGTTAACAAAATATATCTATTCACCAAGTTTCAATATAGTTCTTATAGTTTCGGAAAAAAAGTGGCTGTGACATACGAACGGACGGACAGACAGACAGACGGACGGACGGACGGCAGGTTTCGTTTTTTTTCCATTTGGCTACGGAACCCTAAAAACGGGACTTTTTTTAATTTGTAGAATTGTAGATGTGTATCGATGTTTGTTTGTTTGTGGTCTGACCCCGGTACCAAAAATGTATTAACGTTATTGTTCTGATACTGTGTACCTGTATTTTTTAATGTCTGTATGTGATGCATTCGTAATGTCAATGTATTCATTAATTATAATCCTTTATTTACTATTTAATTGACATAAAATTTTAATTTAATTGATTTAATGTATTTTGATTGACATACAGACTATGTTTATTTCTGTAAAATCTATATCTGTATTCCGTATTTTAATGTTTTTTTTGTGTTATGGCGTCTATCGAATTTCGATTTAACTTTGTGAATGTCGAGTGATTAAAGAGACACATGTTCGAAGACGAAATTGTTCGGTGTTTAGAGTTGGATCTCTTTAATTAATCGAGTTTTAATTATATAAAAAAAATCTAAATGGACATGGACACCATCTAGAAAAAAACTCTGCATTTATATCAAAACCCTCGCCTACCCGTCTGCCAAGCGTGGTGAGTATGGCAATTAACCCTCACGTGATTGAGGGAGGCCCGTGCCCCAGCAGTGGGGACTTAAATGGGCTGACGATGACTATACGGATGGGTCGTGGTTCGAAACCGAGCATTCACATCTGTACCCTTACCATGAGTTTGAAGAACTGTTCTCGCATTCGAAAACTATCACTTTGTCCTTTTCATTGTGGTGCATGTGAAAGAGACCAAGCAATAGTTTTGGATAGCGAGGATAGTATTTCAAACTCATGGTAAGGCCTCTGTATTTTTTAAATCTATGTGCATTTTTCTATCACTAACTCGGCGGTGATCTATATCTTCGTATTAAACTCTGTCACATACGTTTTGATGGTAATAAGAAAACCCAAACTTCAGCATTAACTTACCTCCTTAGAACTAAGGGTAGGGGGTTGGGGGGTGCAAAGGGGGGCGGGTTAAGTGCCGAGAGAGACGGATAATGGCCCCTAATAAGATTAGATAAGGTAAGAGGTATCTTAGGTGGAGATAGGGTTGCAACATCTTGTCATGAAAAGACAAGGGACGACTAGGTGTACGGTCAACATCAAAGGTAGCTTAACCCCTTAGTACCGTATCAAATGAACTGTTCCGCCTATTATAGTAAGTTCCTAAGGGGTACGTCAAAAATGTTACTTAGACATGGCACGAAAGTGTTAAGCTACTTTTGTTGCTGACCGTATCTTAAAAGGAAAAAAGATACCGACGAATTGTGAACCTCCTCCTTTTTTAAAGTCGGTTATTACAAATAGACGCATCATAGGGCCTAATTTAAAGCAGACGCCTCTCTTTTACACGCGCTGCGTGCCTCCTTTTTTGAAATGCGACAGGTATATTTTTATTCGTTACAGGACGGCTTCGAATTAAGTCATCAGGTTACTACGATCTGTCAGGATTCTGCAATTGATATTGAACAGAATGTGTTTGACATTAAGGCGACGGGTAGCCCTAACTAGCGACACCATTCGTTTTTAATTGTTAGCTTCTAAACCTAGATCTATTTTAAAAAAAAATCGGTTTACAACTTCTTGGCAAACACTTATACTATTTATTAAATAACCATACACAAATGTTGGGTCCGTTTTTGTACGCGAAAAATTTATTCACGCCAAAATTGGCCGCTTTTGGCGTGAATCAATTTTAAGCGTACACGTTGGACCCAAAAGTAATAAGTGTTTGCCTAGAGGTTGTAACCCCGAAATTGTCTAAAATTGATTTGGTTTAGTAGCTAAAAATTTTAATCGATTGGCGTCGTTTGAGGGCCCTACTCGTCACCTTAAAAGCTAGGTATACAGAGATACAATCTACAATTTAGGCGGTCTTATTGCTGGGAGCGATTTCTAAGAGAAAGCCTTCAGGTAAAGGACATAAGATAGAAGAGGGGAGGGTGGTGAAATCCTTCTGATATTCAACATTGACGAATTTATATTATTAATACATGTATACATACACTGTAAGTACTGTATGTTTCCTTGCAGTCTTTTTCATTAGGGGGGAAATGGATCATAATCCACCACGCTGGTCCAGTGCGGGTAGGTGGGTGCTTCGCCTCTTTTGTTGGTTAGCAGGACGCGCCACGCATCAGAAATGATGTAATCCGACACAGAACCAGAGTCACGGACATAGCCCACCGAATTAGCAAACTGAAGTGGCAGTGGGCTGTTCATATTAGCCGCAGAACTGACAGCCGTTGGAGCCGTAAAGTCCTTGAGTAGAGTCCGCGACTTGGCGTAGTGTTGGACGCCCTGCGACAAGATGGGATGATGACATTCGAAAGCTAGCTGGTGTGGGCTGGATGAGAGTGGCCGAAGCAGTGGCGTGCATTAGGGGAGACTCATGTCCAGTAGTGGACGAGTGTGGGTTGCTGATGATGATGATGTTTCCTTACAATAAAGAAAATAAAAATAAATAAAATATGTTTTTATTTCAACGATAAAAGTTTTTGGCTCATTAAAAGACAGTTTAAAAATATATGGGCACAAACTACAAACTAAATCTGCCCTTGCTTGACAGACGGTAGCAGAGGGGTGGATCTATAAAAAGAGCTGACTCAGAAAGTCAAAGAATAGCCGCCTCGTACGTCAATTGTAAAATTAAACAACTATTTTAAACCGAAACTTAGAACAAAGTTCTCTGAAGAGCGAGAATGTTTGCAGCGTTCCTTTTGGTAATAAGATACGCCATCAAGAGAATTCATCGTCAGCCCATTTAAGTCCCCACTGCTGGGGCACGGGCCTCCTTCAATCACATGAGGGGTAATTGCCATACTCACCACGCTTGGCAGACGGGTTGGCGAGGGTTTTGATATAAATGCAGTTTTCCTTCTCTGGGTGCTGATGATCATGCCAGCAGCTTTACCTTAGTCGCCTTTTACGACACCTTGGTAAGAGTGAGGGTGGCCTATTCTACTCTGCCGGGAACCACACGGCTGAAATTAAATGGGCTGACGATGACAAGAGAAGTGGTCTACAGGAAAATTATGAAAATAAAAGTTACATGCTAATCATCTCTAATTATTTTTTTATAAACGAGCCAACGGATCACCTGATGGTAAGCGATTCCCGCCGCCCATGGCCACCCGCGACACCACTGGAGTCACAAGTGCGCTGCTAACCTCTAAACCCCACGACGACCCAATTGGAACAGTGGTAGTGAACGCTGCCTCTGATACAAGGGTTGCGGGTTCGATCCCCGCACAGTACAAACATTTGTGTGCATGAACATGTTTGTTTGTATTGGTCTGGCTGTTTACAATGTATTATAAGTATGTATTTACAAAAGAAAAGTATCAAATGTATATTTTGTAATCCCACTGTTGATTCTGATATCCGTAACACAGGTGCTTGAGCTACCTATCTCGGAGTCAGATGAATGTATGTGATGTTGTGAAATATTTATTATTTATTTATTTAAACCCGCCTTTCCCCCGGATTGGGCCTCCAGTACCCTTAGTTAGTGCTGCTTCACTTCCTCCTTATTATAATACTCAAATCCTTTACAGTGTGAGTTACAAGTAGACCTAGTAAAAGGGTATTAATATATGTATTCGTACAAATAAACTACTGAATTCGTAATTCCAAAACATCTTGCAAATAGCTACAGAAAAGCTCGACATTTCACAAGCCACAAAGGCCGCGTTCCGTTACAAGCAAATGTTCTTAGGATTTAATGTAATGTAATCCTATATTGAAATTCTTAAACACATTCTTGTTAGCAGACTACGAAATGAAACGAATGTAACCCAGCCATCACCCTACGCTAAAAAGTTCAATCGCAGGCTTTCAGGCTTAGGGTTACCATATCAGATACACCGTGGAAGAACCACACTTCGACATGAATGGGCCTGGCTCGACCGGAGTGATACCACGGCCTCACAGAAAACCGGCGTGAAGCGGCACTGCGCTGTGTTTCGCTGCGTGAGGGTACCGGAGGCCCCATCCGGGGGAAGGGGAGTTTAAACGTTGACAGCGCACTTGTGACGCCACTGGTGTTGCGAGTGTCCATGGGCGGCGGCAATCGCTTACTATCAGGCAATCCGTCTGTTCGTCTGCCACCTATCACAAAAAAAAAATACTGCCTCGTTGGCGCAGTAGTGCCTCCTTTAATCCAGAGATCTCAGGACAAATCCTGAGACAACGGTAAAAACCTAAACCACACTTGCCTGACCACAGTCCCCACTCTAAGATTCTTCCAAATACTTGTTGTTGATTCTGATATCCGTAACACAGGTGCTTGCGCTACCTATCTCGGATTCAGATCAATGTATGTGATATGAGATTTTAAACTTTCGCGTTGCATTATACAAATAATTAATGTACACGGGACAAAACGCAGTTATTATTATATGTAAGTACATACTCGTAGTAATATATACTCACAGCGTGACGTTTCGACCGCGTTACAACGGTCGTGGTCACAAGCGGACTGGAGGTGCACGGCGTCGTCTGCTACGCCCGGCTTGTGAATGATGAATCTTCGGATACCCTCTCATTTTTGTTATTTACACTGCCACTAAATAAAATGTCAGTGAGGTTACCCTGACACACTATTCTCACAGTATCCGGGTTGGAAGTAATTTGAAGCGGCAAATTGCGAGGTTTACATTTGTCAATCACTCTATTCCACGCCGATGATAATTTAAACCCGTCCCCCAAATTGAAATTCTGATACTTCTCTATCTCTATTGTATTCACGTACTACTCTCGCGTGGTAATGTATGTGATGTTGTGAAATATTTACTTCGAAAGATTGTCGATAAGAGCGATGAAAGCTCAGTAGATAAGAAAGTTAAGTGGATACGTTTTCACACGAAAGGGCGTATGTACGAATCCGAGCACATCTTGGTTTTTAGGGTTCCGTAGCCAAAATGGCAAAAACGGAACCCTTATAGTTTCGTCATGTCCGTCTGTCCGTCTGTCCGTCTGTCACAGCCGATTTACTCGGAAACTATAAGTACTACAGTGATGAAATTTGATGGGAATATGTGTTGTATGAACCGCTACAAAAATATGACACTAAATAGTAAAAAAAAGAATTGGGGGTGGGGCCCCCCATACATGTAACTGAGGGATGAAATTTTTTTTTTCGATGTACATACCCGTGTGGGGTATCAATGGAAAGGTCTTTTAAAATGATATAAAGTTTTCTAAAAAACATTTTTCTTAAAGTGAACGGTTTTTGAGATATCAGCTCTCAAAGTCGTAAAAAGTATGTCCCCCCCCCCTCTATTTTTATAACTACGGGGTATAAAATTCTAAAAAAAATAGAGGTGATGCATGCTAATTAACTCTTTCAACGATTTTTGGTTTGATCAAAGTATCTCTTATAGTTTTTGAGATAGGTTGATTTAACTGTAATTTTGGACTTTGCTGCTACGGAACCCTTTGTGCGCGAGCCCGACTCGCACTTGGCCGGTTTTTTAAATCTATGTGCGTATTTTTACCACACGCTTGCGGTAAGGAAAAACATCGGGAGGAAACCTGCTCGGATATTGTTTTCATCGATTATTTTTCCCTTCCTTCAACTGAAGCGTAATTTTGTAGTGTTATTTTCAGCGTAGTATAGATAGGTTTATTGTCCTGAATACATTACGATAACTTTATCTGACGAAGGAACAAGAGAACTAAAAGGTTACTCGAAAAAGTTTCCTAATGGTAAAATACCTACCCACTACACCTTTACCCTACAAGTTTAATTTTGTTTGTTTTCGCCTTGGTCTCGAGAACTGGCGAAAACATTTTTATTAAAAACTAAAATTAAAAAAGTGTACCAAATAGTCTTCCCCTCAGCAAGTGCCGTGACGATTAGCATCACCACGACTCTGGTTTTCACTGGTGATATTATTTGGACTTGGACTTGAAAAAAAATCATATGATGATAATAATAATATCCTTCAACCGATTTCGGTTAAGGCGGCCAATCTTAACGATGAGCTACTAACGCTGAATATATTATAGTGCTCAAATGTGTGCGCAAACACTAGTGCACTCTCTTTTCCCTTGCTCTCATATTCCGATGGGACACCAGTGTGACACGTCCGGCGATCGGGCGCAGGACCAACGGCTTAACGTGCTATCCGAGGCACGGGGTACAAGAATGCCAAATCCAGACTTCGCGCTGACACTAAGAATTTCTTAACAGCAAAACTCAGGTACAAATTTTGGATCGACCCGGGGATCGAACCCTGGGCCTCAAGCGCAGCCGTCGCTTTAAAGTTCGACGCACTACCTACTGCGCCAGCGAGGCAGTTAAAAAAGTTTTATTCCACAATTCTCCTTCCATACCTTACTTGCTGCTACGGAACCCTCCATGGGCGAGTCCGACTCGCACTCGCAGATCACGTGACTCACTTAGAGAAATATTCAAAGAAATTAATTATTTAACCGTGGCTTCCCAATTTATCGTCGACTGCATTATGTATGTACGTAAGAACTTGCACACTTTTCCAAAAAAGTCCGATAGTCATAGTCTTAACACCAGAAATAAACATAGGCTTGCCGTCCCGGTTCTCAGACTCCATAAAATCGGTAATTCGTTTGTTGGCTTAAGTATTAAGATATTTAATAAGATACCACAAAATGTCATTCATTAACCTATCACTGGATAAGTTTAAGTCTCATATTAAAACCTGCCTAAGTGCCTAATGAAGAAAGGTTACTATAGTGTACAAGACTATTTAAATGATAAGGATTCTTGGTCATGTTAATTGATTAATCTTTTGAGTTGTTCTTCATAGTAATCTATTAACTTTCATAATTTTATTTTGTTTTCTCTTTTCAATTTAAACTCTGTAACATCATCAATATTTGAAAAGAGTAACTACTGAGCTTCTTGCTGGTGTCTTCTCAGTAGAAATCGACATTCCGAACCAGCGGTAGATATTATGTACCTATTTTGACATTCATAAGTGTTCTGTGTGGACCTAAATTGAATAAAGAATTGTTTTTCGTCACGTCCGTCGCGTCCAAAAGTATCACCGATATAAAATGTCACATGAAAGGGAATGTAAACACGTGTTTTGTATTATTTATTAATCATAAAATACATAATCGGCGGTCTGTTTGTTTACTCATTTATAATGGTCGAGTTACATAGATAGTGACGTTTCACACTCGAAAAACGATATAACGTTGCTATCAGGCGAATACTAAAACTATCCGTTGATAAACCACTCGACGTATTACCACGTAAATTGTTTGTATTCGAAGATAACTAATTATTACAGCGCGGCAAGTTCTTTTTGGCCTAGATTTTGATGTGATAGGTGGCAGACAAGCAGACGGATCATCTGATGGTAAGCAATTACTGCCGCCGCCCATAGACACCCGCGACACCAGTGGAGTCACAAGTGCGCTGCCAACCTTTAAGCCTCCCTTTCCCCCGGATTGGGCCTCCTCCGGTACCCTCACTCACGCGGCGAAACACAGCACAGTGCTTCACGCTGGTTTTCTGTGAGGCCGTGGTCAGTCGAAACTACATTTTTATGTATAGGTGGCAGACAAGCAGACGTATGACCTGATTGTAGACTATTCGCCACCGATCATTGACACAGCAACACCAGTAGAGCACACAATACGGTATTTGACTATTTTTATTTATTTTTGTAATCAAAAGACCTCTCGATTATAGAAACATCGTTGAATGAATTACTTGATTCTCATTTAAACTACCTGAGATATCACAACTTTAAAATCACATTATTTTGGGCAAACCCATAAATGCGACTGCATGTGACGTCATTTGTATGGAGCGTTTTGGGTTTGTATGTATATAAATGTTTCGTTTATGTCAATGGTTCTATTATAATAATTAGTGCAAATTGTGTGGGTTATTCAAAGGTTTAATTATTTTTTAATCATAATTCCATACTTTTGAAATGGACTAGCCCATGAATCTTTGTAAGACCATAAACCCGGCTAGACGTTATAATTTTAATTGAGAATTTTTGCTATTGGCACATATTTACCTATATTTTGATAAAATATTAATATTTTGTAAAATCTCGAGCTTAGTCAAATACCCTATTGCGACAACCTTTTCCCCTTTCTCCCGATTGGGCCTCCGGTGCCCTAGGTCACTCGGCGAAACACAGCCCAGGCGCTGCTTCACGCCAATTTTCTGTGAGGCCATGGTATCACTACGGTCGAGCAGGTATGGGCGAGCCCTGCACTAAACTTGCACACGAACTATAGGGTTTATAAAGAGTTTTTTCTCGATATTCCAACGAGGTTTGGCTTTCTTCTACAAAAACCGGCATCTTATTTACAATTTTTCATAGACTTAACGACTCTATTAGTTATCAGGGCACCGCATGAGTGCTCTCCTCTAGTACTTTTTCTCAGAAAGTAAAATAAGTAGTACACTTAGTTGCAAAAAAATAGGAGGCAGAATTATTGGTGTAATGGGGCTATAGTATGATAAGAATCCGCTAGATGGCGGACTAATCCCGCCTCCAGCCCATTTGTCCTTCCTGCCGTCTCGGCATAAAGACCGAATCTTATGAGACAACTCACCAGGTACTTGCTAAGGATTCTTTTCCCGGTGCGTTTCGCTAAATAGCGGACTGTAAGGCTGATATCCATTGGCAAGGTGATTGGTTAGATAGACATTCTTTATTGCACAAAAATAAAATAAAAGTATGAATGATACAACAACAACAGCCAGTACAATAAGGCAGCCTTATCGCTTGTGGCGATGTCTTGCATACAACCTTTGGGTAGAGGAAAGAAATAACGTATTTGTAATAGGGGAAGGCAATGCAAAGCAGTTTAACAAATGAAATAGAAAATGGCAGAAATATACGTTTATATTAATATTAATTTTATTTGGTTATTTCTGCCGTGATAATATCACAAATGTCAATGTTATCATATTATGTCAAAATTTAAATTTACAAACTAAACGACCAACGCTGATTAAGTTGGACTTCAGGCCAAAATTGCCACAATAGGCCTAATGTCATCCGTCACCTCTGGTTGCAAGGCGTGAACTAGAGGTGGACACTGTGTCGTTTCATAGCATCGCCTGCTCCGCATCAGCTGAAGGAATGGACGGGAATCAATCTGTGATGGAAGATGGAAGCGGTTGTTTCGTCTAACAATGGACAAAGAGGAGTGTAAGTGTAGGTAAAACCTGATTTTTGTAATCAGACACTGGCAATTTTGTGACACCAAATTAAAAAAGAAGAAAGAGAACTGGCGGGTAACTATCAGAACTAAAAAGGCATAAAAAGAATAAATCATAATTCATATACATCTTTCCCAGGCCGTGGTTTAGTAATCTTTTAACCGTGGTAGCGCCATGCTTCGGCATCAATGGGCCGGCTCAAACTTAGCGATGATACGGCATCACAAAAACAGCGTGAAGTAGCGCCTGTGTTGTTTCGCCGTGTCAGTGTGGGTACCCGAGGCCCAATCCGGGGGAAGAGTAATTTAAATTAAACGTATGACTCCACTGTTGTTTCGGGTGTCCATGGACAGTGGCAATCGCCATCAGGTGATCCGTCTTATCTCCCACCGAACATATAAATAAAAATCACGTGTATGTTCGATTTTTTTGCAAGCAAACGTAGATATCTACCCTCTTTCCCAACGTCAGCCATTTCGGGGATTACAGGGGCCTAAGTTACCCGAAATAGTTTTCGGGCCTGAAAATAATAAGGATGGTACGGGACGACGCCTCTGATCATTTCTTTGATAAGACCTGGGGAATATTCCTATTACACTGGCATATATCCATACTAATATTATAAATGCGAAAGTAACTCTGTCTGTCTGTCTGTCTGTCTGCTACTCTTTCACGCCAAAACTACTCAACGGATTTAAATGAAATTTGGTATACAGATAATCTAGACTCTGAGAAAGAACATAGGCTACTTTTTATTGCGAAAAGGGGGTTGTAAGGGGTTGAAAGGGGGGTAAAAAGTTACTTTTCCACGCGGACGGAGTAGCGGGCGGCCGCTAGTTCGTTATATTTGCTTAGGCTTTCACATCCATAGGGCAGACCAGCAAAGTCATCGCGACCAGGGTTGCCATAATTTGAAATTTGAAATATCCTGAGAAATCAGATCTAATGAAAAAAATAGGACTTTTTAGCGTGATATGTGACAGACGAGCAGACGGGTCACCTGAAGGTAAGCGATTGCCGCCGCCCATGGACATTGGACACCCGCGACACCAGTAGATTCACAAGTGCGCAAGTATGTGCATACCTTCACAATAAAGTTATTATGTAAAGATTCCGCCTGAACACGAGATGAAATTTTTAAGTGTGGTTTTTACTTAAGGTGACGGGTAGGGCACACTAGCGACGCCAATCGATTTTAATTTTTATCTACTAAACTGGATCTATTTTAAACAATTTCGGTGTTACAACCTGTTGGCAAACACTTCTACTATTTATTAAATAACCATGCATAAATGCTTAATCCGTTTTTGTACGCGAAAAATTGATGATTGAATCAATTTTTCGCGTACGCGTCGGACCCAACATTTTTGCATAGTTATTTAATAAATAGTATAAGTGTTTGCCAAGAGGTTGTAACCCCGAAATTGTTTAAAATAGATCCGGTTTATTAGCTAAAAATTAAAATCGATTGGCGTCGCTAGTAAGCCCTACCCGTCACCTTATGAATATATTGCAAAAGATTGCTATAAAAAATATCAATTATGTAAAGATGTTGCGCGCCAAAATCTTACAGTAAAGACCTGCAAATCTATTGGTTTCCACCGAAAACCAATGTCGTAGTAGACCAGACGCTTCGCCAAATGCTGAGTGGAACCCATTTTAATGCCATTTAATTTAACTTATTATAAAAATAACCATGCTTTTTCGATTCAAACTAATCTAGTTACCATGAAAGAAAATTGATACTTTTTAGGGTTCCGCACTGAAAAAGGGACCGGAAGGAAAACGGAACCCTAATACGATTCTTTTACTGTCTGTCTGCTGCCAATTAAAACCCGCCATAATTTTCAAAGGGCCGCGTAAAGATGTCAAAGTGAAATTCACGTTCTCATTCGTTTCTGAGGGCTCATTCGACTGTATCTAATAGATCAAAAGATATGACTGTACTCAACTCATGTTGCATATTTTATGATTTCTTATGGCATGTGTCATATAAGCTTGATTAATAACGAATCTTATTTTTTTATTTTAAATGTATTGATGAATTTCTCAATTATTATGTTTGTCACCGGAAAATAACAAGATCCGTAAGTTTATCAATTTACTAGGAAGTTTATAAACTTTCGTAGGATTCTAAACGGGAGATAAATTGTATTATTTTACGTCCACATTTTCGTAACTTACTGAACTCACTCGTAAAATAATAAGTAAGCAATATCCAAACGCTACGCGTGAACTGATTGGCATTGCCACTATGAACATTTACCAATCAGAGAGCAGTGTGTTATTTTTAAAACAGTTTCTGTGATTGGTCTCGAACCATATAAAATTTTACGAATAGATTACGTTAGTTTATAGATTTACCGTGTGACGTCGGGAATTGATAAATTTACGCAAATGTGGACGTAAAACAATACAATTTATCTCCCGTTTAGAATCCTACGAAAGTTTATAAACTTCCTAGTAAATTGATAAACTTACGGATCTTGTTATTTTCCGGTGACATATCGAACCGGTGTTCATTTCGTTTCAATAAATGAAAACTAATGGCGGCGTTACTGGTCTATAAAAGGGCTCTTAATAATAACCTAGATTAAATAAAAGTTATTTTTTTCTTTTTTTTTATGATATAGGTGGCAGAAAAGCCGACGGATCGCCTGATAGTAAGCGATTACCGCCGCCCATGGACACCTGCAAAACCAGTGGTGTCACAAGTGCGCTGCTTACCTTTTAACTCTCCTTCCCCTGGGTTGGGCCTCCGGTACGCTCACTCACGCAGCGAAACGCATGCACTACGCGCGCTACACGCCGGTTTTCTGTGAGTTTTTTTTTATATCATAGCTTTACCCGAAGATATTTAGTCAATGTCAAGTAACATATTGAGAATAAGTGGGTAGTCAACAGTCGTAGTCAGTCTAAGTCACAGTCACCCAATAAAACGCCGGTGTTTTGTGTTTTATCGACCTTCGGATTCTGCCGATACTACTATACACAAACGCGGGTTTTAAGACTCTATTAGGTCCACTCAAGTTGTCACGCTCGACACGTAATTAGCAATGTTAAAAACGATACAATTCAAAGATTCTTTCTATTATCAGGATCACTTCGCGGCACTTCACTGCCCAAATAAGCACCAAAATTGTTCACTAAAAACCACTAGATACTAATTTAAAACCTGCGAATTGCATCAGCCCACGCAGAGTGTTTGACTCCTATCGCTTGAATCTAAATAAAAGTTGTTAAGGCACAATAGCGAAGCCAATCGATTTTAATTTGTAGCTACTTAACCGGATGTATTTTAAACAATTTCGGGGTTTTACTGCCTCTTGGCAAACACCTTCTACTATGTTATTTAAAATAACTCATGGCATAAAATGTTTTGGATCCGTTTTTTTTCTGTTACTCTGAAAAATTGCTGATTGAATGCGAATTTTCCGCGTACGTAAGCGTGGAAACCACCACTTTTTGCATAGATTATTTAAAAAATAGTATAAGTGTTTGCCAAGA
Source organism: Marasmia exigua (assembly GCA_019059595.1). Classification (NCBI taxonomy): domain Eukaryota; kingdom Metazoa; phylum Arthropoda; class Insecta; order Lepidoptera; family Crambidae; genus Marasmia; species Marasmia exigua. Next base: position 20,040,792 of record CM032484.1, on the reverse strand, counting down.
GGTTGTAACCCCGAAATTGTTTTAAAATAGATCCGGTTTATTAGCTAAAAATTAAAATCGATCTGCGTCGCTAGTAAGCCCTACCCGTCACCTTATTAATTAAATTGGCAAAAGAGTGCTATAAAAAATATCAATATGTAAAGATGTTGGCGCGCGCAGACCAAAGACCTCCAAATCTCCTGGTTTCCACCGAAGACCAATGTCGTAGTAGAACAGACGCTCGACAAATGCCTGAGTGGAACCCATTTTAATGGCCATTTAATTTAATTTATTATAAAAATAACCATGCTTTTTCGATCAAACTAATCTAGTTACCATGAAAGAAAATTGATACTTTTTAGGGTTCCGCACTGAAAAAGGGACCGGAAGGAAAACGGAACCCTAATACGATTCTTTTACTGTCTGTCTGCTGCCAATTAAAACCCGCCATAATTTTCAAAGGGCCGCGTAAAGATGTCAAAGTGAAATTCACGTTCTCATTCGTTTCTGAGGGCTCTTTCGACTGTATCTAATAGATCAAAAGATATGACTGTACTCAACTCATGTTGCATATTTTATGATTTCTTATGGCATGTGTCATATAAGCTTGATTAATAACGAATCTTATTTTTTTATTTTAAATGTATTGATGAATTTCTCAATTATTATGTTTGTCACCGGAAAATAACAAGATCCGTAAGTTTATCAATTTACTAGGAAGTTTATAAACTTTCGTAGGATTCTAAACGGGAGATAAATTGTATTATTTTTACGTCCACATTTTTCGTAACTTACTGAACTCACTCGTAAAATATAAGTAAGCAATATCCAAACGCTACGCGTGAACTGATTGGCATTGCACTATGAACATTTACAATCAGAGAGCAGTGTGTTATTTTTAAAACAGTTTCTGTGATTGGTCTCGAACCATATAAAATTTTACGAATAGATTACGTTAGTTTATAGATTTACCGTGTGACGTCGGGAATTGATAAATTTACGCAAATGTGGACGTAAAACAATACAATTTATCTCCCGTTTAGAATCCTACGAAAGTTTATAAACTTCCTAGTAAATTGATAAACTTACGGATCTTGTTATTTTCCGGTGACATATCGAACCGGTGTCATTTCGTTTCAATAAATGAAAACTAATGGCGGCGTTACTGGTCTATAAAAGGGCTCTTAATAATCAACCTAGATTAAATAAAAGTTATTTTTTTCTTTTTTTTTATGATATAGGTGGCAGAAAGCCGGACGGATCGCCTGATAGTAAGCGATTACCGCCCGCCCATGGACACCTGCAAAACCAGTGGTGTCCAAGTGCGCTGCTTACCTTTTAACTCTCCTTCCCTGGGTTGGGCCTCCCGGTACGCTCACTCACGCAGCGAAAACGCATGCACTACGCGCGCTACACGCCGGTTTTCTGTGAGTTTTTTTTTATATCATAGCTTTACCCGAAGATATTTAGTCAATGTCAAGTAACATATGAGAATAAGTGGGTAGTCAACAGTCGTAGTCAGTCTAAGTCACAGTCACCCAATAAAACGCCGGTGTTTTTGTGTTTTATCGACCTTCGGATTCTGCCGATACTACTATACACAAACGCGGGTTTTAAGACTCTATTAGGTCCACTCAAGTTGTCACGCTCGACACGTAATTAGCAATGTAAAACGATACAATTCAAAGATTCTTTCTATTATCAGGATCACTTCGCGGCACTTCACTGCCCAAATAAGCACCAAAATTGTTCACTAAAAACCACTAGATACTAATTTAAAACCTGCGAATTGCATCAGCCCACGCAGAGTGTTTGACTCCTATCGCTTGAATCTAAATAAAAGTTGTTAAGGCACAATAGCGAAGCCAATCGATTTTAATTTGTAGCTACTAAACCAGATGTATTTTAAATAATTTCGGGGTTACAACCTCTCGGCAAAACTTATACTATTTATTTAATACTTATAGTTAACTCTTAGGTCTACTTTTGCACTCGAATTTTGGATTACCGCCAAAAGTGGCCGCTTTTAGCATGGGTAAATTTTTTGCGTACAAAAGCGCACCCAACATTTGTGCATGGTTATTTCATAAATAGTACAAGTGTTTGCCGGTTTAATAGCTAAAAATTAAAATCGATTGGCGTCGCTAGTGTGCCCTACTCGTCACCTTAAGGGTGGCATGTCTATGAGTGTTAGTCATTCGGACCAACTCACCGAAGATAACTTGAGAACCCTCGGTACGCAAGTCCAACTCATACTTAGCCGGTTCTTTTCCCTTACACCATAAATTCCCATGCCGTGTTCAACGCTAGTAAAGTTTCGACCTTCGGGTTAAAATATAAGGTCGATATTTATAATTAAGGTCGCGTTTTTTGCGTTCTATCAATCATGAAAGATCCTTAGGGAATAAATCTTTTCCCGTCAATTTGAAACGCCTTCAGATTAGATATTGGTAATTCCACTGATTTAGAGTCACAAGTGCGCTGCCGGCTATTTAAAAAGGATACTCTAATGGACAACATTTCAAAATTGCTAAGCTCTGAAACAAAAAATACCAATTCTTTATTTACTTTTCCGCTGCTCGAATATATATTTATTCATTTTTTATATTGCTTATTTACTGAGAAAAAAAATTAAAAACTAAAAAACGTAAGATGACGTCATCGGACGGCAGAATGTAAAATATTTCTTTGCTTAGCACATTATAGTTTTAAATATACGAAATGCCAAACCCATGACATGCAACTGTCAAAAAAAGACAACTTGTCAACGTTGAATGAATGAATGACGTTGACAATGTTGACACTAGTATTATTTACCTTTGACAGTAGTACCTTTTTTTTTATTAAAACAATGATAAGCAAAGGAATATCGCTGTATTCAGCCGTCCGATGACGTCATTTGGCGCTTACGTCTATTTAGAATATAAAGAATTTCAATAATTATTTATATGCATGAAAATGGACAAATTCTGAAAAAGAAAAAATATGGGTCTGTTCATTTTATGTCTATTTTCATATAAAAAAACAATATGGACATGTTAAAAATATGAAATGTTGTCCATTATGAATGTTTGAAGAATCGGCGATGCGCGCCGATCAGTGAAGTTACTTTTACAAGAAACCTTCCGAAGCGGCTGATACTGTACTGGTACACGTGGTACGGAGGACGCCCCAGTTTGATGTTTACAAGGCTACACGATACTATAGGCTAAGGAACGATGGAACTACAGAGGTCTTATTCAGATCACTAAGAATCCAAATTTTTTGCATCTGGATCATTTACGGTCTGCGTAAATATGACCACGTCTCCGAGTATCGATCTCGACTCCAATGGCTGCCTATACGTCTTCGTCGTGACTCCCACATTCTCTCCCTTTTATATAACAATACTATTTAGCCCAAAATCACCACCCTACCTTCGGCAGCGCTTCCAGTTTTTGCAGCCCATCCAGGGCCATATGCGGTCGTCCAAACATCTTCGCCTGAAGACTCCCCCTCACTCCTCTCATTTCTATACCCAGTCCTTTACCGTCCAGTCCATCCGTTTATGGAACTCCTTACTCCTATCCATAAGACAGTCTCAATCATTGCCCATTTTTAAAGCCCGAGTCAAAACTCACTTTTTGCAACTTCAACACCCTCTTCACTCTTCGTCATCCCATTAACTTTTCTACAATCGTCCTGTTATCGGCAGCTGTAGTCGATGGTCCATCTTAGATCATTATTATTTTTTGTGTTTTTCTGATATCAATCTCATAATATTATGTGTATGTATATAGTCTATTAGATTATTTCATTTGAGCATAACTTATTTATAAGTTTATATTATAAATAAATAAATAAATATTTCACAACATCACATACATTGATTTAACTCCGAGATAGGTAGCTCAAGCACCTGTGTTACGGATATCAGAATCAACAGTGGGATTACAAATAAATACATATAATACTTTTCTTTTGTAAATACATACTTGTAAAAATAGGAAACACCCAGACCAATACAAACGGGGTCGTCAAAATATTATATTTTATTTATGTATTAGGGTTATTAAGTTATATTTTAACATTTACAGTTCATCTCTTTTTTTTTTCCTTATTGAATATTGCACCACCTACCCCTTCTATACTATTAAATGTCCTTTACCCGAAGGTTGTCAGGTAGAAATCGCTTTCAGCGATAAGACCTAGTACTTAAGTTGTGTATTTTGTGCAATAAAGTATATCTATCTATCTATCTAAGAAAAGTTGTATCCTCACTCGATCCGCGAATAGCGAAGTGTTGCTTCAAGTCAATTTAGCGACTTGGAGTTAAATCCTAGCAAGAATTGAGATTAGGTACATACCAGCAATATAACGAGCCATTATTGGCTATATGTAAAACACGTAGCAATTTTCCATAGCGGGCTGTCCGCTCCATTGCCATCGTCAGAAGAAATAAAATAGCAAAACGTATTGCCATTTTGTGCACTATCGGCACCATGTCCATTCGGCTAAGTAGTCGACATTTGCATAAATGAAGCGGTTTCGTAACGCTCCCCGGGGACTAACAGGTACACTTGAAAACAGTTCACTCAAGCGAAAAGAATGATAAAACAGTTCATTTGAAGCTTAAAAACTAGCGGTGCTGTCGTGTTGTTTAGTTGAATCTATTCATTATTGAACTTTAGGCGTATGGGTCGGAGGAAAAAATCATGGCTGCGTAACATCCGGGAGTGGACGAGGATCGCGAGCACCGCCGAGCTATTGCGCTTCGCTAGAGACCGAGAGGGATCTTGGGATGCTTACATTGACGGAGACGGACCTTCGCTAGTCGGAGATGCACTTTATAAAATCTGGTGAATTCCTAAATGAAATAATATCAATATTAAATATGTAGTGATTTATTTGGAGAGACTTGTTGTGGTACAAAAAAGGGGAACGATCTTCGCATTGTATGGTATCATCGCACTTTGTGCGGTTCGGGTATCGGTGTAGACCCATTGTCCGGGCTTCTTCTCGTGGTCTCAGCGGCGGGGTGACCGGGTGTTTACTGCTGGCGTTGTGTGAACTTACATCGACTTATATAGGTGATAGCACTAGCGCCTCACATTGACAAACGTAGGTACTAATTAAAAAAATCTCCTATTCTAATGCTAATCAGTCGATGGTTTAACAAGCAATCTAGCTCACGTAGTGAGTGTTAGATGAATTGGCTGTATGAACACTCTTTTCACACTCAGAAGAAATTTATATTTTATTATCTTTTGTAAACATTGTTTATTGTACCCCTTGATTGAACCGGTGTTTATTTTTTGTCACTATGTATAAACAAAACGGAAGAAACACACAATACGCGTTGTTTCTTCTGTTTATAAGGTGTACGATTTTTACGATGATTTGGCTAGCTGTTATGGCTAGCATTATAGTCACTGGCCTGTTACAGTCCACTCCTGGCTTCTCTAAATGTGTCGCCACTCCGATTGATCTGTCGCTTTTGCACCCAGCTTCTGCCAGCTATCTTGCGCAAATCGTCACTTCGACTGGCCTGAGGGCGTCCTACAATACGTTTACCGAGACGATGACTCCACTCCTAGCTATAACTTTAATTTAACTATTTAAATGAACTAGTTCAATTGAGCTACTCGGTTATTAACAACAATAGTCTCCAACGGAACCATTGTGGGGGCGCTGACCGCGGCGGTGGACATCAAGGGAATTTATTAAGTCCATTGCTTTTTAAATGTGCTGAATGTGTAGTAGCTGGCACTGAAACGACGCTATATCCCTGGGAAAATAAATTAAAGTAATTCAATTCAATTCAATTCAATATGTTTATTGCTTCTTCATATGTTGTACAAAGATCTTAGTTTAAAGTATTTTAAGTTACAATATGGACCCTGTCGGTCGGGCACTGCAAACATTTTGGAGAGAGTAGGACTTATAGACTCACATTGTGTTTCTCTAGTTCAAGTATCATAATATCATATTTGTTTACCTATTTATATTTATATGTAATACCTTTATATTTATACCTAATTTTTATATTTATATTATGACAATATTTATATTATGTTATTATTATATTTATATATCACATTAGAACAATATTTATATTTATTATTATGTTTGCATTATTAATTTAAAATCACTTTTTTATCCTATGCTTAAATCATTTACTATAATTATTTATTTTCTAGTTTTATATACTTTCTTTAAATTATTCTTCTAGTTTATAATAGTATTTTTTAATAAGTATATCTTTAAGCTTTTTTTCAAAAATTCTTTTTCATTGGGTATGCTTTTTAAAGCAGATGGTAATTTATTAAATATTTTCACACACATTACTAGCGGGCTTTTTTTTTAAGTAAAAGTGTTGTTTTAATCTATAATATTTTAAATTTTCGCGTTGCATTACACAAATAATTATTGTACACGGGACAAAACGCGGTTATTATTTTGTAAGTACATTCTCGTAGTAGCATACACTCACAGCTTGACGTTTCGACCTCCAGTCCGCCTGTAACCACGACCGTTGTACGCGCCTCATCATCATCATCATCATCAGCCTATCGCAGTCCACTGCTGCCGAATCCGAAATGAGGTGATCCGGCAGAGAACCAAAGTTATCGACATTGCTCACCGGATTAGCAAGCTTAAGTGGCAGTGGGCTGGCCATATTAGCCGCAGAACCGACAACCGATGGGGTAAACGAGTTCTGGAGTGGAGACCGCGTCTTGGCAAACGTAATGTAGGGCGCCCTCTGGCGAGGTGGGAGGACGATCTGCGCAGGATGGCTGGCAAGAGCTGGATGCGAGAAGCCATGGATAGATCACAGTGGCGAACAATTGGAGAGGCCTACGTACGCGCCTCATAGGTGACATACTCACTCAGCACAACGACATGGACATATTTGCTGACAACATGATGTGTTTATTGACATTATTTCATCAAATTATTGACAAAACGATAACATTTTGATTGACATATTATTATAATCCTTTTGACATTTTACTTAGATTATTTTTTTTTCCTTTGACATTTATTATCTAATATTAGTACACCCTTGACTATTTGAATATCGTTTGACAATTATTTGATTTATGCATGTGCTTTTTTATTGTTTGTTTTTAAATTTAATTCAATTTTATTATTTATGTAAAATTTAAACTTGTGTGCGTGTTGGAATCATTTCTGTAAGCCACAGGTATACTGTAATAATAAATAAATAAATATGCTACTACAACGTATGTAACTTACATATAATAATAACCGCGTTTTGTCCCGTGTACATTAATTATTTGTTTAATCTATACTATTAATTAATAGGAAAACAACGGAAACGCTAATAGGTTATCGGAAAACAGAAAGGCTTGCGCGATGTAACCGACACCTAGCGCGATTGTAAGCCCCTTTAGTCTGCCCCATCCCTCGGCAAGGAAGACGCAGCGGTTCGAGCTCATCACCACCAGCGAAGAGGTTTTTTTTTTACGTCTTAGGTGGCAGACGAACAGACGGATCACCTGATGGTAAGCGATTGCCGCCGCCCATGGACACCCGCGACACCAATGGCGTCACAAGTGCGCTGCCAACCTTTAAACCCTCCCTTCCTCCGTATTAGGCCTCCGGTACCCCCACTCACGCAGCGAAACACAGCACAGTGCTGCTTCACGCTGGTTTTCTGTGAGGTCGTGGTATCACTACTGGCTCGCCCACAATGAATCTCTACTTATTCGGAAGCCTTGGCCACCTCCTCACAACCTTTTACAAGATCAAACGACGTTGCGTGGATAAAATCATGCCGTAACGTAGGGAAAGCGAAAAATTCGCGGAAACTCAAATTATCTACTTTATTCCTGCTATTCCTTCAGGATAAGAGCAATATTGCGTCGCTTACCGACGCATGGCTTTAGAGATGTAACGATTTTGAAAATATCGATACTTTTTCCTGATCAATTTTTATGTTAGTTCCCCTGTGTTGCGATCTCATTTTGCATTTTGTATTTATTTTTTATTCTTTTCAATTTTTCAATGTCTTGTGATAATATTGGTCTGTCATAGTCGATTTGGTGTAAAATGCGCTTTTACAATATCAGAAAATAAACATAATCAGGTAAATATATATTTCACTCTATCATTAGCTCATCCCATAGCTCTCCCCATTCCATAATTAACACCATGTTCTAAGGTTGCGAAGGTCGGCAGTCGCTTCATTGTAACAACCAAAGTCACCAAATCTTGGATCATGGAACAAGCGTACCGCGGGTTAAAAAGCGACTGCTATGGACGCATCCGGGAATATCATGCTGAGATGAGATGAGATGAGATGAACCTTTATTGTTATAACTGCTTCCGTGGTGTAATCTTAAGAATGTTGTCGTCTCCAACCAAACTGTACTACCTACAGTTTGGTTTAAGTTAAATTAAAAGTATGGCAAACCGCTCTCTTTAAGTAATTATTTTATTTTCGGTTTTATTTTATTCCTTAATTTGACGGTTTTTTATATTGTCATTTTTTTGGTTTGGTGCAAAACGGTACGTAAATATATTTTCTTTCTATTTTTAATTTTTTTCTTGCTATTTTTACCCATCTTCCTGGCTCGCTAACAGCTGCCTTGAATGTACTACGAGCACAAACTGCAATAGTATATCAACAAGAAATCCTATATGAGGCATACACAACCTTGACGATGTTAATACTATCTTAACGTAACTTTTTTATCGACAAATTGATTTCATCGTAAAAGCGCATCGCGATTCCATCCCGGTATTACAGGGAAAGATTTTTGAGTCGCAACTGTTTTATAGTCATAAGTACAAAAGTGAAACATATACGTGTATGAATAGTACTAAAAAAAGAGGCCCGCTGCCGATTACCAATCTCCCGCGAGACGCATCTGTCATCTGGTCGATATCTTATTCCTTGCCTGAAATTTACTATCGATAAACTATTATAACATTGCATCACTAAACCATCCCTGTGACGTTCATCTTTATCTGTGTCCTTTATGGAAAATCTTGTCAATACTATTTTTTCTCTTTTCATCGATAATTAAGTATTTGTGCATCACTAAGCCATCCCTGGGGGGCGCATCCATCACCTTGTCGATATGTCTGCATATTATACGCAGATTGCTTCCACGAGAACCTCGGCGATGGTACCAGATCTCAAAAACATTTATCGCTGAAAATCTTCATGATATTCTTCCTAAAAATCTAAAAATTCCGACAAAAAATAATAAAAAATATGAATTTTGTGCTAAATGTTGTCGCGTCGGTGTCGTTTTCTGGTGCAAAAATAAAAATCAAAGTAAAATATAGCAATACAGAAAAGCAAAAACCATCATGGCAGGAATGCCATTTCAATGACGTCTGTCAATTGTCACATTTGACAGTAAAAACATATCGGTTATGTCAAAGTGACAACTTTTCTAGGTTAACCATCATCTCACCACGTATATAAAACATATCTTTATGTACCTATGTAGATATAGATAGGTACTGCGCATATTGATTGCCTCTATCACGATGCGCCCGGGATCAATTAACTATAACTAGAGAGTCTGATATAGTGGTGGGTCTCCTTGTCCCACTATAAACTAGTCCGGGACGGGACAAGAACACATTAATATTTATTCAAAGGAGATCCCCGGACTATCATACATTTTTTGTCCAAACCTGAAAGTCCCGGCCAAAAAAAATTTGCTAGACTATAGCAAATTTCTTTTGTTAAGACTTGTCCCCCTGGTGATCAAATACAAAGATTTGGCATAACAAAAAATATTTTTTGTTACTTAATTCACTGAATATGTATGAAGATGTTGGTTTTTGAACTCAAATAAAACCAAGGATAATGAACCTAAAGCTTTGGTGCCATAGTAATAATTATTCAGGTGTGCTAGTACCTACTACAGAATACTGCACAAAAATTCACTGGCCGGCACTCGGACCAAAAAACAGGGTGTCCTTTATACTGGTTTATGAAAGTTTAAATATTCTCTCTTCGGGGGGAGTTAATACCTCTGCGAAACCCTCCCTCTGGCTATGCTAAGATGGCAGTTCCAGACTTCACAGTCTGGGACAGTTGAATAGATAGTGGGACATAGTCAAATGGGACGCCATGTCCCACCACACGGCTGCCCGTCGGTATTCAAGTGAGACGAATACATTAATTAGCCTCTGATTGTGGCGTACGGTAACCTGCATAGATTAGCGACTAGACTCAACCGGGAATATTAATTGTGAGCAAAGAAATCTAGCAATATCAATTTATAGAAGTTGCAATGTCGTCGAGATAGACTAAACTAAGTTCAGTCAGGACAGAATCAGTCGGCATACCTCCGCTCGTGCTCTCATAAGTCCTGCCAGTCTCAAAGAATCTGCGAGGATCCGATGGAATCGGCATAGGGGAATCTGGTTTGATAAGAGGCAGACGAATCACTAAAGCGATTGCTGCCGCCCATGGACTCCCACCCGTAACACCAGTCACTAACCTAACCTTGAAATTCCCTCACCGCGTTTTGGGCCGCCGCGGTACCTTCACTCACTCGACGAAGGACACAGTAGGCGCTGCTTCACTCCAGTTTTCTGTGAGTTGTGGTACCACTCGAGCAGGCTCATTCATGGCAAAGAAAAATTCCACTGGCGCCAGATTTGCCAGTGGAAATGGCTCTTCCACTGGCAAATCTGGTGCCAGTTTTTCATCTCATTAGAAAACCTACAGCTTTTTTTTCAAAACATCTAATTCATATTTCTGGCGTACCATAAAGATATGGAATTCGCAGCCGGCGCATGTATTTCCTCCTTCCTACAATATGGATACCTAAACGAAGCGTGAAGAAGCATCTCACGGGCCAGTATGGTAGCCAACGGAATCGATCGTCGAGACACCGCGTCCGTTGAAACTGCAACGTGGGCTCATCCTTCTGCTTACCATTCGGCTAAGACAGCCAATATACTGTGTCACTCTTAAATAAAACATTTTGTTCTACGTAACAACCCTTGCGGCCGTGATACACGCGCAATACTCGAGGAACAAATTGGCTAAACACAATCTGATGAGATTAAGCAATAAAAGCAGCCCGAAGATGCCTACCCGGCATATTAAACAGCGGAGCCGGAACAGCTTAATTAGGAAACGAATCTAAGATACTGGATCATTTGCATTTTGTAATTTGTTTCGTCACTTTTCAAAAGCTAGCTAGCACGCTGCTGAATTTCACCACCGTACTACACCCCTAGGACTCCACCCGTACCATCTGGATGGGTGGAGGTCCACCACCGTGCGCTTAAACGTCGTTTTTTGCCGCGCACCTCCTCATTGTGGAATCAACTTCCCGCAGCGGTATTCCCGGTCTGGTACGACACTGAGATCTTCAAGAAACGAGCCAATACCTTCCTAAAAGGCCGGCAACGCATCTCCACTCCCTTTGGTGTGGCTGATGCCATGGACGGCGGTGATCACTTACCATCAGGTGACTCGCTTGCTCGTTTGCCTCCCTTTCTCATAAAAAAGCTTTAGTCCTCCAAAATGAAGCATCCAACCCGTGATAGAAATAAAATAATACTACCAACTTCACTTTTACAATTACACTCCCATAGCCTTTATATTATAATAATAATAATAATAATAAATAAAATAAAAATGTATTTATTTCAGGTATCTTTTACAATTAAGTTGCCGGGGCTTCCCAAAAAGTAGTCAAAGACACTTGTGTAGGGAATGCCTCGCTCTTCCTAAGTAAATTCGTCAAACAATTAAAATAATTACTGATAACAAAAAGTTATTACACATTAAATGAATACATGACTGACAAAATAAATGTCTAAATTTTTTTAATTTAGTAGAAAGTATATTTTTTTAATTTTAATATTCGTTTTAACTACATAAAATAACCTAATTGTATTTTTGACTTGAAAGGCGTCATCCTCTCATCTAATTGCTGTGCCCAACAGGGTCCAAAAATATTAGAACGCAACAAATTATTGAATTGAATTGAATTGAATCTCAAATCCAATATTCCGCTAAAATGTTTAAGTCAAAGTCAAAGTATTTATTTGTATAAAATGCGTATAAAAAGATGATTATAGTATAATGTCCACTATTAAGTTAATTAAAATTAACATCAAAATATTAAGATTTAGATGTCAATTACTGGAATAATTGGATTTGAGGACTGTCCCAATGTTGACCCGAGTAAACATTAGAATGACGCCATAGATTTAGGAAAGAACTGACTGCGTGTTATTCCAGCTGGATAAACAGTCCGAAGCGAGCATGTTACTGAAAAGACGCCTATTTCGTTGCAATAAAAACTTTTGCTAAAACAAGATAAATATATTACTTTTTATGACTAACAAATCAAAATACATGGCTACTTATTTATAAGGAAATAACGCTTGTTTCCTCTCCCCTATGGCATGAATATTCTATCACAGTAAAGAATTACAGGCCGGGCTGACATTGAGAATATCTTAAAACATTTCATATAAGACTCAACCCCCCGCTAGTGGAGCCGTTTGCTTTGGCCCTTTTTGTTCTGGGCCCGGGGCCCTGTCAGGCGTCATACGTGAATGCGTTTTGACGTGGGCCCCACCAGAGTGGAGTGCCTTCGGGTACAGTGGCCGAAAGGCCTTGTTCGGAGTCCAGCGTCGAGTCTTCGAGCCACGGGGCTCGATAGTTGGACGGTGTTGCCAACTTTCCCGGCTCCGTATCCAGCGGAGTTGGGTTTCGCGGCGGCTTCACTTTGAAGCCTGCGGGTTTTATTTCCCCAACCCACTCTGCACTGCAGCCAGCAGTGTATTGGGTGGGGAAGGGTACCCGCAGTCCGTCTCCCGGTGGTGTTTGCACTGCAGCCAGCAGTGTGGATGCCATTCGGGGGACGATGTTTGGTGGGCCGTGGGAGAGGCCCTGGGTCCGATGGACCGGAGTGTGGAGAGAGGCCGTACTGGCGAGCCTCTTTCGCCCTGAGCGGGTTCGCGGTGACTTAAAAAGGTTCATCCTATAGCCCGCGTTCCCGCTCTGAGAGTTTCTCCTGGGCGAGGGATGGAAACTGTCGCAGAGAGTTTAGTGGGTATGCCCCTAGGAGCACCCCAGGGCAGAGCCCCTCACTACCCAGCCGACTCCCAGCGGCCGGGTGTGCATAAGGCGGCGCAGACCAACGGCGCCGACGTCGGTTCCTTCTGAGCCGGCAGCATTCAAAAGGCTTCTCTCATTTCATCGCTTTTCCTGTGTGCATGGTTATTTAATAAATAGTATAAGTGTTTGTCGAGAGGTTGTAACCCCGAAATTGTTTAAAATAGATCCGGTTTAGTAGCTAAAAATTAAAATCGATTGGCGTCGCTAGTGTGCCCTACCCGTCACCTTAATGGGCGGCGATGATTGCTTTCCATCAGGTGACTCGCTTGCTCGTTTGTCGCCTCTAGCATAAAAAAAAGCTGATAAATAAAGATCTAAATCTTTAATCTTGTTATTTGTATCTTCTATCCATATGAAATAAGCAGCAATTTGTCGTGCTAAACGGAGCGAGTAAATAAAGAATAGGAGACCAAAACAACTTTTGTTTATGTACAGACGCTGCGGGATAATGCTATGGCCGACAGTAGGTAGTTATTATGGGTGGTAATAATATATTAAGGACTAGTTTCTCAACCTTTTCGTCTTCTTACGACGCGACGAAGCGACTTTTATCCGACCAAACTTTAACTTACAGACCACGATCAGAAGGCACTTTAGTGACATTGACAGGAGGGCGATGTACATCGTTTTTTCTAAGCGAAAATGTAAAAATAGCATTAGTTCCGACTTTTGCCACTTTTTGACTGATTATATAAGCTTTCGTAGACCATATCTATACTATTTATAAAGAGGTAAATCCTACAGACAGCAACAACGCTTATAAGTAAAACACGAAACGCCTTCGCGATGTATTCGTGGGCCGAATCCGAGAATGCACATCCAGATTTTTCCAGTACGTATTTCTATCTCGGCGGCGAGGGATTTTTTTTTAAATTTATTTATTTATTATCCCACCACAATCAGCTACTTAGAACAAAGTTATCAAACAAACTCTAAAGCAAACTTATGACATAATTTTTTATAGCCTGAATAGTGAGGGACTGGTGCCTGAAATAGGTATCAAAATGAAACCTGTGCTACAGGCACCAAGCCACACTCTCGGAACCCTATAATGTGATTACACTTTAATTTTAATTCGCTTTTAGAGGTAGGTAATATTAAAATACATTTTGATCCCGCGATACACAGTAGGTATTTTACGAAGGATAATGGAGAGAAGAATAAAAAAAGAGCGAGGCGGCGAGGGAATGTCATCGCCAGACTCCCCAAATCCTGAATCATGGTTTAAGCGTACCCTGGGTTGGACGTAACACAGGAATTACACGCTAAGATGAGAGAGAAAGAGAGAGATCTAGCTGGTCTTTGTCCCTGTCGTCCATTGTAATGGTGTTTCCCACAGATCATATGCCCAGTGGCATATGAGCCAGACCAGACAGCAATAACATTCTAAGATCACGGTTCAAGCGTACCCTGTTTAGAAATGGGATGAAAATACATCACACATCGGGAATACATAACAACTGACATGTCAATGACCGTTAGGACCTTAAAACTATTCGAAATCATACAGTTTCAACTTCAAAAACTTCCAAAGTTTGGTGGTCCTTCGATCGAAGATTGAGAAGCCCTGGAGTGTGGCACATAAAAGAGATTAGGGGCGACAGATTTCGACGGCGTTTTAAGCCTTCAGTCCGGACGAAATATCTTTGGGCTTCCTTTCGTTGTCCTATGTGAGCGCAGAGACGCAACCAGTAGCGAGGCGACGTAATAATATTTTATTTAGGAAATCAACACAATACATAAACAAAAATGTACATACATTGAAAGTGCCTAAAATATTATGTTTAGCTAATTACAGATTCCTACGGTTTAATATCAATTAGTTATAATTTACTGCGCATATCAAGTAAATTGAATTGGACTGGACTGAGACTAAATAAAATCACGTGACTATCTTATGTCACTCGTGTGCAACAAACAAACCGGTGAATAAGGCACGTTCGAAGCAAGGTTATCTAGCATACCAGCATATAGCGGTCAGTGCGGATTATGTCTTGCTCTCCATTGAAATGTGAGAATCTAAACAATAATTTTATGTAACTTACTGTAACCACATTTACCGCATTAAATGATAATGATAAATCATTTCTTCTTCTTCTTCTCCTCTATGAAAAGTTATTAAGTGCTAGACCACAGCAGCGCTTGGTTAGCTCATCGCCATATTAAACAAAGGATGTACACAAGAACAAGAAGTAGTCATATCTGACTACTACATCAGCGCGTCGTCCACGTAGGACAACGGATTACTTATAAGCACAGTACAAGTAAATTCACCAAAGTTTCTTCTTGATTGTATTACTTGCAAAGTTGGGCCTTAAATTATTTAGAAACTTAGATTTAGGTATATCGTACTCAAAGGATTTTAATTATAAAGTGTAATTAAAATCTTGAATCTTGATGTTTCGAAGTTTCGCTTAAGAATTTGTTTATTTGTTTGTTTGCTCAAGACTTTGAATTTACAAGTCTTTTAAATACTTTCTTAGTTAATATGCTGTTTTTTTTATGAGAGGTGGCAGACGAGCAGACGGATCACCTGATGGTAAGCAATTCCGCCGCCCATAGACACCCGCAACACCAGCGGAGTCACAAGTGCACTACCAACCTTTTCCCCTTCCCCACATTGGGCCTCCGGTAACCTCACTCACACCGCGAAACACAGCGCAGGCGCTGCTTCACGCCGGTCTTCTGTGAGGCAGTGGTATCACTCCGGTCGAGCCGGCCCATTCATGCCTAAGCATGGCTCTCCCACATTTTTAGAGTGCGACCCTTGAACAGAGGAACCAGATCAATTGAATCATCGTTAAAAGTTCATAACAATTATCTCAACAAATTGTGGATACCACTATTTGAGAAACTATCCGAAACGTGCAGGTTTGCTAACAAGGTTTTTCCTCACCGCCAGGCTCATCATCCATGTTAAGCATGTCCCGGTTGCGTTCCAATCTACCGCTTCGGAGCTTGGGGTCCGCTATCCAATTCGACACTTTTACTTTTCACGGTCTTGTGCAACCCTAGTGGTCATCCACATTCACATCTTTTAGGGCCTTCCCCTTCTGCCGGGACCCGGCGGTGGTGGCATTGACCAGACATTTCGCAGGACATGACCGCACCAACGTACACGACTCTCCAGCAGTTTCTCTTCTTTGTCACGGACATGTAGACTTTCACGCGTGCGTAAGTTTCCCAAGCCGTCTTTCGGCGTACCTCCACACATTCACCGCAGCATAAGGTATAAATACGCACAAAGATTAGAAAAAATCGAGATTGGACCGAAGCGAAGAGCGAAGCTTAAGACCGTGCGGGATGGCGACGTACTCTGGACGCCCTCTGCCCCATCTAGGTGATCTAGGGGACATAGAATATTAAGTCAAGTCAAGTAGACTATCGCTCATGTACTGTGGAATACATGTTTATACAGTAGTATTCGACCGCAATGTAAGTTCCAAGCCAACGTCGGGTTTAGCCGTCTTGTTGGTCGGCGGTTTAATTGTCAGCCAAGTTCCAGGGTTCATAACCGCTCACAAGTTTATACAAGACTTGCGCTACAGTTCACTCTAGTGCCCAGTGGTTCCCTGTCGTAAGATGCGACTAAACGGGTATTCGGAGTACGTGAGCGTACAAACTGCTGGGGAGTGGCTTGCTCAGCATACGAGTCCGTGGGGGACGTCGTTACTAGGTGTCCTGGTAGGTTGTATAGCAATGAAAGGCTGCATTGCGCCAGGTAGGGATGAAGCGGCGAGCGCGATCAGTACGGTCTAGTCCCGGTTGCGGGGTTTCCGACCGCGATTGCGTACAGATGGACACCCCAGGGGTTTTGGTTAGAGTTAGAGTCCCACACACCACCAAGGTGGCAAGGTGACGGGCATGATGGTTTCCCTTGGGAAAAAACAGTTCACTCTACCGAAAAGAGGTAATCATTTTGATTCAATCTGTATCACTCATCTAGTACGATTTCCTAGTTGAGCCACCATTTTCACTTAAGTTTTCAGCGCTGACTAAATGTTACTGATACTAATGATACCGCGGCCTCACAGAAGTGAAGCAGCGTCTGTGTTGTGTTTCACCGAGTGAGTGACGGTACCGAAGGCCCAATCCGGGGGAAAGTGGGTTTAAAGGTCGGTCACGCACTTTGGACACCACTTTTAAGCAGATCCGTCAGCTCGTCTTTTTTATGTGATAGGTGGCAGACCGTAAGTCGTCTGAAGCCAATCACATAAAAAAATGAGCTTTGAACATAGGACAAGAAAATGTGAGTGAGTAACAAGATCTGCTTGTGAAGTGAACTGGTACAAACAACTCACTGGGCAACTCCACAAGTCTAACTCCTACACGTACTGTCGGCGCCTTGTCAACTTGTACAACTTTGATTACACACCGATAGGAAACTTTGTCTATTAGAGCTGAATGTGTGGTCTCTGCGCATCGCATATAGATTGCGCAGTATCGAAGCAAACCTGCAAGGAAAAGGCGTGTTTCTTAAAGTTGTCTGGAACTTCACACGATAAGGGTAACTGTTTTGGTGTATGTACCATACCTGTATTTTGTTTCTATGCAATAAAGAATATTTATTTATCTGTAACCCAAGACGTTATGTGATCTGTAGTGATGTTAGCTCCGTGGGTTCTGAGTTCTGAGAGAGGGCGCCACTAGCTTTTAGACTACCAAGCTAGAAAGTATGGAGATGAATAAAAGAGTTTAAATACAGTTTGTATTCAGCAAGCGGTTCACTTGATGCTAAGTAATCAACGCCATCCATGAACATCCGCGAATTCAGAGATATCGCTAATGCGTTGCCGGCCTTTTTCAAAAAGAACGCTCTTATCTCGAACTAAATAAAAGCTTGTAAAATATTATGAGTTCAAGAAACCATTCCAAAAATTATATATTCATAATTAGACCCAATAATTTAACACCGATGTACGAAAATGTTCAATATTTATTTATGGGTAGTATAAAATTAGCATAATGATACTATAAATTGTACATCAATTTGCATCTTACTCAGTTCAATCCAGTTTCTATTTACCGTAAGTTTTAGCATTTACGGTCAAAATATATTAGAAATGTGAAAATGATATCTAAAAAACATCATATTTTTCGATGGAGTCGTTTATTAGACATATCTTGATTAATGTAGTTATATAAACATTTATAACTTTTATTAATTTATATTAAACATTTATTTGCACACAAGTAGGTACACAGCATTCCTCATCCGTCCATTTGAAGTTGAAAACGTATTTCTTTGTTAATTATCTATAAGCTTATCTAAGGCTGGTTTTAGTAACGGTCATGTAGTAAATTTTAATTAAATAAACATAATTTTGTAGATAATATCAGCAAAGAAAGTAGATATACCCATTTGCATTATAACTGACTTAGGTAAAAAAAAAAAACAATTGTTTTTCATGTGATAGGCAGCAAATTCGCCGTGTGGTCCCCGGCAGAGTAGAATAGGCCACCCTCACTCTTACCGAGGTGTCGTAAAAGGCGACTAAGGTAAAGCTGCTGGCATGATCATCAGCACCCTGAGAAGGAAAACTCTGCATATATATCAAAACCCTCGCCAACCCGTCTGCCAAGCGTGGTGAGTATGGCAATTACCCCTCATGTGATTGAGGGAGGCCGGTGCCCCAGCAGTGGGGACTTAAATGGGCTGACGATGAGGCAGCAAATGAGCATATTCAGGCTCCAATGCGACAGCTTTAGACGCAACCGGGAATCGTACGCTACGACGAGGAGCCGGCAAATGAGCTGCCGGGTAACCTGACGACAAGTAACACCAGGTAACACTTCCCCTCGTATCAGGTGTCCCTTTAATTTGTTACTTATCATCACCTCAACGGGTCACCAATTTCATTCGACATGCGATACCAAAAACTGAATGCACATGTGTACATAAACTAGTATTGTCTACTTTATCATCTGTCTCTTTTTGTCTTAAGCAGTGTCCATAAGATGGCGTCTTTTCTTTCCCACGCTCTGTTGGTCTTCAAGCAGGGCGACATCTGTACCTGAGTGCCCTGCGCCGACAGGCCAAGGTCATGTTCTTCCCCTGAGGGCCAGGGCCATTGAGGGCGGTAACAAAGCTCAAGGTGCGTGTCCTTTGGATGAATTCGCAAGGACAACATTATTATGTATTATGTTATAGGTAGGACTAACCATAGATAGGTTAGTTTATAGCCGTGTGGTCCCCGGCAGAGTAGAATAGGCCACCCTCACTCTTACCGAGGTGTCGTAAAAAGGGCGACTAAGGAAGCTGCTGGCATGATCATCAGCACCCAGAGTAGGAAAACTCTGCATTTATATCAGAACCCTCGCCAACCCCTATTCTATTTATGCTAGAAGCGTACAAACGAGCAAGCGAGTCACCTGATGGAAAGTAATCAACGCCGCCCATGAACATCCGCGAAATCAGAGATATCGAGTGTTGCCAGCCTTTTTATAAAAGAGTACGCCGTTCTCTTGAAGGGCCCAAGTCATATCTGTAGCTTAAGAGAAGATAATAAATAAATACTGTGCGTCCTGTGTTAAACGTGGTACAAGTCGCCTTATATCGAATTTGATTTTCTTCTTGCTACTTCATCATAAAAATAATCCTCTATTTTTCTGTATGATCAGACATGCAAAAAATCCTCCACTTTTCCGTCTGATCAGACAGAATAGAAGATTTTTTTTGTGATGAAGTAGCAAGAAGAAAATCAAATTCGATATAAGTCGACTTGTACCACTTCACAGGACGCACAGATTAAATCTGTCAAATTATTTAATTCTGAACCAAATGTGATTGACATAAAGGTGAAAGTGATTTGGAGGAATTTGACAAATTTGTTTATATTGACATGTGGCAGTCTGTACCAAAGTCAGTACCAAACCTCTGAATATTCATAGATGCTATTAAAAATTAATTTACAACTAGATACCAAGGCAAACCCTACAATGTAAATTTTAATTGGACCAGTATTTACAGTGAACGGTAGGTATATCAAGGTACAGTCAAGAGAAGTAGCTAGTCACATATTGTGGCTCTTATTCCGAAAACCATAGAATGAATATTTCTGCATCAACTTTTATAATTAACTAACAGTATAAATCCTTCTATAATCACTTGTGACTCCACTGGTGGACACCCCCATGGCCGGCGGCAATCGCTTACCAACCATCAGGCGATCCGTCTGCTCGTCTGCCACCTATCACATAAAAAAATGTATTATTGATCCTTATATGATGAAGACCTAATAGAGGCTTAGCTTAAGGCCATGGTCTGTGTTATATAAGTAATATTTATTTGATTATTTCTTGCACCATATATACAAAACATCATCATCATCATCATCATCATCATCATCAGCCCATTGAAGTCCCCACTGCTGGGGCGCTTGGCAGACGGGTTGGCGAGGGTTTTGATATAAATGCAGAGTTTTCCTTCTCTGGGTGCTGATGATCATGCCAGCAGCTTTACCTTAGTACCTTTTACGACACCTCGGTAAGAGTGAGGGTGGCCTATTCTACTCTGCCGGGGACCACACGGCCATATAAACAAAACGAATGCCACTAATATTGCTCTCAGGTTACAAATTAAAAGGGAATTGATACATACATTAATTAATAATTTACCTAACATTATCGTGTACTTATCATTAAAATGTTTCATTCATTAACAACTTATCAGCCTAACAGTACATCATTAAAATTATTTTTTTATGTTGTTTAGGGTGCCTTTCCACCAGAGGTGAGCTATGCAGCTATGGTACTAAGATGTGAAAGATACGCTACGGAAGTATGTGTCCGTTTCCACAAATACTAACCTATGTAGCTGTGCGACGAAGATGCGTAACCGCGAAGCAGAGGGTCTATTCTAAGGCACTCGACATTGAAGTACTGATTCGGAGCATGCATCCATAGCACACATCCATAGCACGCATCCGTAGCACACATCGATAGCACGCATCCGTAGTACGCATAGCACGCATCCGTAGTACGCATAGCACGCATCCGTAGTACGCATAGCACGCATCCGTAGCACGCATAGCACGCATCCGTAGTACGCTTAGCACGCATCCGTAGTACGCATAGCACTCATCCGTAGTACGCATAGCACGCATCCGTCGTAGTACGCATAGCACGCTTCAATAGATAGATGGATATATATTCTTTATTGCACAAAATTTTACAGAACTTAATGCTATAGTCACTTTTAAATACAATAAAGGCGGTCTTATCGCTAATAGCAATAAGAGATTGTAACCCCGAAATTGTTTAAAATAGATCCGGTTTAATAGCTAAAAATTAAAATCCATTGGTCTCGCTAGTGTGCCCTACCCGTCACCTTAAACGTCGAAATGAAACGTTTCACTGTTCCGCATCTCTGCACAGATCCAGATGCAAATGTTTCAATCTTTTGAAAGATTAGTTTTAGCCAGGATCTACTAGCTCTTCACTAGTGGAAACGCAGCCTTAAGCTAACATTAGTAACTCTGTCGAAATTTTAAAGCTGATATAACCATTCGACGTAAAATATCTCTATTATCAATTACCTACTTATCTAGCCGACGCAGTATTACATGCGAGCATCTAATAAAGACTAATCGACATCCGTTATCTCTGTAATCCGAATTCGATAGTTGGCGATGTGTAATTAATAATTTGATTACGGTAATCTGTCGGCGAAGCTTTGAGTGGCACCATTGGTGTACTTAAGGCGACGGCGTAGCCCTAACTAGGCGACACCAATCGATTTACATTGTTAGCTACTAAACCGGATCTATTTTAAACAATTTCGGAGCGCAAGCAGTCTCTAAGCAAAGATTTATATTATTTATTTAATAATTGTGCACTACTTTTTTTCTGTTTTTGCACTCGAAATTTGGATTACCGCCATATTCAATTCAAATTTCGAGTACAAAAGCAGACCCAAAAGTTAAGTTTAAGTATTGAATAAATAGTATACTCTAATAGGCTGCAGCTTAATATAGTAGCAGCAATTGTACAACAGACATTCGATTTTGTTGCTAACAATTTAAATCAATTGGCGTCGCTTGCGTGCCCTACCTGTCATCTTAAGTTCTATGAATGGTTATTACAAGGTTATTGTACTATTAACCAATCATCATCATCACTGCTACTCAGTTGTATCCAAAGCTTTGAAGCCAAGGGTACGCTTGGACCATGATTGGTTAGCCGAGTCTAGTAATGAGGGTATTCGCGTGTGAAAAATCCGCTAGATGACGTACTGTTGGACTGAGGTCCAACATCAACCGTATTGGTTGTTTAGTTTGTCAAATTCACATTTTGACAGATCACGTTTAAAAATAACCAATCACATTGTATATGCACCTCATACCTCTATAGTACTCCATCTAGCGGATTTTTCACTCGCGAAAACCCTCATTGCAATGAAGCGACTGCCGTCTGACCCGAGGGGAACCATTATTGGTTACATCTTTCAGAAATTACGACCCGTTTGGAACAGTGGTAGTGGTTATTGTACATTGACCACAAAGTAAACTCACCACATTTTGTAAACTCCATACATTGAAAGTAAATTCACCACATGCATTAAAAATATGTGTAAGTTAGTCACAGGCGGGTGAGGTTTGTTGTAAATTCGCCACAAATCCTCAGTTCACATATTTTTTGCTTAAAGTAACGATAGCAAACAATCTTTTGATTTTTTAGAGAATAATTATATTGATAAAATTAAGAGAGTACCTATAAGTTAATATCCAATGAAAACTAATACGAAATTAAGAATGAACAGTAAAGCACATCTTTCTTTTTTTCTCCTGCGCTTTTGCACACTCTATCACCCTTGACCTTGTCGATGCGCGTGTGGTTATTTGTTCTGTTAAGTGTAACCTGTTGGATAACAGTCAGACCAACCAGTCGATTGGTTTATATCCAAAATAATGGATCCCAATCAACCAAGCCCTAGTTCCAGTGGACATGGTGTAAGTACAATGAATTCAAATATTATAGAAAAAATACTACTTATATTTTATTACCTAACCTCCTGATTTTTCCCATATCGGTTCCCTATAAATTAAAGTAAAAAAAATACTACTTACCTACATCATCGTCATCGTCAGCCCATTTAAGTCCCCACTGCTGGGGCACGAGCCTCCCTGAATCACATGAGGGGTAATTGCCATACTCACCACGCTTGGCAGACGGGTTGGCGAGGGTTTTGATATAAATGCAGAGTTTTCCTTCTCTGGATGCTGATGATCATACCAGCAGCTTTACCTTAGTCGCCTTTTACGACACCTCGGTAAGAGTGAGGGTGGTCTATTCTACTCTGCCGGGGACCACACGGCTACTTACCTTCCTTCCTTTCCTAATCATCCTTACCTACATACTTGTACATATATTTTATTATGTAACCTCCTGATTTTTCCCATATCGAAAAAATAAATAATTTTTTATTCTACTTGTTGTTTGATTTTTCTGCAGACCTTTTCACAAAAGCAATGGTGGTGAGTTTACAATAACCAAAATTATTAATAAACAATTTACTTCATAAAAATAGAACTGTGGTGAGTTTACACATACTTTTTTCTGTGGCGAGTTTACTTTGTGGTCAATGTACAATAACCCAACGCTGCCTTTGGTCCAAGGGTTGCGGGTTTGATCTCCGCACAGTACAAACATTTGTGTGCATGAACATATCTATTTGTTGTGTGTTCTATTACCTATTATAAATATGTATTTACAAAAGAAAAGTATTATATTTATAAATATGTAATCCCACTTGATTCTGATATCCGTAACACAGGTGCTTGAGCTACCTATCTCAGAGTCATCATCATCATAATCAGCAACCCACACTCGTCCACTGCTGGACATAGGTCTCCCCTAATGCACGTCACTGCTCCCGATTTCCGGCCACTCTCATCCAGCCCACACCAGCCAGCCTTTGAATGTCACTATCCCATCTTGTCGCAGGGCGTCCTTACTTTTTTTTTTATTGCTTATAGTAGGTAGACGAGCTTGCGGCCCATCTGATGGTAAACGGTAACCGCCGCTCATAGACATCAACAATGCCGGAGCACAGTCATGCCGCTGCCTACCTACTTGTGCTAGGCTTACCGAGTCGCGGTCTCCACTCAAGGACTTTACGGCTCCAACGGCTGTCAGTTCTGCGGCTAATATGACCAGCCCACTGCCACTTCAGTTTGCTGATTCGGTGGGCTATGTCGGTGATCTCAGAGTCAGATCAATGTAAGTGATGTTGTGAAATATTTATTTATTCGAAACTAGCAGGTTTCCTCACGATGTTTTTCCTCACCGCCGAGCTAACAGTATTAATATGCACATATAGATTTGAATCCACTGAACTAGTACAGCTCTTTGTGGTATTCAATTATTTATCAATAGATAGTACGAAGCGATTTGCTTCCACGTTCATAATCCGGACAGCTAAGGAATGGAACCTTGCCAAGGTCTGTTTTTCCGTACCACTACAATCTGGATATCTTTAAGGCAAGAGTGAACAGGCATCTTCTAGGCGAACGCGTATCATCCTAGACCTCATCGTCGCTCCATCAGGTGAGATTTGGTCAAGCGTTAGCCTATGGTTCTTACAAAAACCCTGTTAATTATTTTCTCCTGTAGTTATTATTTTGGTACTGTCACACAAAAATGCATCAGTTTTAATCTAAAGCGCATGTATTTAATATCTTAGGCATGACTGTTCTCTCTCACAAGCTTGCTGCAAATAAAACTTGCTTTGAAAGTAGCATAGCATTCAAAAGAGCAAGAATATAGGAAACATTTATGAACAGTTCATCCCAGAAAAATATTATCATTCCCGGAGGAAATTGGAAAAAGGTACGTTTGACCGCTTCCAGTCGTTCAAACGTTTGTAGGTAGACCACGATCAGAAGGCACTTAAGTAACAGTGACAGGAGGGCGTTGTACAGCGATTTTTCTATGGGTAAATGTCAAAACAGCATTAGTTTTGACTTTTGACTTTTGCCACGTGCCAAATAACCAAAGGCCAACTATTACAAGTGATGCGGAGAAGAATTGTTTGCAAGATCGAGTTTTTAGGCAACAACTAACCCCGATTCGACCAATCTCTATACGTGGATAAATCTATGGTATACAAATTAAATATAATACAAATTATATATTTCATAATCATAATATACATATATTATACATTTAATTACACATACTATGTCGATACAAAAATATACTAAGAAATGAATAAATATAATGTGATTCTGCCACCGGAATCGGAAGGTTGATTCTGACGAGAACATCCAGCAAGAAACTCGGCAGTTACTCTTTTAAATCGCCAAAATTTATATAAGTACAGTATCATTGGTGTAGGCGAACAGTTTATCAATTCCACAAATTCTTGTCTTCTGCATTGAGGTAAATAGTTTACCTCAATGGTCTTTTGTCTTGAAAAAAAAAATATCCAATATAAATAATTGAGGATACTTTCTATAAAATTTACTAATACATTATAAGATAGAATTTACATTATTCGGTAAAAAAAAAACAAAAGGAGCTCGTCGAAAAGTCTAAAACAAATTTATTTGCACTAAAATAATTCATTTCCACATTTCTTTTACAATAATACCTGTACCAGTACCAGTGCCTTTGAATTGTGCAATTAACGTGCTAAAATGTATGATTACAAATTAAAAAAAAAAACAATTAAAAGAAAGAAGAAAGAAAAACATTTTTATTGACCATCACAATAAATAATTTAACAATGAACATTCATTAGTAAACATAGATAAGGTATTGACACATTAATACTACAGACAAAGGTGAGTACGAGAACAGACGATAGGTAGGTAAATACACAGTTATATAATGAAAATATTATAAATAAGTAGGCGTGTGTGAAGTGTGAGGTCAATCAGGTCCTGGCCTCAGCATGGTGCTGTCACGACAGAAATGCCGCGGCAGCGCTGGTATTCTGGCAGGACATGCAAATGCTTAGAGTCCCAATTTTTAGACGCTCGCGGCGTTTCGACAGTTGCTTTATCCTGCTCTTGCAAGACGAGTAAGACAGGCGGTTTTCTGTAGTAATTCCTGGCCTTATAGATCAAACAGTAAACAAAATGGACGTAATATGAATAAGCATATTTGTTTAGAAGAAAACAATCTAAGCCCGTTTCTACAATTTGCAGTAAGTCATAAATTCTAATTCAAAAAACATTTTAGTCCAACATAAGTTCTTAGATTTAATTATAAGTGAGTTTTGAAAACGGTCCGGTCTAGTAGATTCAATTAAGACTTGAATAAATTTTAGATTAAGATAATGCTGTGATATTTTATATGTACTGGTTATATTCGCTTTACAATTTAGCCTCAGAACACAAATTATAGACATGGAATACTGGATGCCTAAATCGCTTTCTAAACAGTCTAATCTCAAAAATAATAATCAAATGCCAACAGTACTCAATTAATATGGGAAGGCGAATTTTAGATTAGATCCGAAGTTCTCTACCCATAGCTTTTGTTACAATCCTAGCCACCGAGATTTTGGGGTGTTTTTGTAATAACGTGGCTGAAATTATTTTTCGATTTAAATTTACCACGCTTGTGTGATTATTTCAATCCTATTAACCCCCAGAGATATAAAAGGTCGGGTGTGTAGGGTTTGTGAAAAAAAATTGTTTGTTTTTATTACTCCTATCGCTATTCTCATTATTTTATGGTTTCCGGAGAATAAAAAAATAAAATAAATAAAATATTTATTTATTTATTACAACAACAACCACAGTATTAGGTACATTATACATATAGACATTTAATAGTTATAGTTATCCAACCTATTAGAAAAGGCGATCCAAAGTTATTACTGTACTAATGCTAATGCTTTCCCGTTCGAGCTTTGTTCCAGAACCATTCTGTCCGCTCGTGACCACGGCTGCTGTAACGTAGCCGAAACGTCGAGCGAAATATGTGAGTACACAATGTTATATCACATAATAAATATCGTGTTAATTCCCATCTTGATACATTATATTTGTTTCGTTTAATTGCTTGAGTATTTATAGCTTCATAATTGGCTAGCACAATTAAGCAGATTGCTTTCCCGTGTAAGTATTGCTGGTTATGTCACCGTCAAATGATTAATACCTACCGTGATATTTAAACTCAATTCAATTCAAAATATCTTTATTTGCATAGGCTTGTATACATGCAGCACTAAAAATTATAGCTATTTATTTCTATATTATAATATACATGTAAATACACATATATGTCGATACATAAAATATACTAAGAAATGAATGAACACACTTATTGAATGTGATTCTACCACCGATATCGGAAAGTTGAAACGATTATAACTCGCGAAATTGTATTTTATTAATCGATAAATTGTGATAAATTCTAGGGCTTTTGGATGTCCATGGAAAATTTATAGACTCCCCATACAAAATTAAAAAGTCTCGTGACCGACTGAGATATTGTTTTTATTTAAGGTGATCGATTTTAATTTTTAGATACTAAACCGGATGTATTTTAAACAATTTCAGTTGTTACAATCTCTCGGCAAATACTTATACTATTAATTAAATAACCATGCACAAAAGCAGCCACTTTTGGCGAGAATCAATTTTTCGCGAACAAAAACGGACCCTCATTTGTGCGTGGCTATTTAATAAATAGTATAAGTGTTTGCCGAGAGGTTGTAACCCCGAAATTATAATAATCATAATTCTCACAACATCTCATACGTTGACCTGATTCCGTACTAAGTAGCTTAAGCACTTGTGTTACAGATATCAGACAACAGAGGAGCACAAATATATACTTAAATACATATATTACACCCAGACACCGAACAAACACAAGTGTTCATCGCACGAATGTTTGTCCAGGGGGGATCGAACCCACGACCTTTGGCGTAAGAGGCAGTCCGGTCAGTTTAAAGTAGATCAGGTTTATTAGCTAAAAATTAAAATCGATTGGTGTCGCTAGTGTGACCTTAATGTCACCTTAATGTGAATTTCCAAAAGTCATAGAGCAAATTTTATCCATAATAATGGATAAAATTTGTAGAAGAGGTGGTTAATGGGGTGTAAATTTTTACCGATACACCCTGTATTAAGCACTTTAATAATACCATGATGGAGAAAATAAAACCTTCGCTCACGAATGACAATAAAACGATTACAAAACTAAATATAGAAAGAGTTCGTGACAAATTGAGTCAATTACTTAATTTGATATCACGATAGCGGTCAGATGGTTATCTCATCAATTAATCAAGAAAATTGCTTGAGACTTCACATTTTAGGGTTTCAAGCCTCACACAACGAACCATTATATCCATCACTTCAACAATTCCACTTATAAAATAACGTCAATTCATCGCTCCGTTTTCCGTAAAAAAACCGACAAACAAACAGACCAACACACACACATAAAATTTTAAACAATACTTGAGATAACGATTCTGAACGCGTAACTGTGACCTCTGTTCTGGTTCCCCTGTCTAAAGTTTGCGAAGGTCTTATAGACGTATGTAACTCTTTACTGAAACGTCTCAGTGATCCGACTCAGCCAAATGATACACTGTTCCGAATCTCTAATGTTCGCTCCGAATGTATGATTCGACGCAAATGGGACTCGAATTCGAGTGAACCGAATGATCTGAATGATCCGATGAACCCTATGCTCCGAATGAGCGAATGATCCGAGTGAGCCGAATGATCCGAATGAGCGGAATGATCCGAATGATCCAAACTAACCGAATGATCCGAATGAGCAAATGAAGCGTTTCACTGTTTCAGATGAAAACGTTCCAATCTCTTAAAATATACGTTTTTGCTAGGTCTAGTCGCTTACCAAACTTCCCAAATCCTGGATCATGGTGCAAGCGTACCCCGGGCTAAGCGACAGTTTTGGACGCAACTGGGAATCACGCTAAGATGAGGGTGACGAATTGTAGCAAACATAAAAAAAATGTATCGTACAACTACGGTATTGTCACTGTCGCTTTTATCCCGTCCCGCTCATTAGGCGTACAGGCTTCCTGGAGCCATTGTCCCGAGCAAACAGCGACGTTTAATTACCGCTGGGACGACTGTATCATATTCTCAATTGTTACGTTCCATTTTACGCTAATGAGATCCATTTTGCTATCTTTTTAGCGAGATTATAGACGAGCTACTGAGCAAGCGACCGAGTACAACAACCAGGCGACCATAGGTCAGCCCTAGCTGACATTGGTATCGAAAAGTTCGTTGACTCACGCGCTAGGCAGGTACGCTTTTCGTACAATTTGTCTCTGACTCACGCCGAATCACGAATGGATCACTTATACGCGCGCATGTACAATCGACAAAGTTCCCGCTAGACGACTTTTCGACCTTAAAGTATTTGAATAAGGTCTAAAAGTGGTCTAACGGGAACTGTCGATGTAGTATGTGTGCGTAGACTGTTATGCACGCGATTGAGGTAGCCAGCGAGTGGAGTTACGAGGAAAGACCGCGTGAGAAACTCACGCACGCGTGGAAGGCTTCATGTCCGTGACATAGCAGAGAAACTGCTGGAGAGTGCCGACGTTGGTACGGCCATGTCCTGCGAAAACCAGACAGCTACCTACGTGGGAAACAAATGTCAAAATAAATTGGCTACATTGGATGCACAAGATCGTGCGAAGTGGAGGAGTTGAAGCAGAAAAGGGGACACCGGGCTCAGGAGCGGCAGATTGGGACGCAAACGGGACAAAACGCTTAGATGACGATGATGAAATTGCTAGCGTTCTATGTCTGTCTATTTTGTGGCCAAGAGCCCTTTATCTGTTTAGTTAGGTGTCTAGTCGAGCTAGTCGTACTTGGACTGCTGATTCGCAGATGACGCGTCGCGACGGTGCATTCGAACCTACGCTACGATCTCGTCAACAATATTTAAATATTTCACAGCATTTCGGAGTCATCAATGTATGTATAAGTATATATTTGTGTTCCTCTGTTGTCTGATATCTGTAACACAAGTGCTTAAGCTACTTAGTACGGAGTCAGGTCAACGTATGAGATGTTGTGGGAATTGTTGTGGGAATTATGTGACATAGATCTGACTCTGAAATAGGTTGCTCAAGCCCCTGTGTTGCTGATATCAGAATCAACAGTGGGATTACAAATATAAAACTTTTATTTTGTAAAATACTTATAAGCAATGATCGGAGCAGGTAGCGGAGTAGAGAGCTATTTGGGTTCATTGACCGCAAACATAGATGTTAATGTGGACATGCCCCGGGATTCTGACTATGATCCCGGGATTAAAATAAATAAAATTGTATTTAAGAGTTCAAAATTTATCGCATTTTAATCATGAGATTGCTTATCTATGAACGTTCGATACCACCATATTTACTTTCAGTTTGTTCCTTTCTATCTAACGTACGTGTCTTGAATTTCGAAAGAACAAATAGAACTTTTTTAATTAGCATGGTAGATATCACAAAGCGTTTATGAAGAAGTTCGTAAGGCTGATGTTAATGCCCGTATGTATAAACTAAAATAACTGTTAATAGTATAAAGTATATCTTTAATCCCGGGATTCCAGGCATGTCTATATCTTTTTAACTCTACCTGAGTAGGTAGAGTGAGAGTATTATAAGCAATGATGGGAGTCCATCATTGCTTATAATACATAACAAGGTGCAAGTTCATATGAGCTACCATCACTCTTATTAAATATTGACTGACCGGAAGGCGCAATTGGTAGTGACCCTGCCTCTTACGCCAAAGGTCGTGGGTTCGATCCCCACCCTGGACAAACATTCGTGCGATGAACACTTGTGTTTGTTCGGTGTCTGGGTGTAATATATGTATTTAAGTATATATTTGTGTTCCTCTGTTGTCTGATATCTGTAACACAAGTGCTTAAGCTACTTAGTACGGAATCAGGTCAACATATGAGATGTTGTGAGAATTATTTATTATTATTATAATTAATTATTATTATTAATTAAGGTTATTCCCACAGTTAGTCCCTTTATCTCTATTTTCCTTCTCCTCAATTATAAAATGGTAACTTCTAACCCCAACAAAATGGCGCCTCCACATCGTCATTGGTTCATTTTTACGGCGTCCGCGTTTACTGCCTACGTTTTGATAGGCCATAGACAATCTGTGCCACAGACACAGTAAAGTAATATACCTTAAATTACATCGGGCCCAGTGTTGTTTTATAACCGATTTTGGTCTCGCACCAGTATTTTTTATTGGGGCCTTTTTTAGGGTTCCGTAGTCCACGAACTTTTACCACCTTATTATAAATCGCGATCTAAAATTGTTACCGTACTAAAGCTTATTTCATCCAGTCCCAACACGCGATGTTAAAAACGGCTGGCACGACTTTTGTTCCGGAACTATCCTCAGTTCGCGATTTGTAATAAGGGGGTAATAGTTTCGCCATGTCTTGATCATACGTCCGTCCGTCTATCTAGCTCAGAGACTATTAGTACTAGAAAGTTGTTTGGCATCATCATCGTCATCATTTCAGCCAATAGACGTCCACTGCTTGACATAGGCCTCCCCCAATGTTCTACACACAGATCGGTCCTGTGCCGCCCGCATCCAATGGATTCCCACGATCTTCACCAGATCGTCAGTCCACCTTGTAGGAGGCCTGCCACGGCTGCGACTTCCTGTACGTGGCCTCCACTCGAGGACCTTTCCGCACCAACGGCCGTCTGTTCTCCTCGCTATGTGCCCTGCCCATTGCCACTTGAGACATGCAATCCTTTGGGCAATGTCTGTGATCTTAGTTCTCCTGTGGATCTCATCAGTTCTGATACGATCACGCAGGGAGAATCCGAGCATAGCCCTCTCCATTGCTCTCTGGGTGACTTTGAGCCTCCTTAATCGGCACATTGTAAGCGGCCACGTTTCGGTATGTCATCACTGACAACACACACGCATGTTTGGCATGAATACTCGTAATTTTCATGCCAACATAGTGGTAGAATAGAATTTAGTATTTTTTTTAAAAGTCTTGACAGGACTTGTCTCCTTTATACCAAATCGCGAACTAAGGATAATTCTGATACAAAGCTCGCGCCAGCCCCTTTTAACAGAGCGTGTTGGAACGGGATGATAAACGAGCTTTAGTACGGTAATAATTTTAGATCACAATTTGTACTAAAGTGGACCTTGTCATGTCCTAAGCGATACGCTTTTATGTACTGGACGGCTTATTGTAATATTTGTTTCTGTGCAATAGAGAGTATCTATCTATCTCGTGTTGGCATTATTGCTACGCCAAGTCTTGTCATGTAGCATAGCGGCGAACATTATAGATCAAACTGGTCGCAGTGATACTGGTCTGATGAGGATCTGCATAGCAGCCTGCTTAATTTAAAAATACACTGGACAGCAAATAAACCGAGCCACCAGATAATTTTCATACAAACGTACTCAGTTCAGAGGCCTACAATTATGAAAATGTTACTGCTATGGAAATAATTTAAATGTAAATCGATGTCAGAAATGTTTAATTTTAAATTAAGCATTTTCAAATTACGTCAGAAACATGCCCATTTCCTAAAATATAAATTTAAAACAAAGCTCTTTCATTTAAGACAAAACTAAAGCTCTTTCATTTGATACCTATATTGAGACAGTTGGAACAACAAATAGGTTATTCGTCATTTTCTGACGGCGGCCATCTTGGATTTGAAATTTTTCACAATTAATATATTCTGCTACTCAAGCCCTTTTATATGATACCCATATTGTGGGAGTTGTGTTAAAACATAAAATCCAAATCTTTGTGACGGCGGCCATCTTGGATCAATTTTTATCCAACATAGCAAAGAATGCTCCTTCCTTATTCAACTTTCAAACAAAAAAAAACACAATATCAAAATCGGTTCATTTGTTCGGGAGCTACGATGCCATAGACAAACACACAGACGCGCACACACACACACACAGACAAGTCAAACTTATAACACCCCGTCGATTTTGCGTCGAGGTTAAAAAAATAAAATAAGACTGGCCATACCAGTTTTGAGTCGAGACTCTTGACAAGGCTTATTCCGTCATGTATTTAAACATCACTATTTAGCCCTGTTAATCCGTAGGCACAGGTCCGCAATAATAATTATGACGTCTTATCATTCAGCTTTATACGCTTCAGAGGGCCTACTACTAAGCGGGATTCAAAACCGAATCCTTTCACACGCGCTGTGATTCTCTTTTGTTTGGATGCGAGAGGTACGGAATCATATCAACGTATGAGATGTGAGAATTGTGAGAGTTACATTATAGTAAGTTACGTTTATTCTCATTTATTACGAGATGGATTCGTTGTAGGCCCTCAGAACAGAAATAGCGAACTTTTTTTTGCAGTGTTATAGCGCGGAGGGAGGACGAATTATTGCTTGAAGACCAAGATCTACGATTAGGAGTAACCATGATTTTGTCATCTGGTTCCCCTGTCTAAGCGTTGCGAAGATCAGAAGGCATAATCATTTCAGCCAATAGTCATCCACTGCTGGACATAGGCCTCCCCCAATGTTCTCCACACAGATCGGTCCTGTGCCGCCCGCATCCTATGGATTCCCGCGATCTTCACAAGATCGTCAGTCCACCTTCACACTTCGTTGACGGCATCACTTCGTTTTAATTACCAGACTCACCAAATCCTAACCGTGGGAGAGCCACGCTTCGGCGTGAGTGGTCCGGCTCAACCGGAGTGATACCACGGCCTCACAGAAAACCGGCGTGAAGCAGCACTGTAATGTGTTTCGCTGCGTGAGTTAGGGTACTGGAGGCCCACTCCGAGGTAAAAGGGGGTTTAAAGATTGGCAGCATACTAGTGACTCCACTGGTTTCGCGGGTGTCCATTGGCGGCGGCAATCGCTTACCATCAGGTGATCCCTCTGTCGTGCTCGTCTGTCACCTATCATATAAAAAAAGTCCTGAATCATGGTCTAAGCGTACCCTGGGCTCCAAAGTGACAGCTTTGCACGCAACGGTGCTGATCTTGGATCTTGTTGACTACTTCACTTTGTTCCATGATTTAATTTAATAATTTAATTGTTTGGTTAAGTACCTATGTTCATTATATTACTGATGTGTTTGATTTATTACAGAGTTTAAGTCAAAATATTTTGTACGCCTTTTAAGAGGCAGGTCACAGTAGCTCTTAAGTATAATCTATGTAACATCATCACCTACACCTGTGTTCCACAATAAAGATTATGATTATGATTATTATTCCTTTCTTCTACCTTGACCACAAGTTTATGTATTAACCTATTTTGTTGGTTTTTTCGCCGTGTGGTCCCCGGCAGAGTAGAATAGGCCACCCTCACTCTTACCGAGGTGTCGTAAAAGGCGACTAAGGTAAAGCTGCTGGCATGATCATCAGCACCCAGAGATGGAATACTCTGCATTTATATCTAAACCCTCGCCAACCCGTCTGCTAAGCGTGGTGAGTAAGGCAATTACCCTTCATGTGATTGAGGGAGGCCCGTGCCCCAGTAGTGGGGACTTAAATGGGCTGACGATGATGATGTTTTTGTTTGAATATTTCTTTTCTATGTATTACTGTGCAATCTCCTTATGTTTATGTTATGTGTCCTATCTATGTAAATCTTTTATGTGGTCAAAAAATGTTTACTTACTTACAACCGGGAATAATACCCTAAAATGTAGAAGAAGATTACAGTAGTAATACAACAAGTGGCTGTCAGTACAACGACATCCATCACGCACGGCCCAGTCACTGGCGTCACGCGGCGCGACGCGACCGACAAGAGGTCTGCGGGATCAATTGCAATAATCGAGTCATGCCATCACTTGTTAGGGCTGTTGACATCAATCCTTAAATCTGATACATTGACATGATTTCGTAATAATAATAATAAGAGAGAGAGAGAGAAAATTGTCTATAGAAAGGGCCTCTACGTGTTGGCTTCGGCTCCACGCACGCCTTCCAAAATCCGGGCCGTAATTGCTCGAGGTTATGGTTCGAAAGACAAATATAATAATAAAAGCACTTACATGACGATGTAGAAAGCCTGCAATTCTCAACACCTGCCGTATAGTTCGGAAGTTCCTTCAGGACGATAGTTCAACAACAAATCATTCTACCTTGGAAACTGGGCCTCACTTGGTTTAGGCCCGTGAGCGCAGTCTAATCCGAAATATTGAAAAAAAATTTTCGAGGAAAAAAGTGTTTAAACAAAAATAATAATCATTCATTAAAAATATTTCAATGGCGTACATCATAAATACCTTACAGTCTAACATAGATATATTCAATTATGTTTTTCACATTAAATTTACGTGCGGCACATAGAGTCAGCTGGTAGCCGCCCTCAAAACTTCCGGAAGACGACTCTCTGCGGCCAGAAGTCCTCCTTAATAATGGTCGCCAGGGAGTTGGTCGGCACTCTCAGCACAAATGAGCTGAAGTTCACTTTGTGGCGAGACTCCAAACGTTCGACCCTCAGCGTCGAGTTGGACTTCTTTCGCACATAATCTACGTTATACGTGTAGATAAGTGCTTAGCACTTGTGTTACGGATCAAACACCAAAGCAAACACAAAATCTAAGGACCTATGCACAATACGACAAAAAATCATTTTCCGAAATGAAAAATACTATTTCTAGATTAGACTCATAGAAATATAAGAAATATAATTTCAAAATTTTTAAACAGATATTTATGTAGAAAAAGAAATTTAAAAATCCTCTTGTGACGTCATTTTTCGGCGTGACTAATTAATAACGCTTTTGCTCTCGATGATTTAAAAAGAAAAAAGAAAAGATTTTTTCTTTTTGACAAGACAAAATAATGACAGTCACAATAAGTAACTTCAAGTCACCTCAACTTTTTTATTGGACATAATACAGCACCGACATCACAATACGTTAATAATTTATTATCAATTTTAAAATAAATATTTAAATAAAAACACACATTTAATGATAACTAAAAAATATGGGTCATCATTTTTCTCTTTCTTTTTTAGAAAAGCGTATAAAAATTCTATTTTTTTTTTGTCGTATTGTCCATTCTCGAGCACTTGTCATTAAAGTCCAGTTAGAGATTTGTATGTAAGAAATCTCTAAATTCGACTTCTATGTCGAGTGTTCGAGAAGAGCCCCCAAATACTCCGTGACTTTTTAAATACCCGAAAAACTCAAGAGCAAGAGCATCTGCTATATTTTATAATAATTTATTAAAATGGATTAATTAATATTATTTGAATGAATGGACTAATTGTAAGCTCAGCAATGAGCAGGACTCGGAGGATTTTTTTTTAAATATTGTTATTTATTGTACGTATCCGTTTCCACAATAAATAACTTACTTCATCGTCAGCCTATTTAATTCCCCACTACTGGGGCACGGGCCTCCCTCAATCACATGAGGGGTGATTGCCATACTCACCACGCTTGGCAGACGGGTTGGCGAGGGTTTTGATATAAATGCCGAGTTTTCCTTCTCTGGGTGCTGATGATCATGCCAGCTTTACCTTAGTCGCCTTTTACGACACCTCGGTAAGAGTGTGGGTGGCCTTTTCTACTCTGCCGGGGACCACACGGCAACGGCAGGTATTAAATAGCAAGTAAATAACTTACTTACTTGCTATTTAATACCCGAAAATTTTCTCGATGACATCATCAAACAAACATTTTTCCCATAGGAACATAATGGTCATTTGGTCAAGTTAAAACAATAGTTAAAATCCCAAGATTTCCTGCCGGTTTGACAACCCTACCAGTGCCGTTACGCGCCGACAAATCTTGACTCACAGCTGGAGTACAATAAAACGTATGACAGTGTGGAATCACCCGAAAAGTTTTACCGTATCATATCATAAACGATGTTCGGCTCTAGCTGGGATTAAAATCAAAGAGTTCGTTGATTTTTGCACTGTAAAAAAATAGGACTGTCGCGTATATATCGAATCGTATCGCTCCCGAAAGGGTTCCAGAAAATCTGCCTCTAGCTCACACCGAACCATGCCGAGATCACTATACGCGCGCATGTATGTATCCGTAGCCAGTTTTGCTATGTAAGAAGCCTTTAGGAGGACAGTAGGAAGCAATTTTAGCTAATCTATCTATTTTGTTCATCAACAGTAATCTTAGTGTATAATTCTCAGTTGCGTCCAAAGCAAAACAAATGTGGTAGAAATACGCACATAGTTTCGAAAAATACACAAGTGCATGCTCGGAGTCGAAACACGACCCTCCGCATGGAAGCAGGTGTCCTCACCCCCGTGCTCATTAGCATTAGAAATATGCATATAGATTTGAAAAATCTAGAGGTGCATGCTTGGATTCGAACCACGACCCGGAAGGCCCGTTTTAATCCACTAAGCGAACAGTATTTAATTTTTTTTTAATATATTAAATGGGTTTTCACTTGACCTCATCTCACCTGATGGAGAGTGACAATAAGGTCTAAGATGTAGATAACACCCAAATTGTAACTCTCTGGGAACACAGAAGCCGGCATGTTGTTCCATTCCTTAG
The DNA here is from genome assembly GCA_019059595.1 of Marasmia exigua. Taxonomy (NCBI): domain Eukaryota; kingdom Metazoa; phylum Arthropoda; class Insecta; order Lepidoptera; family Crambidae; genus Marasmia; species Marasmia exigua. Next base: position 20,003,208 of record CM032484.1, on the reverse strand, counting down.
CAGTTCGTATTAAGTAAGAAGAAGCGAAACGCTTAGTACGAGCCGGTGGAATTTCCACAGTGTAAGGGTGGATTCCTTTAAACTTATCCTACTGTATCGTTTATACTTCGCCTACGCCGCTCTCGAATGTTTGATCCTCCAATGATACGCAGCGCTCATGGAGACAAATCACCTAGGCTCCACCGCCCGAGCGTCAAATACATGTGAAAAACTTACTAAAGCGAGATGCTATGGAAGAACTTTCAGCTGTGATGACGGGTACAGTCGACGTCAGAAAAGCATAGAGTTCATTTTTAATAAGTGTTTTTTATGCTAGAGGCGATGAACGAGCAAGCGAGTCACCTGATGGAAAGTAATCTTCGCTGCCCATGAACGCCAGAAAACCGACGTGAAGCTGCTGCTTCACGTCGGTTTTCTGGCGTTCATGGGCTTTGTGTTGTGAATTTGCATGGCAACACAATGCTTTGTGTTGTGAATTTTTCGAACATAGCTAGGGTTTGAGATCACCAATCCGAATTAGGTAAGCGTGGTGATTAAGCCTAATCCAATCATTTCTATGATGGAGGCCTTTGCCCTGCAGTGGGACAGTTGTAGGATGATACTTATAAATAGTTTTAAGTCATTCAAATGTATGACGATTTGTAAGTGTTGTGTACAAGCTTATGCAAATAAAGAATTATTTGAGTTCGAGTTTGAATGTCAAAATTAAATTAAATATGAAGAAATTTCAAATCCTATCATCCAGATATTCATTAAGTGTATAATAACATTTCAGAAATTAAAAAATCATGTAATGTCTTAATAATAAGAGTTCGAAGATCCTCCTTATCTCAAAGTGTAATTACCAGTTGCGTCCAAAGCTGTAGCTTCGGAGCCTGGGGCACGCTTGACCCATAATCCTGGATCACGATTACACGCTCAGAATCATTATCTCCAATGTTGTAGGCATCTACAATTATGAGAACCTATCCGAAACAATCCACTCGGCCGGCCGTCCAAGATATCGCTGGAAAGATATCGTGCAGGCAGATCTTCGCGAGTTGAGAGTCAGCGATTGGCGTGAAACCGCGAATAATCGGGACCAGTGGAGGAGTCTTATATCGGACGCCAAGACACATTTTGGCCATCGTAGTAAGTAAGTATCCAAAACAGGCAGGTTTCCTCACAATGTTTTCCCTCACCGCCGAGTTAATAGTCGAAATTCTTCTTCTACTTTGAGTGCTTCACTTCTGAAGGTCAGCTTTGAAAAATCCTCTCTGTTCATTGCGAGACGAAACAGCCGTTCCAAATATGTGATGCCAGACCACTCCTTTTCACGACTTTTTCCTTCTTCCAACGCGTCGCCTCCCCTCTATTTTACTCATCTTGATGAGTTGAAGCAACTTGTACCTACCTCTCATGCCTAAGTACGTGACCTAGGTATTCGATTTTCCGCAATAGTAGAAATACGCACATACATTTCAAGAATCCAGAAGTGCATATTCGGATTCGAAGTACGACTTCCTTATGCACTGAGCTCTTAGCAAATAGATAGCAGAACAAATATTTGTATCAAATGTTTGCTGCTGACTGTACTAAGGGTTTTGTAGGAATATAGGAAGGGCCGTAATTTTGCGAAGGAAAACTTCCTCTCCCAAATGTGTGGTCGGGTACAGCTATAGCTCTATAGAACTCATAGAAAGATATAGTACACACATTTGCGTGTACGAGAAGGTTTGCTGAAGAGATTTGCTCGGAGATGAAACTATACTAAAATCCGTAATTCGACGGAGCAGTTTGACAAATAGAGTGTCACCATGTGTGGGAAAAAAAATCCACCTACCGATTACGGCTACGGCGACCAATCTCAACGATCACCCACGTACGCAGTATATATTATAGTGCTCAAGTGTGTGCGCAAACACAAGTGCACTCTCTATCCCCTTACCCTCATATTCCGAAGGGATACTACTGTGACACGACCAGAGAGCGATTGGGCGCAGGACCAACGGCTTAACGTGCTTTCCGAGGCACGGGGGTACAATACCGCCAACTTCCAGACTCCGGGCTGCCAGTAAGAATTTCTTGCCGAATACTTAGGTACAAATTTTTGGCCCGACCCGGGGATCGAACCCGGGACCTCTTGCGCAGTCGTCGCTTTAAAGTGCGACCCACTAACCACTGCATAATTTTATTGCATGGACAAAGGATTGCATGCCGCCCACGTTTTCGCCTCTATAGTTAATGCTTATTTTTAACGATAGAGTGATAACGGTCTGTTCTTGGGTATTAGGTAAAAGGTATTGACAGAAGCGAATAGCTCCAAACCCGACTTCACGTAGTCTTGTCTGCCCTACCCCTAGAGTGTAATTCAAGCCCGCGTAGGTGCGAAGGGGCGACGCCGCCCGCGAGCTTTGGAGCAGGTGGTTTTAAAGCTCGTCGCCGCGGCTGAGGCTGACCGGCGCAGCCGCCCAGAAAGCCGAAGCTGCGGGGGTGAGCGAAAATCATCTGCGACGATAAGCTCGCGTGGGACCGCCAGAGTCCCGCAGCACCGGAGCTGTGACAGAACCCATGCATGACATGTAAATCGTTTGCCATGGCATATTTTGGGAAGAGTATGTTTTGCCGAATGAAACATTTGATGAAATCATATTTGGTAAAATGAAACATGACCAAACAAGTATTTGTTAAACAATAATTTGCCAAAAAAGGGATTTGCTAATTAAATATTTGCGTTGAGTTGTTTTGACAAATGTTTTTTTGCCAAATGAAAATTTGCGTAAAATAGTTTGCGATGTGATATTTTGCGAAACGGTTTTTGGCCAAACATAAGTAAACCCCAAACGATATTTTCTTGCTCAGGACATCAAGTCAATTTATATCATAAAAATATAAATCGAGCGTGCACACTGAAGTCTTTAATAAATAAATTAATTATTACATTCCCATTATTACATTACATCATCTGAAAGATAAATGTTCATATTTAATAAGGACTCGACTCTACTTATTGCTTATGCAACCAAAAAAATAATCTTAAAAAATAATAGTTACCATAAAATATAAATTCAGAATCTCGTCCTTATAAGTAATTTAAAAATACAAGCTACGCTTTTCTTATCAACTCTCGAATTTCGAATCACATTCCTCATCCCAAGAATGTAATCAGTAGCGACAATATTTATCATTGTATCAAAGTATCAAGACAATTTATCGCCGCATACTCAAGGAAGGATCAAGATCATTTATCAGACTAGCACCGTGTTTCGGAGCTACGGAACCATCTATTCAGCTCTTAGACAATTTTGTCTAAATTTCAACTTTAGGTTGGAAATTAAAATGAAAATAGTTTATTAAATTTAGGTCCAAACATAACACTTATGAATGTATTGTCTAAGGTTCAACTTTAGGTTGAAAATAAAATGAAAATAGTTTATTCAATTTAGGTCCATACAGAACACTAATGAATGTCAACATGTTTACCACTGGTTCGGAATGTAGGTTCCTGCCAAGATGACACCAGCATGAAACTTAGCAGTTACTCTTTTTTAAAAAGTTGTTTAACTAAATCATCATACTCCTGCCCTTTTCCCAGGTAATCTGGGCCGAAGAGGTCGGCGCAGTATGTCTTCATTTTCCATACGTGTCTGTCATTCGTCATCGAATCATCTACCCCTTTTCCCATCACGTCATTCTTCACACAATCCATTCATCTCTATTTCGGCCGTCCTCTGTTCCTCCACCCACTAACTATCTACACTACACTCATCACTCTTTTGGTTACATGTTCCTCCTCTCTTCTCATTACATGGCCATACCAGGCGACGATTTGCCTGCAATTTATCAATGATGGGGGCCACTTTCATACTTCCTCTAATATACTCATTCCTTATTTTGTCCATTCTCGTTACTCCACACATCCATCTTAACATTCTCACCTGTGTCGCATGCAATCGTCTTTGATCCGTCTTCTTAACGGCCCAGCATTCTGATCCATACAGGGCAACAGGTCTAATGACGGATTATGAATATGGATGAAGTTGTTTTACGAAATGTCACCACAATACAATGTCACACAGTACAATTTAAGAATAAAAATACAATGTTTGTGTTACTCAGTGTTACTAATGTTCCTAAATTATTGTCATTAAAAAAATCGTCTATTTTATATTAAACAGTTTTTTAGACTTATTGTCTTTTCAAACGTCTCTGGAAAGTTCTCGCCTTCCGATGTGACATTGTTCGTTAATTGTCAGAGCCGTTAGGATATTGTGTCGTGGCATCACAGAGGTATGCGTGACGTCACGTGGGTCACTAGATGTTCAAGTCACATTACGAAATGGATTCTTATAAAGACGGGAGTTCAAGGAAGATATATTCTACGTAAACGCCGCGGCAAACTTCACCAATACTGCCTGGCACCAATCCCTTCCAGAACGCTTCGTTTCCAGCGCTCCTTTTTCCCACGCTCGAGCAAACTCTGGAATGAGCTTACAGCCGCGGTGTTCCCTGATCGCTATGTGACATGTACTTTTTTAAACGAGATTTGAAAAGAGTTCTTCTCTCACGGTAGGCAGCGGCATGACTGTGCTCCGGCATTGTTGATGTCTATGAGCGGCGGTTACCGTTTACCATCAGATGGGCCGCAAGCTCGTCTGCCAATTTCAAATTCCAATAGTTATAAACTATGTACTTATTTATAAAGCATTAAAAATAAGATTGAGTGACGTGAGGAAATCGGGAGGGTAATCGAAAAGCCCTTCTGAAAGTTTTAACCCTAACTAATTGGACAGGCAGTCAAGAGGTCACCTTTTATGTTCCTAGGAAAGGATAAAGATTTGACCTGATAGGCATTACCATCGCTATTATATAAGGATCAAGATTAAGGCTATATACCTACATTTAACTACCATATTCGCGCGGCTCGACCGGAAAGATACCACGGCCTCACCTAAAACCAGCGTGAAGCCGTGAAAAGAGCGTCTCTAATGTGTTTCGCTGCTTGAGAAAGGGTACCAGAGGCTGAATCCGGGGGAAAAGGGGGTTAAAGGTAAGCAGTCCTCTTGTAACTCCACTGGTGTCCATGGGCAATGGTTTGACGACGGCAATCGCTTACCATCAGGTGATCCGTCAGCTCGTCTGCCACCTATCACAAAAAAAAGACACTTCATGATCACTGAGTAGTTGCACTAAGAGCCATTAATGAGAATCTATTTTTCTCGAATGGAAACACCCATTCAGCAGATTCTTTTAGTTTCAGAATCATAATAATAAATCCAGCTTTCGTCACCTGTTAGTTTGTCAAACACAGCATTTGAGTCACCTCCGTTAAATCTTTGAACCATTTCGCGGCACCAATCAACACGACGTAGTTTTTGGGTCTCTGTCAAATTATGAGGTATCCACCGGGCACAACGCTTCCTGGCCCCTAAATGTTCATGAATGATTTTGTGTAATGCCTAAACTTTTTTTCTTGTTGACTTATTTGACATCGAAAGTCATAGAAAACCATTGCACGGAAATTTTCTCGCGTTGAATTCATGCTCACTTGTTAAAGATTATTTTCAATTTGCCGCCAAATCGGAAAAAAAGAGAATCGAAAATGCATAGACAATAATAGTTCCATTTTCAAAATTTAAACTAATATTTTTAATCATCGTCTTATAAGTGGCCAGTTCTAAAAACTTTCAGTGTCGCCCTCCTAGAAGGCGCGTTCGTTACCACTGAGCTCGCTTCGCACAATAAGCTGGACACATTAACGAGGCCCAAAAGATCCGCCCCACATAAACAAAGATTATAGGAGTCTTACAATTTATCCCTTTACAGCGTTTGTGTACAAAGGGCCTATGTAGGGTTGTCATCGATTTGGGGCCTTGTGGGCAAACATTCCCAATTCCATAGGGAAAATGATTTGGGATGGCCTTGTGGGCAAACATTCCCAATTCCATGGGGAAAATGATTTGGGGCTCCCTTATGGGACAAGTTTCCCAATTCAATGGGGGAAAAGTATATGGGACTGCCTTGTGGGACAAGTTACTTAGTTCAATGGGGGAAAATGATTTGGGACTGCCTTGTGGGACAAGTTACTCAGTTCCAAGGGGAAAAAATATTTGAGGCTGCCTTGTCGGCTAACTTTCCCAATTTCAATGGGGAAAATGATTTGGGACTGCCCTGTGGGACAAGTTTCCTAATTCCATGGCGAAAAATCATTTGGGTTTGCGTTGTATGTCGTAGTAGTAGTAATAATATGTCCTTCTAACTGATGTTTCTGCTATAACGGCCTATCTTAACAATCAGACATCAACACAGAATATTATAATGCACAAGTGTGTGCGCAGGCACAAGTGCACTCTCTACACCCTTACCCTGTTTTGGTGGGATACAACTGAACTACCATCATTAGAGCGTTTGCAAAAAGGCAAAACGTATCAACAAATGTAACAAATTTGTCTTAAGACATTTTATTCGTCCGCTGATTAAGATGGAGTCTAAATGAAGTAATTGATTCAAGTACAAAGGTCTGTCAGAATCAATTAGCAAAGTTTCAGATTTATACTCTAATAAGTCAAGACTCAGCGTTTACCAGGTGAAATTCCTAATGAGATTTCGTTCTTATCCTGTAATACATTAAGTGCCGAGTAAACCAACTTTTCAAACGACTGTAATCACACTTTAACCGTGTTTTTGACAATACTAATCGGTGGTGAAATCACGGTTACCTTTGTCTTCAAGTTGGTGAATCTTCCTCTAAGCCTTTTTTTAACTGTCCTATTAAGTTATGATGACCTATGAAGTATTTCTGGGCCAACGTATCAATTTGGCCATTCAGAAAGGAAATACGCTAAGTTTCCTGGGCACAATGCCTGTGGGCAGCGATTTTGGGGATATATATTTTTTATAAATATTAAATAGGTAGTTCTTAGATAAAAAAATCTTTCGATTCGAATTCGTATGTTTAATTTAAATGATATATTGTTATAAAAATCTTAAAAAGGCCAAATTTTAAATTAAACGTAATTTAAATGAAGCTTAAGGAAAATTGAAATTTAATAATAAATTAAAGTCAGTCTTGTCTATTTTTTCTTTGATCTATGGAATCTTTAAGTATAATCGCATGGTGTTCTTTTAGGCATAGTTGGATTATTAATTAGACGAAATAGACTGACAAATATCAATTTGTCATTCCAATTCATTACCCAACTACGGCGAAGCAAAAAGGAGGGTTATGATTTTGACCTGTATGTATGTATGTATGTATGTGTTGTGAACTTGACTACAAACTCATTAGCGAGTGTGTCCATTTTTTCCAATTTTTATGTAAAAATCGTAATGCGGTTAAATTACCAAGTTTCAATAGTATAGTTCTTAAAGTTACGGAGAAAAGTGGCTGTGACATACGGACGGACACACAGACGGACAGACATGATGAATCTATAATATAAATCTATAAAATCGCTGTTTCTTTTACAAGTGTCACTGCTTTTACCATTTTCGCATAGAAACATTGTACAGCACCCCAATGTCACTGAAGTGCCTTCTGATCGTAGTCGTGGTGTATACTTCGTCTAATTAATAATCCGACTCGAATCGACTTACACACAAATTCGCAAACGATGAACGTCATTTAACGTGAATTTTCTCGATGTGTTGCTAATGTCGCAATTTTTTTTATTCATTTGTTAGAAATGGGGTGAGCCGTGCGTCTCATAGCCTCTGCGACCAGTAGATGATCTATTGTGGCAGCCCCATAACCTATTACAGCACCTCATGTAGCTCCAGTTCCAGGATAAACCCGAGAATGGAGCTGATGGGGGAGCTTTTGATCTCGTCTGCTGAGATCATGTGTGCTCCTAGGTGCCGGCTTCTGCAGCGGTGCAGCGCTATTCACTCGCCGAGGACGTGGATAATCGTTTCCTCGTCCTCGCGACAGAACCTGCAGATTTTGGTATCTGAAAGGCCCATGTTGTGCAGGTGCCTGTTTAATTTGCAGTGCCCTGTGAGGGTCCGAGCGAGTGCCCTAACATGTCCTCTACTCAGTTTTATTATTTCTACAGCTCGTCTCTGATCGAATGTCGCAATTGGTGGATTACTTAGTTACTATGTGACTCAGATCAAGGGTCTCAAGTAACAAAACTCCAATACCATCCGTCTTCCATTACATAATTCCAGTATTAAAAGTGAGGGGCAACTTAAATGTGAATTTGATACTGTGATAGATGATCCCGCCGTAGATACCTTCATCTTTAGGCTTCCGAAGGTAGTTAAAAGAACTCCGCCGTAGCTAGGTAGTACCAATCATTCCCCTGAATGGAAACTTAATTTTATTAAATATTTCACAACATCACATACATTAATCTGACTCCGAGATAGGTAGCTCAAGCACCTGTGTTACGGATATCAGAATCAACAGTGGGATTACAAATATATACATATAATACTTTTCTTTTGTAAATACATACTTATAATACATAGAAAACACCCAGACCAATACAAACAGATATGTTCATGCACACAAATGTTTGTACTGTGCGGGGACCGAACCCGCAATCCTTGGACCAAAGACAGCGTTCACTACCACTGTTCCAAACGGGTCGTCGTTCCTTAAACTTATTGTTAATATTGAAAATAAAAAACTCTATTCAATTAGGTATGGACCTAATATACAAATATACGAAAATGTGGACTGTGAAATAATACAATTTATCTCCGTTTAGAATCTTGCGAAAGTTTATAAACTTCCTAGTAAATTGATAAACTTACAGATCTTGTTATTTTCCAGTGACATACACAGTCCAATCGCCACAAAAGGCTTGTTTTTATTTTCTACGGAATCTTCATACGTAATAGTTTTTCCAGTATAATGTTTTATCTATCACTATCAGCATTATACGGCTTTACTCCGGAAGTAATGAGAAACGTGAGGGATTTCGAAAGAGGTCGAACTAATGGAAAATTTCAGGTAAAGTCTCCTTAAGGTGACGGGTAGGGCACACTAGCGACGCCAATCGATTTTAATTTTTACCCACTAAACCGGATCTATTTTAAACAAATTCGGGGTTACAACCTCTTGGCAAACACTTATAACTATTAATTAAATAACCATGCATCAAATGTTGGGTCCGTTATTGTACGCCAAAAATTTATACATGCCAAAAGCGGCCACTTTTGGCGGTAATTCAAAATTATAAGTATTAAATAAATAGTATAGGTGTTTGCCGTGAGATTGTAACCCCGAAATTGTTTAAAATAGATCTGGTTTAGTAGTTAAAAATTAAAATCGATTGGCGTCGCTAGTGTGCCCTACCCGTCACCTTAAAACCGACAAGAGCCCAACATCGCTCTCAGTGCTTCTAAACGCTCCTTTTATACGGGGGTTCGTAGTTCGAATCCGAGCTGGACCTCTCGATTTTTTAAAATCTATGTACGCATTTCTATTATCAGCTCAGCAGTGAGGGAAATCATCATGAAACTAGCACCTTTCGGCTAGTTACTGAAACAGTTGGTCTGGTTCCCCTTAAAGGGTTGCGAGGGTCAGACGGCAGCCCCTTCATTTTAATTAACAGACTCCCCAAATTCTGAATCATGGTCCAAGTACACCATGGGCTCCAGAGCGACAGCTTTGGACGCAACCGGGAATTACACACTACGATGAGGAGTAGGGGGATGCTCCTAAAACCATACTATTTTACTAGGTATACTTTGATTTTTAATTATAAGAGCGAACCCACACATTATAATATAATTTATGGCTCTGTTGCAAGGGTTGCGGGTTCGATCCCCGCTCAGTACAAACACTTGTGTGCATGACCTTGTATGTTTGTATTGGTCTGGGTATTTCTATGTATTATAAGTATGTATTTATAAAAGAAAAGTATTATATGTATATATTTGTATTTGTAAATGGCCGTGTGGTCCCCGGCAGAATAGAATAGGTCACCCTCACTCTTACCGAGGTGTCGTAAAAGGCGACTAAGGTAAAGCTGCTGGCATGATCATCAGCACCCAGAGAAAGGAAACCCATTATCCTCCCCCTTTTCAGTGTACTATGGTGTTTATTGGTTCAGTGAAATGTCCCGAGGTGATTATTATTATTTATTAGAAATGGGGTGAGCCCTGCGTCTCATAGCCACTGCGACCAGTAGATGATCTATTGTGGCAGCCCCGTAACCTATTACAGCACCTCATGTAGCTTCAGTTCCAGGATAAACCCGAGTATGGAGCTGATGGGGGAGCTTTTGATCTCGTCTGCTGAGATCATGTGTGCTCCCAGGTGCCGGCTTCTGCACCGGTGCAGCGCTATGCACTCGCCGAGGACGTGATTCTAATATAAGAATCATTTAATGGAATATAATCGTTTGCCTTATGGCGGACAAATGAGCAGCCCCGAGCCATCAAGAAATGGAATGCCCTCCCAGCTCATGTGTTTCCTCCTTCATACAATCCGGGGTCTTTTAGGCGGGGCGTGAAACGGCATCTCAGCAGGACATCAGGGTGAGGATGGCATACACAATGGGTACTTTGTCAGTTCTTTTGTGCCTGTCAGCCTCATATTTGGATTTCACGGCCACTTACCATCAGGCGGAGTGAGGTCATCCTGATTGGCCTTTCTATAAAAAAAAAGACGGCTCACCTGATGGGAAGTCATTACATAATTGTAAAAAAAACTTTTTTACAATAATGTAATCTTAAAAAATATTTTTTACAAAACATGCCTGTCCCTCACAAGCCGAGCTAATGGCGGAAATATGCACATAGATTTGAAAAATCCAGAGGTGCATTGTCGGATTCGAACCACGAACCCCCACATAGAAGTCGCGTTCTTACCCACTGAGCTATATACCATCGTTCCATTCCCCTAAGCCACATTTCGTTCCAAATATCCCGGCTTATATTATGTTATTAGGCGTTTCGTGCCGCGTCTTGACAGCCGAAATTGAAATATTAAATAAGCTTCTTCCCTGGAGCATTTTAACACAGATAATATAACATCCATGATTGAAAGATGAAATAGAGTTTGAAATTAAATTACTTACCTCCTTTAGAGGTGGATTTCATAGCTTAGCTAGACTCTGACCTTATTATATAACGGTATTTAAAGTTATAACCGTACTAAAGTTCACGCCACCCCGTTCCAATACGTAACGAGTTTTGTTTTCTTTATTATGGCTCTACCTGAAGATATTTTTGCCAATGTCACGTAACTTACTATAAAAAAGTGTACATAAGAAATGAAAATAAGTGAGATATTTTTATTATATAAGTACTAGCTGACCCGGCAAACGTTGTTTTGCCATATAAATAAAAGGGTTGATCGTAGAAGGGTGAAAATTGAGGATTGTATGTATTTTTGTATGTTGTATCATAAAAAAAGAGAAATTAAAAATTTTGTCTAAAAAATAAAAATAAAAATTTAGGGGTGGACTACCCCTAACATTTAGGGGGATGAAAAATAGATGTTGGCCGATTCTCATAGATACCGGATAAGCACAAAAAATTTCATCAAAATCGGTCAAGCCGTTTCGGAGGAGTATGGCAACGAAAACTGTGACACGAGAATTTTATATATTAGAAGATGTATATATATATTTCGCCCCGAACGCCCTGTTGGTCTAGTGGTATAAATACCGGGCCATGATCTCGGGGTCCTGGGTTCGAATCCCGGGTCGAGCGAAAAGTATATTTCGATTTTTTTCAATAGCTCGGGTTTGTGATCACCAATACGCATTAGGTAAGCGTGGTGATTGAGCCTAATCCCATCATATTAGCGATAACTTGATTCTTATGATGGAGGCCTTTGCCCTGCAGTGGGACAGATATATGCTGATACTTTACTTTACATTATATTTCGGCCAATTTCAATTTCATTTATTAAACTGCTTTGCACTACCTTCACCTATTACGAATATGTTATTTCTTTCCTCTACCCAAAGGTAGTCTTAGAAGAAATCGCTACAAGCGAAAAGACCGCCTTATTGTAGTGTCTGTTGTTTTTGTATCATACTTGTATTTTGTTTTTGTGCAATAAAGAATATCGATCTATCTAAGTAGTCAAAAGTCCAAGTCACTCAATAAAACGCTGGTGTTTTACGTTTCATCGACCTACGGATTCCACCGATACCACTCTGTAACTAAACACAATCGCGGGTTTTAAGTAGTGTTGCCGATCGATAGTCGACTATTGATAGCCTATCGATACAATCGATAGCTTTAAACCAGGCAATACTATCGCATGTAAGAAATACTATGGATAGTATTGTTGCTCGTAAAAAAAAACTATCGATAGTATTGTTCCTTGTGAACAAAAAGCTATCGTTAGTATCGATACTATCGATTGTTTCAGACTATCGATAGTTTACCAATTAACAAAAGTATTGCTTACAATATTCTTACATTACACTTTGTTCTTTTATTTTTCAAACACTAGCACTTGTACCCACTTGGTTAAATTAATATAAATATTAATGTCGTTCTTGGCTAATAGCAAGAAAGGTTACGATTCTCGTTTAATAACATAAATAACAAAACATACCCAATACTTATTGCAAGTTGGTGGACTATTGATAGTTTAAAAAATCTATAGTATCCATGGTCGACTTATTTACGAGTAACAATACTATCGATAATATCGATAGTTTACTCTTCGTGACCAACAATACTTTCGATAGTATAGTATTTTACACGCGGTAGTATTGCTTCGTTTTGAGCTATCGAGACTATCGATAGTCTTACTCAGATGAAAACTATCGACAGGAAACTATCGATGGTTCGGCAACACTAGTTTTAAGACTATATTCGGTCAAAGCAAGTTGTCACGTCAAAGCAATTCACTCGACACACAATAGTAGTGTTAAAAACGATACAATTCCATTAAATGATTCTTACGTAAGTGATTACCGCAGCCCGTAGAAACCTGCGACACCACCGAGTCACAAGTGCGCTGCCAACCTTTAAACCCCCTTCCCCGGATCGGGCCTCCGGTACCCTCACTACACGCAGCGAAACACAGCACAGTGCTGCTTCACGCCGGTTTTCTGTGAGGCTGTCGTATCATTCATGCCGAAGCGTGGCTCTCCCACGGTAAATATAAATAAATAAATAAATATATTTCACAACATCACATACATTGATCTGACTCCGAGATAGGTAGCTCAAGCACCTGTGTTACGGATATCAGAATCAACAGTGGGATTACAAATATATACATATAATACTTTTCTTTTGTAAATACATACTTATAATACGTATAAAACACCCAGACCAATACAAACAGAGATGTTCATGCACACAAATATTTGTACTGTGCGGGGATCGAACCCGCAACCCTTGGACCAAAGGCAGCGTTCACTACCACTGTTCCAAACGGGTCGTCCCCGTATTCCCCCTACTGTCCCCTTAACCGCTCTGCTGGTTTAAACTCAAGCCAAACAGGGATTTCATAAGCGGCCAAACACGCCGAATTTAGACGCGCCCAAAAAAAGGGTGTCCCATAACGGCCCCCTTTGGTCTATTTATAACAATATTAAGTAGTAAAACTGTGTTTACTGTTAACAGTTGGTGGGGGGTATCAGTACGGCGGTAAGGATAGGGCTGAGCAACAAGGTACATATGTATACAACGTGTAAAAAAAAATAGCTATAATACTTAAGGGTGTGAACATATATCGTGTAAAGACTTTGTAATAACCATACGCAAATAGTAATATTTATAATCTGTTAAACGTAGCTAACCAAACGTAATTGACAAGTACAGAGAATAAAATAATGTACCTGAGTCACAATGTTGACATCTAACTTAACCTATAAATGTATGGAAATTGCATGTGGCTAGCTACAGACAACAAGAATGGAGTTGGGTATCAGGGGGAAATGATCATTGGTGTCAAGAGGTACGAACAAGGTGTGAGGAATATTTAAATGAATAAACCCAAAGTTTTTCAAATATAATTCTTTTATTTTAACAACATCATCAAGAGAGGGTAGGCGTGGGAAGAGAGGGTAGGCGTGGAACAGAAAACACGCAAAATTTGCTCTTGGATATTTTAATTTATTTTACATTTTTAAAATAATCAAACTAATGTAAATTGTTCCTAAAATACCTGCCAGACTTCACTGAATTTCACATCAACAAGTTTCACAACACAAAACTAAAATGGAAGCACTGCAGCAGTCTCTGATGGAGGTGAAGGAGTTGTGTGCAACCAGGATGGCAGATTTTCAAGCAAACCTGGACAAAGCGGTCACTGGTGCGTCTGCGCCTACTGTTATAACTCTGCACAGTGAGTTCACTTCCTTCAAAACATTTGTAACGAAGACCTTGTCATGCCTGCAGCGGCAGGTGGAGTTACTGATGCTTGAGTGCGACAGGCTAGAAATGCAGGGCCGTTGGAAGATTCTCCTAGTGCATGGCGTTCCGGAGACTTCGGGCGAGGATACTGGGTGCCTCATCCTCAACACGGTGTCTGCCCGCTTGAAGGTGCCATTAGCAGTGGAGTCTCTGTCTCGCAGCCAACGCATGGGTCAACCTTCCAAGGATAAGCCTAGGCCCATCCTCGTTAAGTTCCGCCGGGTTGAAGACCGAGATCGCGTGTGGTATGCGAAGACTGCTCTCAAGGGCAGGGGCTTTACACTATCAGAGTTCCTTACACGTACTCGTCATAACACCTTTCTGGAGGCTCGCAAAAGGTTTGGTGTTGCAAAGTGCTGGACAAAGAGCGGTGCGATCATCATCGTTGCTTCAGACGGCAAGCAACATCGGATAGCCTCCCTCGGCGAGCTCAACAGTTTCTGTGCTGCACAGCCCAGCCCCGGCGCTCAGGTCAGCGCTCCAGGTGCTGTGCAGGATGGACAGGGCAGCGGCAGGTCGAGGCGTAATCGGAAGTAAATATATTTTATTTCTATGTTATAATGGGTCGAGGTAATAACAATTTTATTTTTATTTCTTCCCCAATAACTCTTTAATTTCTGTAGTATGTTGTTTGTAATATTCTTTGTTTCCAGACTTTTTTTATATTCTACAATCACCTTCAATTGTTATTTTTAGCTTCACCCACTAGAATAAATAAGTAAAATTTTGTAAAATCTATTGATGTCAAAGTCTAAGTGACAGATGTCTGTCAAACTTATTTTTTTTTTAAATGCTCCGATTGCGTTTCGTTCCACTTATTCTGTTTGTAACTTTGTATTTTATTTTTTTCTTTCTTTTCTCATTATTCTGCTTACTACTTTCCATTAAAAAAAAAATGTATTTTTCCTACTACTGGCGGGTAAAGGAACGGTTTTATATAATTTTACCTAGAATAGATATATCAAATTAGTTAATTTAATTTATTTTGTATACTTTTATATTATTTTAATTATTATTTATATATTTTCTGTATTTATTTAATATGGATTCTCCAAATAGTAGTTACCAAAGTGACCACTTTTACTCTTTTTCCTCATCCTCACAGGACAGTTTCCACTCCAGCCCTTTACCGCTCTGTGACCAATTAGAAACGACCTTTTCGGATTTGTCTAAAAATCTTAATATAGTAAGATTTTCAAGTCCCGAGTTAAAGATCATTTCTTATCTTTCTAAGCCTTTGTATTTCCTTTCATTGTCTCCTATTTCCCTGGTTACGTATCTATCAATCCAATAAACTGTTAGTATGTATGTTTATTTGTTTTGTAATGTAGTAGTATGTTTTAGTATTTATAGCTAGTATATATTTATTTAATATAATGTATGTATGTATATACCATACTCGTATTTATACAATGTCTTTTTTTTTCTCTCTCTTTTTCTGACTTGCACTGCCTTACCCCTTTTCTTAATTCGCTATACTTTTCCTCTACCCTGAGGTTGTCTGGAAGAGATCGCTATTAGCGATAAGACCGCCTACATTGTTTTAGTATAATAACTTAGGCTAAGATCTGTAAATTTTGTGCAATAAAGTGTATCTATCTATCTATCTATCCATCTCCTGGAAACATTACAGACTTCACTGCCAAAATATGAGCATCATCTGAGCAAAAAAATTTTTATTTATTTTATTTTATTTATTTATTTTTAAGGGAAACAAACATTCTTTTGTAAACTTATAATTAACACAAATACTGATAGAACATGTAACAACAAAGTTTCCACGGATAATTTCAAACATGTTACAAGTGGTCACAATAATATTATAATAGTAAGTACCTAGTTTATGTGGCTGACAAAATACTTTTCGAATAATATACTAGCTAATGTTCGATTAGTATATGGGTACATAAATAGCAATGAAAGATGTTTAATATTACCAAATTCTAAAACGCGTTTACAACGTCCCTTCGAAACCGGGAAGGAGACCTAGAAAATATATCGATGTGAGAACAATTGGTATTATAGGACTTACACATTAGAGATAGGAAGTTATTACAAGCATAATTTGTTCGCGCTTTAGGCAGATAGAAAAGTTGTCTATTCCTGGCGGTTTCAGCATCTATTAAATCTATATTAAGTTTACATTCATTCATTTCCAAGATTTGAAGGACCACACTACGGCGTATCACATTATCCGGCTCGAAGGACCATCTGTTTCAATTAGTATTTTATTGTAAATAACAACCAAAATAATAACTTTACTCAAATAAATATATTTTTACCAATTTTCTAGTTTTGATTGTTTCTGACACTTTTATCAAACAATAATCAACACCAATCCATATTCAAACTAAAAATACTTATAATGCTGATGGAGGTTCACTCACACCTCGAAAGAGTCGGTAATATTGTTCTTACTCTTTCTATCAATGTCGAGTGCTCGAGAATAGGCTTTCATATTTTGTTTTCCTGTGATATCCGCCATGTTTTTTCATATCGAACATCCCGAAAATTGAGCTCCAGGCCACGCACACAATACGCGCATACAGTGACTGACTTAACGGAACAACGAACTCTTTAATATCAATATTAGCTACCTACAGCCTATGTGTCTATTTATTTTGTGAGTGAATAATCCGATGGAGGAGGCGACAAAAAAAAAACCAATCAAGTGCGAATCGGATACGCGCACTTTTCTTGGGTCGGCAGAATCTAAGAACCAATAATTATTTATTTTTCTTCACGAATTTCTTTGGGTTTACGGGACTCTAAAACATGCTTATTTGATATTTCGCTGAAAACTAAACAAATGTTTATCAGGTACAAATAACGCCCTCTTGGTCTAGTGGTTTAGGTACCGGGCCGTGATATCGGGGTCCTGCGTTCGATTCCCGGGTCGAGCGTTTCGAATTTTTCGAACCGCATTTGGCAAGCGTGGCGACTAAGCCTAATCCCATCATAGTAGCGATAACTTGATTTCTATGATGGAAGCCTTTGTCCTGCAGTGGGACAGTATATAGGCTGATACTACTACTACTACTACTACAGGTATAGGACCAAATAATAGGCCAAAGCCATAAACAAGACAACCATGATGGACTACCGTGTAATTGCCTAAGCAACAAGAAATAAATAAAAAAACGTCTATATATCTTCTGGGCAGATTAACACGGAACACTGACCGTCAAAAAAACGAAGACTAAGAAAAAAATAATGGAATAACAAGGGGGCTAGGCCCCACGCGAGCCCAAAATCCGCATCATAGAAAAAAACCGCACAAACTTTTTTTATAACTACTCAAATATTTTGCCAATGTCAAGTAACTTATTGAGAATAAGTTGACGACCCGTTTGGAACAGTGGTAGTGAACGCTGCCTTTGGTCCAAGGGTTGCGGGTTCGATCCCCACACAGTACAAACATTTGTGTGCATGAACATGTCTGTTTGTATTGGTCTGGGTGTTTTCTATGTATTTTAAGTATGTACAATGTTTTCTGTGTTTAAGTTTACAAAAGAAAAATATTATATGTATATATTTGTAATCCCACTGTTGATTCTGATATCTGTAACACAGGTGATTGAGCTACCTATCTCGGAGTCAGATCAATATTGTGATGTTGTGAAATATTTATTTATTGTTATATTTATAAGTGTTTATAAGTTAACAGTCGAACGCCCTGTTTGTCTAGTTGTATGAGTACCGGGCCGTGATATCGGGGTCCAGGTTTCGATTCCCGGGTCAAGGAAAGATGTTTCGAATTTTTGAACATACGAGTACATAGTTCGGGGCACGGTCACCCAATAAAATTACGGCGTTTTACGTTTCTAATCTAACTAAACGCAATCGCTGGTTATTAGACTCTATTAGGTCACATGACAACTCATCCTAATCATCGTCAGCCCATTTAAGTCCCCACTGCTGGGGTACGGGCCTCCCTCAATCACATGAGGGGTAATTGCCATACTCACCACGCTTGGCAGACGGGTTGGCGAGGGTCTTGAAATGCAGAGTTTTCCTTCTCTGGGTGCTGATGATCATGCCATCAGCTTTACCTTAGTCGCCTTTTACGACACCTCGGTAAGAGTGAGGGTGGCCTATTCTACTCTGCCGGGGACCACACGGCAACAACATGACAACTCACTCGACACATAATAGCAGTATTAAAGACCATTAAATAGCATTCAACGATTATTAATATTAAAATTACTTCACGGCACTTCACTGCACAATTTTGTACACAAAAACCACTAGATACTAATTTAAAACTTTTGAATTGCATCAGCGGAGTGTATTGCGGAGTGTTGAAATCCTACCATGTGCAGAATAAACACTAAAGTCGATTAGACAAGTTAAGGTGACGGGTAGGGTACACTAGTGCCGCGATTTTAATTTATGAGAATAAAATAGGACACAAGCCTATTGGCTTCCTCTAACTTCTAAAACACGGTCTTTCCATTATTCCCTAACCTCGTCTTGTCTTACAGCGAACGGCAAAGTGAGTCGGGTTACATCCCTTTTTTGGTCTGACCAACGAAGAGGTGAACGGCCTCTTCGTCTTTTACCATTGACCTTCCCCACAACAACCAACATGTCCAGTTTGTCATCATACGATATATATCACCAAAACATAGTTTTTTTGTATGGTTTTCAGGTGATATCCGCCATGTTTTTTTCATATCGAAATCCCCAGAATTGGGTTCCAAGTTGTCGGACTGTCTTCGGGCGATATGGCCAAAGTAACCTAGTACTCTTTGGTAACATATAGTCGGTAAATGTATTTGAAAGAAAGGCACGACCTTCAGCAGTGAAGAAAACGATTAAGAAGAAGAACTTCTAAGAAGACCCTCTGAGACATTTGCTTAAATTATTCCTGGCATAGACTTAAATTATCCCGTAAAATGATATGGCTTTTCCGTGAAGTCAAAGCACAATAATTCAGTAAAATAACAGTCGAATAACGTTTCCTCGAACGCGGCTTTATCAATGAAATATTTCCTTCATTTGAATCCCAGAGGAAAGATTTTCATATATTCATTTTGTGGCGAGGCAGCCCTAAGGAGGCAAATCATGCGGCAATTTGTGCTTCCCGTTGAGACAACGAAACGAATCAATGTCTCTTGACTGACAATTTGGCGGTCAGGCATAGTCTTAGATAGGTACGATCATATAGACTTATTATGCGGACTCCTAGAGCCGATCCAAAGGAACCTGATCCATAGGGCGTGCAGGTGCCATTATTTACGAGAAAGAATAAATTACTCTTATAAAACTCACTCCAGAAAGAGGTCGATCAACGAATCCAATTCGGCTGGGCAGCGTTCAGGAAGCTACGCAGCATATTTTTCGGCCCACCTACCGCAGTGTCTCAAGGCGAAAGTCTTCAATGCGTGTGTGTTGCCAACGGAACCGAAACGTGGCCGCTTAGAATGTGCCGATTAAGGAGGCTCAAAGTCACTCAGAGAGCAATGGAGAGAGCTATGCTCGGAGTCTCCCTGCGTGATCGTATCAGAAATGATGAGATCCGCAGGAGAACTAAGGTTACAGATAGCCCAAAAGATTGCATGCCTCAAGTGGCAATGGGCAGGGCACATAGCGAGGAGAACAGACGGCCGTTGGGGCGGAAAGGTCCTCGAGTGGAGGAAGTCGCAGCCGTGGCAGGCCCCCCACAAGGTGGACCGATGATCTGGTGAAGATCGCGGGAATCCATTGGATGCGGGCGGCACAGGACCGATCTGTGTGGAGAACATTGGGGGAGGCCTATGTCCAGCAGTGGACGTCTATTGGCTGAAATGATGGTGATGATGGATGATAAAACTCACCCCTTACCCAGAGTTGCGGACTCACCTAAACACATTAAACACTCACACAACAAACAAACAAACACACACACATATCACACACCTTCAGTCACAATGCATTTTTTTTTTATCACTTGAATCACTTGAGCTGCTACACCTCCTTATTATTTCTTATGAATCACTTTTTGTTTTTTTTTAATTTTTATTTTTCTTTTGTTGTTAAGTAAGTACCTTGGTTAAAATAGTACCTATAGTCTAGCTGGCCGTAAGGTGACAAGCGGGTTATTCCCAATACAAGTGTCTCATCATCATCATCATCAGCAACCCACACTCGTCCACTGCTGGACATAGGTCTCCCCTAATGCACGCCACTGCTCCCGATTTTCGGCCACTCTCATCCAGCCCACACCAGCCAGCCTTCGAATGTCATCATCCCATCTTGTCGCAGGGCGTCCTACACTACGCTTACCGAGTCGCGGTCTCCACTCAAGGACTTTACGGCTCCAACGGCTGTCAGTTCTGCGGCTAATATGACCAGCCCACTGCCACTTCAGTTTGCTAATTCGGTGGGCTATGTCGGTGACTCTGGTATTTTAATTTATTTAGACGTGCCGACTTAACGATGCCGACCTGGGTAGGATATAGGCGCGTGACCTATGGTAGTTCAGTAAGAAATCGCCTTCCATGCGGGGGTCGTAATTCGAATCAGAGCAGGCACTTTGGATTATTTTCAAATGTATGTGCGAATTTGAAGAACGCCCTGCTGGTTTAGTGGTTTAAGTACCAGGCCGTGATTGCGGGGTCCCGGGTTGAGCGAAAACTATATCTAGAATTTTTCGAACATACCTCGGGCAAGCGTGGTGATTAAGCCTAATCCCATCATAGTAGCGATAACTTGACTTCTATGATGGAGGCCTTTGCCCTGCAGTGGGACAGTTTATAGGCTGATACTTTACTTTATTACTACTATGTGCGAATTGCTACCATTAGCTTGTGACGGAAAACATCGTGAGGAAACTACACTTCTGGAACGTGTAACCATGATTCAGTTGGTCTACTGATTTTACTGTTGCGAAGGTCACGGCTTCATTGTAGACTAGACTCCCCAAACCCTGAATCATGGTCTAAGAGTACCCCGGGCTCCAGAGCAACTGCTTTGGATCCAATCGGGGATTACTAAGATGACGAGGATGAGAACTAAATTTATGATATCTTGGGGGAAGACCAGGATGAGACTGGCACTGGAAGGTCGTGGGTGGCGAGAACAGGATTCCCTGCAGTGGGATCAAGATACAAGCTAATGATGATGATGATTTATTGTATCATAATGAAGGTTACTGCAAGCGCGTTGGATGATTCGACTTTTAGTTTTTAATGATGTGTGATCATATAAATAAATATATTTATGCATTACCACAGGATAGTACCATGGTATCCTTGTAAGGAAACCTCTTCGTTTCAGATGATTTTTCAAACTATACCGATACCTGATAATTGTTGAACTGGTTGCCTTGTTTCAAGGGTTGCAAAGGATAAGACGGCATTAGCTATACTGGATACCACACTTACCTAATCCTTACTTTGTCCTTAGACTAAGCCACACATCAAGCTTGAAACATCATATTCGACTTTAAGGTGATAACCGATTGAAAAAATGTGACAGATTTGTTAACATTGATGTTTTGCTGTCCTTACTTTATGTGTTCACAAAATTCATGACAAAAAAGGATTTACGTTCCTTATTTCTCCAATCTTACAAAGCTATTTTCTTGTACAGTAAAAGAATGCGTTAATCTATGGACCTGGACGGTTTCCTTTCATCATTTATTATAAAATTTTACAAATATCCCGACTCCCGAAATAAGTATTTCAATTTCCTGAGCCCCGCCGTTGCTTAGCTACCGACTCCCCACTGGAGTTAGTGATGCAGCTAACATGCGACGTTCACTCGATTATCGACTCGAGTTCATTCCGGCGCGCCGAAAAGAGTCGATAAACCATTTGATTCCCGTTCGATTGATGTTCCCTGATTTATTCTCCTTCCCTTGGCCAAAACATATCTGATCTGATGTGCTTCTATGGATGTTTTCGAGTGAGTAGTATTCCTTGAAAGTAACCCTTGTTAGTTCGGCTAACACTTAAGGACCTTCAAGAAAGCGTACTCCTTTTTAAAAGGACGTCAACGCATTAGCGGTCTCTTTGATTTAGCAGAATTTCATAGGCGGCGTGTTTCTATTGATTCTTTTTTTCTTAAATTTCTAATCAATTAATGTCTATAACGTGGAAGAAGAGGATTTGAGGTATGCGTCAAGGATCCATGGTTTGATTACCTCAAATCTCCAGCGTCCAGTAGGACAGTAACCAGCCAAGTATTACCTTGAATAGCGTATTTATTACAAATTCTAAAAACACTCCACTGATACACACATCGCAAAACTTGCTTAGTTCTCTAACTAAGAAAATTTTGCGATGTGTGTAGATTTGTGTCTCTACACATTACTATATCGAAAAAGGTTTCTGATAAATAGGTATGGTATCACAGTAAAAGTATCCATCAAAATTAGTGAAGCTATTTTAAGGATGCGAGAAGTAGGGTTTTTTTTGTATGACGATGGGAGGGAAACGAGCAAGCGGGTCACCTGATGGTAAGGATAACACCGGCCCATGGACATGGCTTAGCGGGCCTCGTTTCTTAAAGATATCAATTAAATATTATTTTTTGGCTACTGCCCTTTTATAGGTTAAAATAAGTCTTTTTTTACAATATGCGGACAAGTGAACAAACGGCTCGAGGTATCACAGATGCGTTGCCGTCTATTCAGGAAGGAATAAGCTCTTTTCTTGAAGAATTCCTGATGAATTAGTGTAGACGATAGCACTTTCGTGTCTCGTTTTTGATGTTTTGCATGATGTCGTATATAATACGGATTCTTGCAGACGATAAAATGTTTTTTTCCTCATTGGCGGAAGCGGTTCAATCAGAAATGAGGTGACGAATAATAAATCATATCCTTGCATTATAGTAAATGCAAGGACTCCTGACAGACGGTAGAGCTTCAGTAGAGTTCTTTCATTAATAATGAACGATGATAAGTCGTACAAAATGGTCAGTAGATTTAACTACATGAACCAGTGGTAAACATGTTGACATTTATAGGTGTTCTGTATGGACCTAAATTGAATAAACTATTTTCATCTTTTTTCATTTTAAAGGGGAGTAACTCGTTACAGTCGGTGTCATATTTCATTCTTAATTAATGAATGAAATACTCCTCCGTCTGCCGCTAGTCGCTAGACGCTATCTGAGATTTATTAATAGAGACTCCTGTAGCACAGGTTTTAAAAAAATCACCAGTCCTTCACAAATTTAGTTTATAACTTGTACCTATTGTAAATAGCATATTGTAATGCTAATTTATGTAGTGAACAATAAATTATTAGTCTATTAAAACTTTAAAAAATTGTCAACCCTATAAGAGATAATATAGACGAGGTAAAGCAAATCCAACAACGGGGTCAAGAGGAAAACAACACAAAAGGGAGGATACCGCGGCTAGGATTACTCTCGAGTTCGGAGGACAACGGCTGGAGTGCTAGTAAAACTTTCATCCAATCCACTGGCATATTACATTCGTTCAGTTTCAATAGACCAAACGTAATTGGAGATCTTTTTGTTCAGTACAAAAGGCTGTTTGTTTGTAGTAAATATTTAGTAGGAGACTACATTCATTTTGATCATTTAATTTTCATTACATTCTTCTGGACTTCAGTCAACAAGAAATAACATTTGGTAACTGGAAAAACATAATACCAGATGTTATATCTTAAAAAGGTAAAATATAATATTATTTAAACAAAATTTGTATACATGATTTTGAACCTTCGCGATGCATTATACATAATTAATGTTCACGGGACAAAACGTGAATATTTAATTGTATGGATCTTATCAAAGCTTTTGATTAATTTATCATTAAATATATCCTTAATTTTTCATCTGTTAGTTAAGGGAAAATATTGAATTAGGTATTTCTGGAAGAAAGTATAAATAACAGTCTCGGAATTACCGTCCAATCTTTTTATTGTAGACACACAAAGGTAAAATAAATGGCTGTCACGCAAGGCAAAATATTAGCCCCATTCCTATTCCTCTAGGTACGTAATACATTAAGATAACAAACATCTATCTGATTCATTTTCTATTAACTGTGACACGAAACTTATTGATATATCTCGTTGGAATGAGGCCAAAATTCGATTTCCCATGGGTGGGGATGACAACTTCGGTATTATGTCGAATAACTTAGATATTCTCTGTGGGAGGTTGGTCCCACCGAAACTAATTTAATCGAAACTACATTCAAAGTCAATGGGACTTGCACGGTGAATAATATTGCGAGTATTAATAATGGAGTTGAAAGTTATGATGAGACACGAATATACTATTAGATCAAATACTTCATTCTGTGTGAGTGAAGTTAAGCCAAACATTGTTTCTATGGTATAAGTATTTTCACTGTAAAATATCCGATAATATAACCGAGTTATTTCTAAATTCGTAATACTTGACTAAACTGGAGATTTTTTATCGTAATTGGTGGTTGAATCAATGCTGTAAAAGATAAAAGGTTACATATAGACGTGTATGCAGATATAGAATACCACTTACCTATTTTTGTTTTTATATCTAAACATTGTGATATGTGTGGAAACTGGAGGATCTTCCGCCACTTCTTGCTTTTCCCCTTATTGCTATCGGAACCACCTGAGGACAAAAGATATTTCACTATTAGTATATGCACAAATTGACTGCCTCGGTGGCGCAGTGGTTAGTGGGTTTGATCCCCGGGTCGCGCCAAAAAGTTGTAACTAAGTTTTAAGTAAGAAATTCTTAGTTTCAGCCCGGAGTCTGGAAGTTGGCGGTCTTGTACTCTCGCGCCTCGGAAAGCACGAAAAGCCGTTGGACCTGCGCCCAATCCCTCTCCGGTCGTGTCACGATGGTGTCCGATTGGAAAATGAGCGTAGAGAGACAGTGCTATTTTTCCACTGCAGGGGTGTAACTTGATCTGACGCTGACTGTACTTTCAGATCAAGGAGACATTTGTCATCGTAATCCCCAAGTAGGGATACCTAATACCTATTAGGGATCAAGTTGGTTTATATTTAGCGCCAAAGTAGTTCTGTTATAATGTTTATTGCAATTATTCAGTTAATATTAGTAATGATAATATTGATTAATAATTTAATCTTAGATTGTGATTAGAGGAAAAGAGATCAAAATCCCCATTTTAAGATGTTTGATATTGTTGGAACTCTGAAAGCTCTGTTTGTATAAATTATCTCACTAAACCTTTCATAATATTTATTTAGTCTTAATGGTTAAGTTTATGACGGTACTCCAGATTTTATTTATTTACAATTTACGTCGAATCCAATGGGATATTTTTGTTATTTCCATGCTGATACAATCCACTACATACTTCAAATGCGCAGTCGTTATTAGGTAGGTATATATTATTACGAGGTCCAGTGGGCTAAGAACGAAATTGAAATCACGATACCCGCCCCTTTCACACGCGTGTCTCTTTTTTTATATTTTTGTGGTTTAAGTACCGGGTCGTACATTCGATTCCCGGGTCAAGCGTAAAGTAGGTTTCGAGTTTTTCAAACATAGGTCGAGTTTGTGATCACCAATCCGCATTTGGCCTAATCCCATCATAGTAGTGATAACTTAATTTCTAAGAGTGAGGCCTTTGCCCTGCATTGAGACAGTTTATAGGCTGATACTTAACTTTTTAGGTGGCAGGCAAGCAGACGGATCACCTGATGGTAAGCGATTGCCGCCGCCCATCGACACTCGCGACACCAGTGGATTCACATGCGCTGCCAACCTTTAAACCCCATTTTCCCCGGATTGGGCTTCCGGTACCCTCACTCAAGCAGCGAAACATAGCACAGTGCTGCTTCATGCCGGTTTTCTGTGAAACCGTGGTATCACTCCGGTCGAGCCGGCCCATTCATGCCTAAGCGTGGCTCTCCCACGGTCAAAACTGTCACGGTTGTTTGGATGCGACTGGTATATTCTCGTTCGTTGTAGGCCCTGCAATTTCCATGATAATTGCACCTGAGTTATTTGTCAAGCAATATGGAGCGGTCTTCTACACTAGTGTGCGATCCCTTTCAAGTCGTGTAACAATAGTGTTCAGTCGGAATTTACTGGCAAGGGAAAAGTTAGTGGTAGACGTGTGTACCTAACTCTTAACTGAAACGACTCAGTGATTCGACTCAGCTAAATGATACACTGTTCCGAATCTCATGTGTTCGCTCGGAATGTATCATTCGACTCAAATAGATCTCGAGTCGGAGCGCACCGAATGAGCTGAATGATCCGATGAGCTGAATGATCCGAACGAACAGAATGATCCGAGTGAGCCGAAAGATCCGAATGAGCGGAATGAATCACGGATCGACGACCCGTTTGGAACAGTGGTAGTGAATTCTGCCTTTGGTCCAAGGGTTGCGGGTTCGATCCCCGTATCGACAGTACAAACATTTGTGTGCATGAACATGTATGTTTGTATTGGTCTGAGTGTTTCCTATGTATAATAAGTATGTATTACCAAAAGAAAAGTATTATATGTATATATTTGTAATCCCACTGTTGATTCTGATATCCGTAACACAGGTGCTTGAGCTACCTATCTCGGAAATAGATCAATGTCTGTGATGTTGTGAAATATTTATTTATTTATTTATTATCTGAAAGTCGATGTTCCCAATGAAGCGTTTCACTGTTCCACATCTCTGCACTGATCCAGATGCAAATGTTCTAATCTTTTGAAAGATACGTTTTTTCCAGGTCTACTCTTGTGTTTGAGCAAAAACTGCACTATAACAGCTTAGTGGAGTTTTGGCCACCGAAGTAGAAATATTGGGTGGAGGCTTACTAAAATAATCAAATTTAGATCCTATTGTATAACGTCTGTCTGTGTCTAGAGGCGATAATCGAATGACAGAGATTATGCATCTTGTAAATAATAGGATTGGCGTGAGTTTATCATCAACACACAATAGAATAATAGAACAGTGAGTCGTGTTCAACTTAACCTTTTGACCTGTACTTTCTAGTTCACATGACCAAAATGATCAATATTGTTTATTCTGATGCTGATTGATACAGTAGTATCTTAATACTACACCACTACTAGTTGTACGTATATATTATTAAAATGTAGTTTTACGATGGCATAATATATGCTTGAAGGATTGATATCTCTTAAGGTTTGAATGTAATAAAGTTTAAAAACTAAAACCCGACTACCAAAAACACGATCTAAAAAGTACAAAACAAGAAAATTGTCCCTGCTGAAATGATTATGCCGTATCGCCGTGTTGATTCATTTGCCCGTTTGCCCCCTAGCCCATAAAAAAAAAAAGATTTTAACATACCAGAGGTGCATGCTAAGTTTGAGCTGCAACCGTGACTAACACACTGAGAAGTGAGATGAAAAGACAAGTTTCATTTTAATAACTTTGTGGGCTGGTCATATTAGCCGCAGAACTGACAGACGTTGGAGCCGTAAAGTCCTTGAGTGGAGACCGCGACTCGGTTAGCGTAGTGTGGGCTGGATGAGAGTGGCCGAAAATCGGGAGCAGTGGCCTGCATTAGGGGAAACCTATGTCCAGCAGTGGACGAGTGTGGGTTGCTGATGATGATGATGATGATGATTTTAATAACCTGACTCCCTGAATCCTTGATCATGGTCCAAGTGTACCTTAGGCTCCGAAGCTTTAGACGCAACTGAGAATTACACGCTACAATTTGTAAAATGTAGCTTAATTAGAATGTCAGCAATTGGAGTCACAGAAAAAATCTCTTTAGGTCTATACTAATAAAAATTATGGCAATAAACTTGGTAAACTGATAAACCCATTGAAATAAAGGTCAAGTGACAGTTGTTATTCTAATCAAGATATTTTTTTTATGTGATAGGTGGCAGACGAGCAGACGGATCGCCTGATGGTAAGCAATTGCCGCCGCCCATAAACACTCGCGAAACCAGTGGAGGCGTGGAGAGACAAGTGCGTTGCCAACCTTTAAACCCCATTTTCCCGGAGTGGCTTCCGGTACCCTCACTCAAGCAGCGAAACATAGCACAGTGCTGCTTCATGCCGGTTTTCTGTGAAAACCGTGGTATCACTCCGGTCGAGCCGGCCCATTCATGCCTAAGCGTGGCTCTCCCACGGTCAAAACTGTCCGCGGTTTCTGGGCGACTGGTATATTCTCGTTCGTTGTAGGCCCTGCAATTTCCATGATAATTGCACCTGAGTTATTTGTCAAGCAATATGGAGCGGTCTTCTACACTAGTGTGCGATCCCTTTCAAGTCGTGTAACAATAGTGTTCAGTCGGAATTTACTGGCAAGGAAAAGTTAGTGGTAGACGTGTGTACCTAACTCTTAACTGAAACGACTCAGTGATTCGACTCAGGTAATGATGATCTGTGCCGAATCTCATGTGTTCGCTCGGAATGTATCATTCGACTCAAATAGATCTCGAGTCGGAGCGCACCGAATGAGCTGAATGATCCGATGAGCTGAATGATCCGAACGAACAGAATGATCCGAGTGAGCCGAAAGATCCGAATGAGCGGAATGAATCACGGATCGACGACCGTTTGGAACAGTGTTAGTGATTCTGCCTTTGGTCCAAGGGTTGCGGGTTCGATCCCCGTATCGACAGTACAAACATTTGTGTGCATGAACATGTATGTTTGTATTGGTCTGAGTGTTCCTATGTATTATAAGTATGTATTACCAAAAGAAAAGTATATATAATACTTCTTCTTTTGTAATACATACTATAATATATATTGTAATCCCACTGTTGATTCTGATATCCTTAACACAGGTGCTTGAGCTACCTATCTCGGTGTTAGATCAATGTATGTGATGTTTTGAAATATTTATTTATTATTTATTTATTTATTATCTGAAAGTCGATGTTCCCAATGAAGCGCTTCACTGTTCCGCATCACTGCACTGATCCAGATGCAAATGTTCCAATCTTTTGAAAGATACGTTATTGCCAGGTCTACTCTTGTGTTTGCGCAAAAACTGCACTATAACCGCTTAGTGGAGTTTTGGCCATCGAAGTAGAAATATTGGGTGGAGGCTTACTAAAACCTATTAAATTTAGATCCTATTGTATAACGTCTGTCCGTGTCTAGAGGCGATAACGAATGACAGAGATATGAATCTTGTAAATAATAGGATTGGCGTGAGTTATACATCAACACACAATAGAATAATAGAACAGTGAGTCGTGTTCAACTTACCTTTTGACCTGTACTTTCTAGTTCACATGACCAAAATGATCAATATTGTTTATTCTGATGCTGATTGATACAGTAGTATCTTAATACTACACCACTACTAGTTGTACGTATATATTATTAAATCGTGTTTTACCTATGGCATATATATGCTTGATAGGATTGATATCTCTTAAGGTTTGAATGTAATAAAGTTTAAAACTAAAACCCGACTACCAAAAACACGATCTAAAAAGTACAAAACAAGAAAATTGTCCCTGCTGAAATGATTATGCCGTATCGCCGTGTTGATTCATTTGCCCGTTTGCCCCCTAGCCCATAAAAAAAAAGATTTTAACATACCAGAGGTGCATGCTAAGTTTGAGCTGCAACCGTGACTAACACACTGAGAAGTGAGATGAAAAGACAAGTTTCATTTTAATAACTTTGTGGGCTGGTCATATTAGCCGCAGAACTGACAGACGTTGGAGCCGTAAAGTCCTTGAGTGGAGACCGCGACTCGGTTAGCGTAGTGTGGGCTGATGAGAGTGGCCGAAAATCGGAGCCGTGGCCTGCATAGGGGAAACCTATGTCCAGCAGTGGACGAGTGTGGGTGCTGATGATGATGATGATGATGATTTTAATAACCTGACTCCCTGAATCCTTGATCATGGTCCAAGTGTACCTTAGGCTCCGAAGCTTTAGACGCAACTGAGAATTACACGCTACAATTTGTAAAATGTAGCTTAATTAGAATGTCAGCAATTGGAGTCACAGAAAAAATCTCTTTAGGTCTATACTAATAAAAATTATGGCAATAAACTTGGTAAACTGATAAACCCATTGAAATAAAGGTCAGTGACAGTTGTTTATTCTAACAAGATATTTTTTATGTGATAGGTGGCAGACGAGCAGACGGATCGCCTGATGGTAAGCAATTGCCGCCGCCCATAAACACTCGCGAAACCAGTGGAGGCGTGGAGAGACAAGTGCGTTGCCAACCTTTAAACCCCCTTTCTACCGGATTGGGCCTCGGTAACCCTCACTCACGCAGCGAATCACAGCAGTGCTGCAGCTTCACGCCGGTTTCCTGTGAGGCCGTGGTATCACTCCGGTCGAGTCGGCACATTCATGCCGAAGCGTGGCTCTCCCACGGTCATTAACACGGTCCATTTTACGGAGTATAAGATGATTTCAAATGTGGGAGAGCCACGCTTAGGCATGAATGGGCCGGCTCGACGGAGTGATACCACTGCCTCACAGAAGACCGGCCTGAAGCAGCGCCTGCGCTGTATTTCGCCGTGTGAGTGAGGTTACCGGAGGCCCAATGGGGAGGAATGGGAAAGGGTTGGCAGCGCACTTGTAACTCCACTGGTGTTGCGGGTGTCCATGGGCGGCGGCATTGCTTACCATCATAATGTGATCCGTCTGCTCGTCTGCCACCTCTCATATAAAAAAAAAAAAGATTTTAACATACCAGAGGTGCATGCTAAGTTTGAGCTGCAACCGTGACTAACACACTGAGAAGTGAGATGAAAACACAAGTTTCATTTTAATAACTTTGTGGGCTGGTCATATTAGCCGCAGAACTGACAGCCGTTGGAGCCGTAAAGTAATTGAGTGGAGACCGCGACTCGGTAAGCGTAGTGTAGGACGCCCTGCGACAAGATGGGATGATGACATTCGAAGGCTGGGTGGTGTGGGCTGGATGAGAGTGGCCGAAAATCGGGAGCAGTGGCGTGCATTAGGGGAAACCTATGTCCAGCAGTGGACGAGTGTGGGTTGCTGATGATGATGATGATGATTTTAATAACCCGACTCCCCGAATCCTTGATCATGGTCCAAGTGTACCTCAGGCTCCGAAGCTTTAGACGCAACTGAGAATTACACGCTACAATTTGTAAAATGTAGCTTAATTAGAATGTCAGCAATTGGAGTCACAGAAAAAATCTCTTTAGGTCTATACTAATAAAATTTATGGCAATAAACTTGGTAAACTGATAAACCCTTTGAAATAAAGGTCAAGTGACAATTGTTATTCTAATCAAGATATTTTTTTTATGTGATAGGTGGCAGACGAGCAGACGGATCGCCTGATGGTAAGCAATTGCCGCCGCCCATAAACACTCGCGAAACCAGTGGAGGCGTGGAGAGACAAGTGCGTTGCCAACCTTTAAACCCCCTTTCTACCGGATTGGGCCTCCGGTACCCTCACTCACGCAGCGAATCACAGCAGTGCTGCAGCTTCACGCCGGTTTCCTGTGAGGCCGTGGTATCACTCCGGTCGAGTCGGCACATTCATGCCGAAGCGTGGCTCTCCCACGGTCATTTACACACGGTCCATTTTACGGAGTATAAGATGATTTCAAATGTGGGAGAGCCACGCTTAGGCATGAATGGGCCGGCTCGACCGGAGTGATACCACTGCCTCACAGAAGACCGGCCTGAAGCAGCGCCTGCGCTGTATTTCGCCGTGTGAGTGAGGTTACCGGAGGCCCAATGGGGAGGAATGGGAAAGGGTTGGCAGCGCACTTGTAACTCCACTGGTGTTGCGGGTGTCCATGGGCGGCGGCATTGCTTACCATCATAATGTGATCCGTCTGCTCGTCTGCCACCTCTCATATAAAAAAAAAAAAGATGAGGAAATTGATGACGATATTTCTTCTTCACTGTTATCAAGAACACTGTGTTTAAATCGAGGCTATAAATTGTTTAAGCTCATCAAAGTCAATTTGCGCAAGGCCTTTTCGCTGAGTTTAATTGTTCATTTGTGTACTATTGCCCAGGGAATAAAGGCTGAATTGAGATTTGTATTCGTTAGGAAAGGCATTTTATTTACAGCCACAAAATACATAGATACAGGACGCCGGCTGCCTACATCACGTGGATAACAGACTACGCACACGACATCTGTGACCACGACACGACACGACACGACCGCCGTGTTGTCTCCGGCAGAGTAGAATAGGCCACCCTCACTCTTACCCAGGTGTCGTAAAAGGCGACTAAGGTAAAGCTGCTGGCATGATCATCAGCACCCAGAGAAGGAAAACTCTGCATTTATATCAAAACCCTCGCCAACCCGTCTGCCAAGCGTGGTGAGTATGGTAATTACCCCTCATGTGATTGACTTCAATGGGCTTATGATGATGATGACACGACATCTTCTATATCATAAACTAGACTGCGCCCGCGGCGTTACTCACGCAGTTTTAGTCTTCATCCAAACTTTAAACCCGCGCAACTACCCCTTAGGGGTTGAAAGTTCAAAAGTCCCTATTATATTCAAAACTGGTACCCAAACATCAATTTTAAGATTCTCACTTTTAAAATGTCTAATCTCCCATACTACATTTCATCCCCTAATTTATCCCCTTAAAGAGTGATTTTCCAAAAACGTTTAAGTGAATTATTTTAATTACGTATATAATTGACGACCCGTTTGGAACAATGGTAGTGATCGCTGCCTTTGGTCCAAGGGTTGCGGGTTCGATCCCCGCACAGTACAAACATTTGTGTGCATGAACATGTCTGTTTGTATTGGTCTGGGTGTTTGTATGTATTATAAGTATGTATTCACAAAAGAAAAGTATTATATGTATATATTTGTAATTCCGCTGTTGGTTCTGACATCCGTAACACAGGTGCTTGAGCTACCTATCTCGGAGTCAGATCAATGTATGTGATGTTGTGAAATATTTATTTATTTATAATACAGTTTTTTACTTTCCCAACATTAAAGATGACGGACTACCATACAAACTTCAAACCACATTTTCACCCACTTAAGGGTTGAATTTGAAAAAATGTTAAACAACTTGTTCTTGGTTTAAAATAAGGAAAACGTATAGCGATTTTCGACACTCATACTTTAAAATGGTTAAACCTCCATACTGGCATTTCATACCCTATTTTACCCCCTTTAAGAGTCCGGAAGTTGGAGGTCTTGTGCCGTGCCTTGCAAAGCACGTTAAGGTGACGGGTAGAGATAATAGATATTCTTTATTGCACAAAAATAAAATACAAGCATGATACAACAACAGCAACAGACAGTACAATAAGGCGGTCTTATCGCTCGTAGCGATTTCTTCCAGACAACCTTTGGGTAGAGGAAAGAAATATCGTATTCGTAATAGGGTAGGGCACACTAGCGACGCCAACCGATTTTAATTTTAGCTACTAAACTGGATCTATATTAAACTATTTCGGGGCAAACACTTATACTATTTATTAAATAACCATGCACAAATGGTCCTGCGCCCGATCTCTCTGCGGTCGTGTCGTGTTTTTATTTTTTATTGCATTGAATTAAATTCGAACCACGACCCCCCGCTTGGAAGGCGCGCTCTATCCACTGAGCTACCAGCGCTCACCATTCACCAGGGCAATATCTTCATTGCCAAATGACCTAGTCATGACCTCTTGTTTCGTTTAATCGCTTCATCAAGATCTAGTTAAGATTACTCCAGTGATAAATCGATGTCTTCATTAAGTTTCAGCGTTGCGACATCGATAATGATTTTGTAAAATACCTACTTGTTCGGTTGTGCAATGATGGCACAGTGCAAAAGTAAGCAGTGTGGGATCTCTTTTTTAATTAGAAAATGTGATTAGATAGATAGATAGATAAAAAAAATATTCGCATTTAAGTTGACACTCATAAATACAAGGAAAAAAATGAAAATTGAAAAAAAGGTACAATTAATACAAACGCAAAGAAAAAAAAAACAATAATTAAAAAAAAGAGAAACTTCAACAAACATTAAAAGTATGCAAAAGTACGGATCCTTTAGGCCTCCTCCTCATGGTAAAGTAAAAAAAAGTATATCAGACTATATACTGTCCCACTGCAGGGCAAAGGCCTCCATCATAGAAATCAAGTCATGGCTACTATGATGGGATTAAGCTTAATCACACGCTTGCCAAATGCGGATTGGTGATCACAAACCCGAGCAATGTTCGAAAAATAAAAACATATATTATAATCACAGTTAGGTAGGTAGATAGGTACTTGTAAGCTTTGTTCTAGGTACTATTAATACCAGTACAGTTACTACACTCCCCCCATGCTTACGTAAACATTTTTCATGATTTTTTTGTCACAGCTCGGCAACCCTACTAACCGTATGCATTAATTTGTAGGTAATTCCCAGAAAATTTCGTACTTTTCGTTTATAAGCAAACATTGTGAGGGTTGCCATTTGTGTTAAAAATAAAATAATTATCGATGACGTAATCATCATCTAGACTCCCCTACCCCCCAATGTCATTCCAATATAAGGCAAAGACGACCCCCCCCCCCCAAATTCTTACTAATACTTAAACAGCCCAGGACCCCGAGATCACGGCCCGATCACTAGACCAACAGGACGTCTATTAGCGTGTAATATCGCTCGGACCATAATCAAGGATTTCTGGAGTATGGGAGGTTGTCTGGTAATTACCTACATACAAAGAAGCTACTGTCGTCGGACCTTCGGAACGTTAGATAGGGGAACCAGACCTGGATCATGGTTACAGAAAACCGACGTGAAGCCAAGCACTGTGTTGTGTGTCGCTGCGTGAATCAGGGTACCGGAGGCCCAACCTGGAAAAAAGGGGGTTCAAAGTTTGGCAGCGCACTTATGGCTCCACTGGTGTCGCGGCGATCCGTCTGCTCGTCTGTCATCTATTACATAAAAAAACCCATAAGATCGATACTCATTATTGCCCAGCAAAGCTAGGTATACAGAGATACAATGTAAAATGTAGGCGGTCTTATCGCTGGAAGCGGTACATTACAGATTTAGAATCAATATGTCACCAATTGTGCGTAGTCACCGTTTGTGGGAACACAGATTCGGGCGGGAATTTCGTTGTAGGCCCTCTGATAGTAATTACCTATAAAACCCGCCGTATGATTGTTATTATCAGAAAATCTATATTAATGTTTAAGTTTGGCAAATTGTCAATAAGGTAGAGTCATCTCTAACTTTTTTTTAGTTATCTGCAGTCCCACTGCTGGGCAAAGACCTCCCCCAAGTCTCTCCATTCCTCCCTATCCAGTGCCCTTACTTGCCATTCTTGGACTCTAACTAACCTATTTTCATTTAATTATGTGTATGTCATCCATTTTGTTCAGCCTCAAGGGAAATTAAAACTTCTGTTAACAACACAATACATTATTAATTCATGCATGCAATTTACTTCACAGCGTACAGCCAGTGGCTTGACATATGTTCTCGTATGTATCTAAGGGTCAACGTTAAGGGCTTACAACAAAGCCATCCTGTAACGAACGAGATAGTATATTTGTTCGTATCCAAACAAAACAGACGGTTTCGCTGCAAGCCCTCTGGTGTAATCTACCATACATGTACCAGCCGTGTGGTGCCCGGCAGAGTAGATTAGGCCCCCCTCACTCTTACCGAGGTGTCGTAAAAGGCGGCTAAGGTAAAGCTGCTGGCATGATCATCAGCACCCAGAGAAGGAAAACTCTGCATGTATATCAAAACCCTCGCCAACCCGTCTGCCAAGCGTGGTGAGTATGGCAATTACCCCTCATGTGATTGAGGGAGGCCCGTGCCCCAGCAGTGGGGACTTAAATGGGCTGACGATGATGACGATGATGTACCAGCTAGCTTCGTTTGGTTGGCAAATACAAATACGCTGGGGAATTCCTCCTTATGCATAGGAGAGCCCGACATAAGATGCCCCCGGCAGGAGGGTTGCCCGGGGCATCTTATGTCGGGCTCTCCTCTGGCGAGGGCTTCTCCTAACGAGAAGCCGGCCAGAGGCATACCGAAAAAACCCCGGCGACGCTCCCTCATCGCAAGAGTGGGGAGGGGACATGAGTACGGGTTGAAGAACCTTAGTTCACGTCTCTCCCCAGGCGGAGGACCCACTTATACTGCCAGCCCGACACTACCTCCCCCTGTTAAGCCGGGGGGATGGACTGAAGCCCTGGGCTCTAACAAAGTCATCAAAGTCTTTCCTAGTTGAATCTTGCCAATGGCATATTTTGATGATAGGTGGCATACGAGCTGACGGATCACCAATACCAGTGGACTCACAAGTGCGCAGCAGACTACGCAATCCGAATACGAATGTCCACTACAAAGATGGAAAGAAGTTTTCAATACTAATTTACTGTAAGATTTTTTTATTTACCAGTATTGAAAACGTGTTTCCATTTTTTCAATGGACAATGGACATTCAATCTTGAGAAGTCATGTCGCAGATTTTTAACTCTATTTTTATTTCTGTGAAATCGTAGTCACTACGATCAAGTCGGCGCATCCATGCCGAAGCATGGATCTCCCACATTACTAAGAGAGCTTACACACGAGCGACCGTTCGTTCGAGACCGCTTGCGACCGTGGTGTGCGGCACGCTCGCTCGAGACGACGTAAGAAAGGACTACCCAGCCGATTTTGATGAATGAAGTATCAATCGATCCTTTATTACTGTCCAGGTGAACTAGGCTTATATTTTTTAGATACTTACAGGGAGCCTACTCGGTTATTATCGGCCCTATCTTATTTTGTATATAAAAAACTGTTTAATGAAGAAAGGCTATTTATAAAATAGACGATTTTTTGAATGACAATAATTTAGGGACATATTAGTAACACAAAAATTTTACTATATTTTTAAGTTAATGGTGACATTTTGTAAAACATTTTTTTTTTAAAGAGTAACTGCTGAGTTTCTTACTGGTGTCTTCTTGGCAGAAAACTACATTCCGAACCAGTGGTAAACATGTTGACATTCATAAGTGTTCTGTATGGACCTAAATTTAATAAACAATTTTCATTTCATTTCATTTGATTTCATTTCATTCATTTCATTTCATGTCATATTAAGGAAGGGAGAGGTCAAAGACTGGTAAATCGTCTTACGGTATACGTAATAAATCGTTGCCGCTTAAGTTTATCGGCGCCATTGACACAACCATAGATCCGAGCAGTTCATCACTTACAGACTATTGGTTGAGCGAGTGAAATCAATTCGTCAGGCACTATCGTATATTGCAGCCGGGGAGCCTAATTTTGATGTTACAACCAAATCGGAGTTTCCCTCCCTTTCTCACGCTCTGTCTCTCCTGAGTAAGCGATAGACGCCGCCCATGGACACATCATCATCATCAGCCCATTTAAGTCCCCACTGCTGGGGCACGAGCCTCCCTCAATCACATGAGGGGTAATTGCCATACTCACCACGCTTGGCAGACGGGTTGGCGAGGGTTTTGATATAAATGCAGAGTTTTCCTTCTCTGGGTGCTGATGAACATGCCAGCAGCTTTACCTTAGTCGCCTTTTACGACACCTCGGTAAGAGTGAGGGTGGCCTATTCTACTCTGCCGGGGACCACACGCCATGGCTTGCCCATGGACACCTGCCACGTCAAAGGAGTCACAGGAGCGGCTGCCGGCCTTTTTAAAAGACAGTACGCTCTATTTCTTGAAGGTTTTGCATGCGACAGGTATCGTTCGGGTCGGTTCCGCATTAAAACACCAGAGACCGCTTAAAATTGATATCAGCGTTGCCAGACATCTCGTTTATGGCGGGACTGTCCCGCTTTTTGGGCCAAAATTAAAGGCCCAACCAGATTTTCGAGGATTTATAGTGGTGGCACCCTTTCCTTCGGAAATCGAAAGTGACCTACAGAAGTACCGCTTTTCGGGCCAAAATAGGACAGGAGTAGTTCCAATTAATAAGGAATTGAAATGTTAAAGTGACTGGTAGGGGACACTTGCGACGCCAATCGATTTTAATTTTTAGCTACTAAACCTGATCTATTTTAAACAATTTCGGGGTTAAAACCTCTGGGCAAACACTTATACTAATTATTAAATAACGCTAAAAGTGGCCGCAATTGGTGTTAATCAATATTATATAGGTTTAGTAGCTAAAAATTAAAATCGATTGGCGTCGCTAGTGTGTTCTACCTGTCACCTTAAACTTTTTTACGCAACTACGGGATAAACAAAAATAAAGGGTAATGATTTCAGCAGTCTATGTATGTGTGTAAATGTGTTTGTATGTTCCAAGATTGTGCCTAAACTGATACCAAGGCCTCACAGAAAACCGGCGTGAAGTAGCACTGTGCTGTGTTTCGCTGCGTGAGTGAGGGTACCGGAGGCCCAATCTAGGGGAAAGTTGGCAGCGCACTTGTGACTCCACTGGTTCGCGGATATCATCATTCGCGGGCATCATTACCATCAGGCGATGCGTCTGCTCGTCTGCCGCCTATCACATAAAAAAAGACTACCCACCCGATTTTGATGAATGAGGTATCAATCGATTCCTTTTTATTACTGTCCAGGTGACCTAGGCTTATATTTTATTTGAAAATAATATCACAGGTATAATAGGTCTAATACTGTGCGTTTCTCCCGGAACTTTCTACCACGTACCCCAGTTCTGTGGAACGGTTTGGCTGTGGGAGTATTTCCGGACGGCTACGACTTAGGGACCTTCAAGAGAAGAGCGTACTCTTTTTTAGAACGGCCGGCAACACATTAGTGATCTGTCTGATTTCGCAGATTTTCATGGGCGGCGATGATTACTTTCCATCAGGTGACTCGCTTGCTCGTTTGTCCGCCTCTAGCGTAACAAAAAAAAACAGTGGGATATGAAAAAAGTGGAAATATTTTTGAATTTTTTTTTATGTCACTAAAACTTAACTATGACTTTAAGGTCATGTTTCGTTTTCTCCCGCTATCGACCAACATAACCTCTATTTCTCCATTTAAAATATCTGGAAACGCTGATCGATATACACTGAATCTGGCGATATTGGGCTCGCAATATGCGCCTATATTTCAGAAGAGGAAAGCCATTAGTGAAACCATTTCTCAGCAGTGATGGCGCATTTGGTAGTAAAGAGCCAATTACGGGATTTATCAGAGTCAATTGAGGTACCACAAATACGAAAATATAGGCATTTACATCTATGACAGATGATCTAAGTAGCATCACACATCGCACACCGTGGGAGTGCAACGCTTCGGCATAGCTAGACTGCAGGCTTCACAGAAAACCGGCGTGAAGCAGCACTGTGCTGTGTTTCGTTGCGTGAGTGAGGGTTACCGGAGACAAAATCCGCGAGAAAGGGGGGTTTAAAGTTAGGCAGCGCACTTGTGACTCCACTAGTGCGGTTGTCCCTGGGCGGCGGCAATCCCTTACCATCAGGTTCTCAATCTCGTTGTCGTGATATTTTGAAAACATGGCGGATTTCACATGAAATCCAAACAAAAAAACTATGCTTTAATGATATATGTTGTATGATAATAAATGTCACGGGCTCCAGGAGCCTAATTCTCGTGCTCGTGACATAAACTAAAACAAACACAACACTAAAACATAGCTTTTTGTATGGTTTTCAGGTGATATTTTTTTTTTACATTATAGTGGACAAACGAGCAGACGGCACACCTGATGGAAAGTGATCACCGCCGCCCACGGACATCTGCAACACCTGAGGTATCACATATGCGTTGCCGGCTCTTAAGAAAGGAGTACACCCTTTTCTTGAAGGTCACCAAGTCGTATCTGTTCGGAAACACCACGGATGACAGCTGGTTCCACAGTTTTACTGTGCGTGGTAGGAAATGACGTGAGAAACGCACTGTAGTCGATATAAATCCATCCAGGTGATGTGAATGGTATTTCGCGTTCTGACGTGATGTGCGGTGGTGAAAAATTGCAGCTGGAATAAGGCCGAACAGCTCCTCGGAACATTCTCCATTGTAAATGCGATAGAAGATGCACAGTGATGCTACATCTCTACGCAATGACAGAAGATCAAGTGTGTCGGAAATTGCCTGGTCGTCGACAGTTCTGACCGCCCTTCGCTGGATACGATCCAGAGATATCCGTATCCATGTTTTTTTTCATATCGTGCTTGTGATATTTTGCAAACATTGCAGATATAACCTGAAAACCGTACATAAAAACTATGTTTTAGTGATATAAGTCGTATGCACATAAATGTCACGGGCACGAGAATTGCGGTCCAGGTCAGCATGGCCACTTATCACATTAAAAAAAGCTGTGACAAAACTTTGAAGAATCTGTTGGCCCAATTCTTGACAAATATAAAGAATGCGATCTTAATAAATCGTCATTAGAGAACATAACTCACAGATAACATTTACGGTGTCAACCATATTTGGGGCTACTTACGAGTGGTTATGTTAGATACGCTAAAAAAGGCTCTAATACCATCGTTAAAAATAATGCCGCCGATTTGAAGGCTCATTATGAATAATTAAGATTCTAGATTGAAATATCGAACATCTAATTACTAAAGTATTGACAGCAAATAACATTTTAAAGTGTATAGACTTTTTATCATATCCATCTCTTTCGTTTTGGGTTTAAAGAAGTCTTAAATTTCCATCATGCTATCTCTCCCGCACACGGTATTTACATATGCCTGTCTTTGCCTTAACAACGTCGACATTCGCATTAAGGTGACGGGTAGGGCACACTAGCGACGCCAATCGATTTTAATTTTTAGCTACTAAACCGGATCTATTTTAAACAATTTCGGGGTTACAACCTCTAGGCAAACACGTATACTATTTATTAAATAACCATGCACAAATGTTAGAT
This sequence comes from Marasmia exigua, assembly GCA_019059595.1. NCBI lineage: Eukaryota > Metazoa > Arthropoda > Insecta > Lepidoptera > Crambidae > Marasmia > Marasmia exigua. The sequence continues at coordinate 19,962,176 of CM032484.1, read as the reverse complement.
CCGTTTTTGTACGCGAAAAATGTATTACCGCCAAAAGCGGCCACTTTTTTTTTTATGAGAGGTGGCAGACGAGCAGACGGATCACCTGATGGTAAGCAATTCCACCGCCTATGGACACCTGCAACACCAGTGAAGTCACAAGTGCGCTGCCAACCTTTTCCCCTTCCCCCCATTAGCCCTCCGGTAACCACACTCACACGGCGAAACACAGCGCAGGCGCTGCTTCACGCCGGTCTTCTGTGAGGCAGTGTTATCACTCCCGTCGAGCCGGCCCATTCATGCCTAAGCGAGGCTCTCACACATTTAGCGTGAATCAATTTTTCGCGTACTAATGTTGGGTCCGCATTTGTGCATGGTTATTTAATAAATAGTATAAGTGTTTGCCGAGAGGTTGTAACCCCGAAATTGTCAAAAACAGATCCGGTTTAGTAGCTAAAAATCAAAATCGATTGGCGTCGCTAGTGAGCCCTACCCGTCACCTTAAAGAATAGGGTAGCGATCGCCTCAGCCTTACAGATTTTTTTTTGGTCAATCGACCAACGCTTGACCACAATCGCACCTGATGGAATGCGACGATGAGGTCTAGGATGATACGCGTTCGCCTAAAAGATGCCTGTTCACTCTTGCCTTAAAGATGTCTAGATTATAGTGGTCAGGAAAAACAGACCTCGGCAGAGAGTTCCATTCCTTAGCCGTCCGCATTATAAATATGGAAGCCTATAAATGTGTAATGCAAAAAGGAAAGCCCACGTAGCAATAACAGCTATGTATGCCGGCGATTTTTATCTATCTATCTATTTTGTGTCTAAGGTTAACAGTCAATCTACACATTTCGTCCTAAACACTCACCTAAGAAATGCATAACCTTGTTAAAATAAATAATAGCTAAATAATTACAACGGATATCATCAATGACAGATCCCGACATAATCACTCGTCATAATTTGACAGCAATCATTCCGGTCAAATTAATGATTGTTTAATTATAATTCAATTAAAGAATTACTCATGCGCGTCACGATTAAATAATGGCCGATATTTTAAGGTGACGGGCACGGCACACTAGCGACGCCAATCGATTTTAATTTTTAGCTACTTAACCGGATCTACTTTGAACAATTTCGGGGTTACAATTTCTCGGAAAACACTTATACTATTTATTAAATAACCATGCCTAATTTGTTGGGTCCTTTTTTGAACGCGAAAAATTGATTCATGCCAAAAGCGGCCACTTTTGGCGGTAATCCAAAATTCGAGTGCAAAAGCAGACAGATTTAACTATAAGTATTAAATAAATAGGATTGGTTTTTACCGAGAGATTGTAACTCCGAATTTGTTTCAAATAGATCCGGTTGATTCATCTTCATCTTCAGCCCATTTAAATCCCCACTGCTGGGGCACGGGCCTCCCTCAATCACATGAGGGGTAGTTGCCATACTCACCACGTTTGGAAGACGGGTTGGCGAGGGTGTTGATATAAATGCAGTTTTCCTTCTCTGGGTGCTGATGATCATGCCAGCAGCTTTACCTTAGTCGCCTTTTACGAGACCTCGGTAAGAGTGAGGTTGGACTATTCTATTCTGCCGGGGACCACACGGCAAATGATCCGGTTGATTAGCTAAAAATTAATATCGAAGGCCGGCAACACATTAGCGATAACTCTGATTTCGCGGATGTTCATGGGCGGCGTTGATTACTTTCCATCAGGTGACTCGCTTGCTCGGTTGGCGTCGCTAGTGTGCCCTACCCGTCACCGAAGGGCAAGTATCCTTCGACTTCGGAAATTGTAATCAAGACTCACTCACTCATCTTAGCGTGTCATTCCAAGACTCATTCCACTAATTCTCCTCATCTAAGCATGTAATTTCCAATTGCATCAAAAGGTGTCGCTAGCCGAGCGGAGTATACTAAGACAATGATTCAGGATTTGGTAATTATAATGAAGCGACTGCCGTCTGACCTTCCCCTTTACCCCCTGATTTCATGGCCGAGTCCGAAACGCATTTGGCCGTTTTAGGCCCCATAGAAATCTAACTTCTATTAGATAAAACTGCCAATGTAATTTAGCCGGCATAAAACCTCTGGCAAACAAGTGACCGCAGCCCGTTGATCCCTGTTGACTGGCGCTTTGACGCGGAGTTTCGGGTAACCAGACACCCATTAATTACTAATCTGCGGGCTTAAACAGATTCTGACTGCGCACGAATTGAAAGGGATGTCAATTTACTTATTAAAAGAGAAAATATTAGTATTCTTGTAATCCATAAACTCAACAAAAAAAAGTGCAAAATAATATTTTTGAAGGCGGTTTTTTTTTCTAGATTTTTTTAATGCTTTTTAGCGTCTATTTTTCAGCAGCAGATGAAAAGCGGTCCGTCCTCACTTCGTTTCGGGACATTAGTTACACTTGATATTAATAGACGGCGCTAGGTGTCGGTTACATCGCGCACTTTGCCGCTGCTTGTAAAATTTACCTCTTCATAAGTAGTAATAATAATATCCTCCAACCGATTACGGCGATTAACGGCTTCGGCGGCCAATCTCAACGATCAGCCCCGTACGCAGGATATAATAAAGTACCTACGCAAGTGTGTGCCCAAACACAAGCAAGAGCGTGCACTCTCTATTCCCTTACCCTCATATTCCGATGGGACACCAGTGTGACACTACCGGAGAGGGATTGGGCACAGGACCAACGGCTTAACGAGCTTTCCGAGGCACGGGGGTACAAGACCGCCAGCTTCCAGACTCCGGGATGACACTAACAATTTCTTACCAAAAACATAGGTACAAATTTTTGGCCCGACCTCTTCCGCAGCCGTCGCTTATAGTGCGACCCACTAACCACTACATAGTAAAGGCAGTCATAAATACATAGTTTATAAAATAGTATAGATAAGAACATATGCTACAATACGCGTATGAAACCGCGGGGCACAGCTAGTAATCTATCAAGATCATCATAATTAAGACATCAAACTCGAATGAAGATTAACGGCATCTCGGCATCGGCAATCAGAATCATACTAAAAGTTGAAGTTCTTCTGTTGCGGTTGCGAAGGTCAGACGGCAGTCGCTTCATTGTAATTACAGACTCCCCAAACCCTGAATCATGGTCTTAGCTTACCCCGGGCTCAGAAGCGATAGCTTTGGACGCAACCGGGAATTACACGCTAAGATGAATAGGGAGATACTCATCATCATCATCATTTCAGCCAATAGACGTCCACTGCTGGACATAGGCCTTCTCCACACAGATCGGTCCTGTGCCTCCCGCATCCAATGGATTCTCGCGATCTTCACCAGATCGTCGGTCCACCTTGTAGGAGGCCTGCCACGGCTGCGACTTCCTGTACGGGGCCTCCACTCGAGGACCTTTCCGCCCCAACGGCCGTCTGTTCTTCTCGCTATGTGCCCTGCTCATTGCCTCTTGAGGCATGCAATTTTTTGGGCTACGTCTGTGACCTTTGTTCTCCTGCGGAGCTCATCATTTCTGATACGATCACGCAGGGAGCCTCCGAGCATAGCCCTCTCCATTGCTCTCTGGATCTCATTGATCTTGGGAGATACTAGTTAACTTTGAATATTAAACAGCTTTATCGCGTGACAACCCTACATTCTAGCGAGATTCTACGCGAGTACAGTCAATTAAAATTAATGCTTCCAGGCGAGTGCGTGATGAAAAATGTTATTATTAAACCGGAGATAACTGTACAAACAGCCATACAATCAACGGCACAATTGAGTTACTTGACTTTTATGCCTCATGAAATAAGAATCAACAGTTAGTTCATTGTGTTGCTGATTGTACGTCGGAGTCTCCATTTAACGGGTGTATGAAAACAAACGCTCTTTGATTAGCTGTGATTACATACTTTGTAAGGCTATTTAAAGGAATAAAGACACATTTATTATTTTAGACATAACAATTTCATTTCACAAAATAAAAGATTATTTAATTGCCCTATTAACATTGTTTCAAAATGGCAGTTTGTGGTAACGTATCTATCCGCAATATCTATACTATTTCACTTTTTTTATTTGATAGGTGGCAGACGGATCACCTGATGGTAAGCGATTGCCGCCGCCCATGGACACCCGCAACACCAGTGGAGTCACAAGTGCGCTGCCAACCTCAAAACCTTCTTTACCCCGATTGCCCTCCGGTATCTTCACTCACGCAGCGAAACAGCACAGTGCTGCTTCACGCCAGTTTTCTGTGAGGCAGTGGTATCACTCCAGTAGAGCCGGCCCATTCATGCTCTTTTACCACTTATCACATAGACATAATGGGCGAAAATTCAATGTCAGCTAGACTACAGATAACCTTCGTTGAGATAATGGAGTCTGATCGACGAAGAGAGCATAACTGAGCCGATAATCCGGGAAGCTGGTTAGCCAGGTCCAAGAAGGATCTCGATCGTCTACAAAGGCCGGATTGGCGACAGGTGGCTGAGAAAAGAACGGGGCGAATTCTTGTGACGGAGGCGGAGATCCACTTCGTATATTATAGTGCTCAAGTGTGTCATCATCATCATCAGCCTATCGCAGTCCACTGCTGGACGTAGGCCTCTCAAATTGTTCGCCACCGTGATCTATCCATGGCTTCTCGCATCCAGCTCTTGCCAGCCATCCTGCGCAGATCGTCCCCCCACCTAGCCAGACGGCGCCCTACATTACGTTTGCCAAGTGTGTGCGCAAACACAAGTGCATTCTCTATTCCCTTACCCTCATAATCCGAAGGGACACCAGCGTGACACGACCGGAGAGGGATTGGGCGCAGAACCAACGGCTTAACGTGCTTTTCGAGGCACGGGGGTACAAGACCGCCAACCTTCAGACTCCGGTACGATTTTTTACGTACGAATAGGTACGAATTTTTGGCCCGGCCCGGGGATGGAACCCGGGACCTCTTGCGCAGCCGTCGCTTTATAATGCGACCCACTAACCACCACGCTACCGAGGCAGTGCCGAGCCGATGTGGACTATAGTGCGAAACGGAATTACAAATATATACCCAAATACTTATATTCCACCCAGACACTGTTAAACAAACAACAACAAAAATAAACAAACTCAAGTGTTTATTTATTTTATTTTATTCGGAAGACCAACACTGTCTGTTCGAATCTTTTTTGAGGCCCACCAATAACCACTTTTTTTTTCAAATCCAAGATGGCCGCCGTCAGAAAATGACGTATAACCTATTTGTTGTTCCAACTGCCTCAATATAGGTATCATTATAATATTACTGATATTAAAGTTGATTTTATATAATATCTATCAATTTTACTTTATAAATTTGTTCTACCACTACATACTTACTCAAACATTATACATAAATTAAATTAAAAAACCTATTTAAATTAAATTATACGTTTACTTATTCTAATAATATATATTAACTCTCCCTATATCTATAAAAAACCTATGCCTCCAGATTCCCTACTTATTAAGGTATTTTAATATTATTATCTAATTTTTTGTGAATGTGCCATTTATATTTCGAACTGTCGTCTGTTCGAATCTTTTTTGAGGCCCACCAAGAACCACTTTTGCTCCATTTGTATAAGCCTTGTGGTTTCATGATTGCTCCATTTATTTAAGTGACATACAAGGCTCTGCGCCTGTACGTTACATTTACATCTAACCCTTAATTAATGGGCGTCAGCTTGCCCAAACGCCTGTCTGCCTGCAAACTACAGCCTAACGATAAATAACAGTAAGGCAACTACTGCCTATATATTTTTTTAATGTGATAGGTGGCAGACGAACAGACGGATCACCCGATGGTAAGCGATTGCCGCCGCCCATGAACACCCGTGACACCAGTGGAGTCACAAGTGTGTTACTAATACATAGAATACACCCAGAGCTATGGATAGGGCTATGCTCGGAGTATCTCTGAAGGACCGCATCAGAAATGATGTAATCCGACAGAGAACCAGAGTCACCTACATAGCCCACCGAATTAGCAAACTGAAGTGGCAGTGGGCTGGTCATATTGGCCGCAGAACTGACAGCCGTTGGAGCCGTAAAGTCCTTGAGTGGAGAGGAGACCGCGACTCGGTAAGCGTAGTGTAGGACGCCCTGCGACAAGATGGGATGATGACATTCGAAGGCTGGCTGGTGTGAGCTGGATGAGAGTGGCGAAAATCAGGAGCAGTGGCGTGCATTAGGGGAGACCTATGTCCAGCAGTGGACGAGTGTATGTTGCTGATGATGAGAAAACACCCAGACCAATACAAACAAACATGTTCATTTTCATGCACATAAATGTTTGTACTGTGCGGGGATCGAACCCATGTATCAGAGGCAGCGTTCACTACCGTTCCGATCGGGTCGTATAATAGGTATATCATGCGTACGTGGATGATCGTTGAGATTGGCCGCCGTAGCCTTAATCGGTTGGATATCATTATTATTACATGTTTACAATCATTACCTAAACAAGTTTGGGTATCCAGTTCGAAAAACTATCTGAAATGGGTGTACGAACCGCGTGAAAACAGGACGATTCGTATAAACCTTACTTTCGAAAATATATACTTCTAACACAACCATGTTTGTCCATCATCATCATCATTTCAGCCAATAGACGTCCACTGCTGGACATAGGCCTCCCCCAATGTTCTCCACACAGATCGGTCCTGTGCCGCCCGCATCCTATGGATTCCCGCGATCTTCACCAGATCGTCGGTCCACCTTGTGGGGGGCCTGCCACGGCTGCGACTTCCTGTACGTGGCCTCCACTCGAGGACCTTTCCGCCCCAACGGCCGTCTGTTCTCCTCGCTATGTGCCCTGCCCATTGCCACTTGAGGCATGCAATCCTTTGGGCTATGTCTGTAACCTAAGTTCTCCTGCGGATCTCATCATTTCTGATACGATCACGCAGGGAGACTCCGAGCATAGCTCTCTCCATTGCTCTCTGAGTGACCATGTTTGTATATAAGTGAAATAGCAAACTTTGTCCGAAACAACCCAATTTATTTTGAAATGAATAGTGTCGGAAGTCGTCGTGAAGGTACATTGAAGTTCACTCACAGATGCAAACCCTTTCTCCAAAGAATGAGCGTAAATTGCATGGCTCCAAAGATCTATAACAAAATCGCATTGTATATCAGATCAAACAATGATAATAAAAAGTTTAAAACTACCCTATACAGCTTTCTTGTTGGAAAAGCTTACTATGATGTCAGATCTTTCTTTGACGATAAGCTATAAAAATAACTTTAGATTTAGAAGTGTGAAAATGATGTCTTATTATAAATAAATTGTAAACTAATATGATTGACATGCATGTAATAATAATGAAATTGAATTGTAATTTATGTATCAAATATTAATATTTATATTCATATACCTTTACGGTGAATCATGGCTGTACCTAACAATATTTTATTTAATATCTTGTAACACTTACCCATGTTTATGAATGAATAAATGATTATGATTATGAAATAATAAAGGGCATCCTCCTTTTTGGTCCGAGTGGCGGCCAGAAAAAAATTTTGAGTATTTTTACTATGGCACCAAAAATGTAGGGTCATTATTCTTGGTTTTATTTGAGTTTAAAAATAAACATTATCATACATTTTCAGAGAATTATGTAACATTTTTTTTTCGGTATTCAAAATTTTGACATTTGACCATCAGGGGAACATGTCTTAAAAGAATACAGCATTTTTTTTTGGCCGGCACTTTAAGAATATAATTATGAAAATGTGAGTATCTCTTGTGTGCGTCTTGTACTTTTGAAAAAAAAAGGTTAAAAACCATTCCTGTTAGGGTAACGTTTTTCTAGCAGGAGAATTTTAAACCTTACACAATTTAAGGGGACGGCTAAGGCACACTAGCGACGCCAATCGATTTTAATTTTTAGCTAATAAGCCGGATCTATATTAAACAATTTCGGGTTAACAACCTCTCGGCAAACACCTATACTAATTATTTAATACTTATAGTTAACTGTTTGGTCCGCCTTTGCACTCGAAATTTGGATTACCGAAAAAAGTAGTAAACTCCAAGGCTATGTAGTACGGCCATCTTCGAGAATCAGTCAGGGAAAATATCTGAAATAATTTTATTTCCTATATAACAAAATTCCCAATACCTTCTAGATCTGTGGTTTATCGCCCATACTATTTTTAACCCCCGACGCAAAAACGACGGGGTTTTATAAGTTTGACGTGTCTGTGTGTGTGTGTGTGTGTGTGGGGGCATGCGTGTGTGTGTGTGTGTGTGTGTGTGTGTCTGTCTGTGTGTCTGTCTATGGCATCGTAGCTCCCGAACAAATGAACCGATTTTGATTTTGTTTTTTTTTTTGTTTGAAAGATGAATAAGAAGGGAGTGTTCTAAGCTATGTTGTATGAAAATCGATCCAAGATGTCCGCCGTCACAAAGATTTGAATTTCATGTGTGTTAAAACACCCACTTACTCCCACAATATGGGTATCATATAAAAGGGCTTGAGTAGCAGAATATATTTATTGTGAAAATTTTTAAATCCAAGATGGCCGCCGTCAGAAAATGACGAATAACCTATTTGTTGTTCCAACTGCCTCAATATATGTATCAAATGAAAGAGCTTTAAGTTGTGTCGGGGGTTTTTTAAATTTTCAATTTATGTTTTAAATTGCTAAGTGGGCTTGACTTTTGGAAACACGCTTACTAGCGCGATGTAAAAATGCATAGTGGTATCTGTCGAAACAACGCCGAACCATCTGCTTGATTGCTTTTTAAAGCTATATCTGCTTTTTACAAGCTCCATCTAACGAAACCCGCTGAACTCTGACCCGCAAAGTGAAATAATGATAAAGGTAAATGTGGCCCCACGTTTTAATATTACTGGTCAGCCTATACTAGGCGTCAATGACTAATTAATTTGCAAATCAGATACATTTGAATTTGTTTATTCACTCTACTGTGTCAAGAGATAGCGGCCGGCACGCAGTCCCGATAATATGTCATTAAATTATCTGATAATAACATTGAGAGCAGAACGGTCCGATTGTTCTATCCCGCTCAATAGGCCAGCATTCTATCTTCTATACTATTTACAAAGAAGTAAATCATCATACAGCGGCAACGTTTATAGGTTATCCGAAAACACTACTACTATCTTCGTCGCACTTGGTGCGGTTCGGGTTTCGGGTTAAACCCTTTACCCAGCTGCATCTCGCGCCATCTCTTGGCGCGGTGTTTTCGCTCCTCTGGGAAGGGAGACCTCCAAAAGGAGACTGTGGGGATCGAAAACACGAAAGGCTTGCGCGGTTTTATCGACACCTAGCGCCATCTAATGGTATTAAGTGGAACTATGTCCCGAAACGAAGTGCGGGCGGGCCACTATTCCATAATATAGCAGTTATATGTGTACTTGCATGTCTTGCGTAATAATCGTAGTACGTAGGTGTGCTTACTACATAACATATATTTAATGAATGTGTAGAGACAGACAACTTCACTCACCTGAATGACACGTATGGTTCAATATTTGAGGAACAGATTAGTAGCTTGATTGATGTGTGGCCGTCTGTACAAACTAGCGTCGGTCGCCGCAATAGATTAGTTAACACTGCTGATTGTTCAATGTAGCTAGAATAATAGCAGTTTGTAATACTAGAAATTATAATATCCTAAACCGATTTCGGCTAAGACGGCCAATCTGAACGATCAGCCCCTTACGCAGGATTATCTTGTGCTTAAGTGTGTGCACTCTCTATTCCCTCGTCCTCATAATCCGATGGGATACCACTGTGACACGATCGGAAAGGGATCGGGCGCAGGACTAACGGTTTGACGTGCTTTCCGAGGCACGGGGTACAAAACCGCCAACTTAAAGACTCCGGGCTAACACTGAGAATTTCTTAACAGATCGAAGCTGGGACCCCAAGCGCATCCGTCGCTCAAAGCCCTACCCACTGCGCTAACGAGGCAGGCAGAAAAAATATTCTTTAGATAAACTATGTATTACTCCGGGCTGACACTGAGAATTTCTTAACAGATCGAAGCTGGGACCCCAAGCGCATCCGTCGCTCAAAGCCCTACCCACTGCGCTAACGAGGCAGGCAGAAAAAATATTCTTTAGATAAACTATGTATTACTCCGGGCTGACACTGAGAATTTCTTAACAGATCGAAGCTGGGACCCCAAGCGCATCCGTCACTCAAAGCCCTACCCACTGCGCTAACGAGGCAGGCAGAAAAAATATTCTTTAGATAAACTATGTATTACTCCGGGCTGACACTGAGAATTTCTTAACAGATCGAAGCTGGGACCCCAAGCGCATCCGTCGCTCAAAGCCCTACCCACTGCGCTAACGAGGCAGGCAGAAAAAATATTCTTTAGATAAACTATGTATTACTCCGGGCTGACACTGAGAATTTCTTAACAGATCGAAGCTGGGACCCCAAGCGCATCCGTCGCTCAAAGCCCTACCCACTGCGCTAACGAGGCAGGCAGAAAAAATATTCTTTAGATAAACTATGTATTACTCCGGGCTGACACTGAGAATTTCTTAACAGATCGAAGCTGGGACCCCAAGCGCATCCGTCGCTCAAAGCCCTACCCACTGCGCTAACGAGGCAGGCAGAAAAAAATATTCTTTAGATAAACTATGTATTATAAGTAATGTATTTACAAAAGAAAAGTATTATAAAATATGTATATATTTGTAATCCCACTGTTGACTCTGATATCTGTAACACAGGTGCCTGAGCTACCTTTCTCGGAGTCAGATCAATGTATGAGAGGTAGTGAAATATTTAAACAAATTTTACAGGTTTTCTTTTTGTCATAGAAATAAGACCATTTGATTGAAATATGTTTTATACACAAATAAACCTATTTTGATCGGATCATCCAAGTTTAAGATTTTTTATCATCGGAAATAAGTATGTAGGTATGCTATTTTCGATCAGAATTTTTACAAATATGGACGAAATTTAAGTTACAGTATCGGAAACAAAAATAAAAAACATTTAGGGAATTATAGGGAAAAAGGACACTCCTCGATAGTTAATTATTGGTTGGTTAATAAATATCATGATTTGATGATTGATTAATAAATAGTATAAGTGTTTGCCGAGAGGTTGTAACCCCGAAATTGTGTAAAATAGATCCGTTTTAGTAGCTGAAAATTAAAATCGATTTGCGTCGCTAGTGTGCCTACCCGTCACCTTTACGCAATACTCACTTCTCATCAGACAAAGCCCTCTTCTCATTCTCCATAAAACATCGGCGCAAACAGTTCTTGTTGTCGCCTGCTCTTATTTTACGCGTTCCAGTTACGCCACTCGCCCGCGAAGGGGAAACAGGGAAACTCAATCAGGGCAATCGCCGCTGAATGAAGGGGGAATGCCATAGACTAGTGTAGTTCGCGAGTAGTTCAATCGTACCAGTTCAATACACAAGCTAGTTCTTGTCACTCACTCTTTTTTGTACAATGTAGGTACAACACTCGTGGGGTGCGAGTATAGACACAAATAGTGTGCGAGCGAGAAGTGAATAGATGCGCCGCCTTTTCTGATCCCATTCTTTATCCGCACAGGTAGTAGTTGAATAGCTTAAAATAAATATATTGTTTGAAACTTTCATGGTCACTAACATTAGAATAGTTATTTACGGGGTTTCTACCATCCGAAAGTACCGCCGAAATATCGGAAACTCAAAAATAAGGTACATGGTAGAGATCCTGTAAATAACTATTCTAATGCTTAAAATCAGGCCATTAAATGACCAATTTTCTATAAAAGAACGCTTCTCTTTAATCACTTGAAATTGGCAGTCTTTTACGCGCCATCAACAAAAAAAATGATAAGTGGATGTCTATGTTATAGAAAATGAAAAGAAAATACATAAAAAAAAGTAAAGTTTCAGCTTATATTTATTATGTCCCAGTGCAGGGGCATCATATATTCTTTCGTCCGTGCTGTTTACATGTGCCGCTTCTGTTTGTTGTAGATATGGCGTTTTTTAACTTTAGAGAAGACCTCAAAACAGATTGAGCATTCGTCAAAATTACCGGTCAATTTTAAATCGACGTGTCTCTCTTATACACTTGACATTGGCGGAGTTACACGCGCGGCCCGTAACCGTGCGCGGGATAAGACCATAAAAAATCAATCCGATAGTAAATAATTAAACAGTGGGAGAGCCGTGCTTCGGTATGAATAGGCCGGCTCGACCGGAGTAATACCACGTCCTCACAGAAAACCGGCGTGAAGCAGTGCATGAGCTGTGTTTCGCTGCGTGAGTGAGGGTACCGGCAACCCAATCCAGGGGAAGGGGGTTTAAAGGTAAGCAGCGCACTTGTGACACCACTGGTGTTGCAGGTGTCCATGAGCAGCGGTAAATGCTTACCATCAGGTGTTCCATCGGCTCGTCTGCCACCTATATCATAAAAAAGAGTTAAAATAAGACATACATACCTAGTCGAAACGAACGGATAGAGTTCATCGTCATACAAGTTGGAGACAATTGCATGGACTTCAATAACCTGTACTGATCATCATTCACTAGTTTGAGATGGTTCCATTCAATCCTTAACCTGGTTATTTAACATCATTAACATATACATCATTCACTATATCTATATGACTCAGTATTTCAATCGAACTACTGATTGAAGTGACGTCAATGAACAAGAGAACTAGATGAGCGGTTCAGTTCTTTTAATTCGAAAGAACTATATCACTCTTTTCAGTTGAATGAACTGTTTTGCACAAGTCTAGAATGCCATAGCGGATCGCAGTCAACGATGGATATTATTTTGCGATTTCTTTTGTACACAACTACGAATGGAGTAAGTCTTAAGCCTGGGAAATCGTAAACCCGGTAGGGATTCTTAAGGGTATTTTGCCATTACACGATGTGATGTCACTGATATTTTCATACAATAGGATCAAATTGATTGACATTTAGAAGGGACCAACTCAAAATTATTTCGTGGGAACTGTACCTATATGAATTAAGTAAATAATATAATCAAAGTTAATTTTTTTGAAGACATTCATAGGTTTTTCACTAAGTACCATAGATGTTACATGTTTTTTTGAAGACGGTTATTTCATATACTTACCACTGAATATGCGAATAAGGGCCGAGTTCACCAACTATTCAAGCAACGGTAATCACACTTTCACCAATAGCAAGCGCGGTTAAAGTGAGATTAGCTTTGTTTTAAAATTGGTGAACTCAGCTCGGCCCTAAGTCTAAATAGTCTAATATAAACGGTTCCCACTAGAACCGATTGCCGAAATCTTAAAAAGTTTCAAAAACTCAGACCTGATCCTAGCCTGATAGCCTATCCTGATAACCTTTTTCTTCCAACAAAAAAAACTAAATCAAAATCGGTTCGTCCGTTTAGTTTATATCCAACTATGAAGTCGTCCAGAGTTACATTTATCTGGGATCTACCATTACAAATACTGGAAGTTGCGAAGAAGAAATCAAGTGACGATGCGCCATAACTCGATCAGCCGTAGAGAAGCTAACAAAGATATGGAAAGATAACGCGTAACCAAAAACATCAAGGTTCGTCTTATGAGATGGTTAGTATTTCCTATCTTCCTTTACGGAGCTGAAACATGGACAATAACCAAAAATGTCGGAAAAAGATTGACGCCCTCGAGATGTGGTGTTGGAGGCGCCTGCTTAGAGTGAAGTGGACTGCTCACCGCACCAACGTTTCAATCCTTAAGGAGCTTCGAATCAAACAAAGACTCGTCGATTGTGCAAGTGCGAATACTCACCATGTTTGGACATATAATCCGAAACGAGAGCTCTTTGGAACGTTTAATGGTACAGGGAAGAGTGGAAGGTCAACGCTCCCGAGGCGGATCACCTACAAGGTGGACGGACAGTATCAAGTCTGCTACAAAGCGTTCCATGACTGAATGTGCACGCAGTGCCACAAACGGAGAAAGATGGAGAAGTCTCGCTAAAGCCGCTACCCAACATACAGGCAATCCATAATCACGACCACTCCGTCAGGAGTGTACAACTGAGAAAAAGAAGAAGTTTAGGAGTTACGATGACACACACACACACACACACACACACACACACACACACACACACACACACACACACACACACACACACACACACACACACACACACACACACACACACACACACACACACACACACACACACACACACACACACACACACACACACACACACACACACACACACACACACACACACACAGACGCGTCATACTTATCGTCAACACCCCGTAGTTTTGTCATCGGGAGTTTAAAAGGCTTAAAGGAGTGGCTATGGTGTATGCCCAAGCGCGGAAGGGTCTAGGTTCGATAAGCCGTCGTGTTAGTTTAGAAAATAAACTTTTCTATAGATACTATCGTCTATCTCTATGCCACTATCACGGTTCGGCCTAGAACAGCAAGGGAGCAGGATAGAATTAAAATAAACAATCCCCTTCACAATAAATGGAGATAGAGATGCAACGATACCGTTACCATAATCGCATATCGGCCATTATCGTAATCTTAACCGAACATTCGCTATCGTAAATTTTACGATAAAATGTATCGTATAAATACGATACATTTTATCAAAAATTTTAAATTTTTACCGTTTTGGGTGAAACAAAACGCATGACGCGTCAATTTCTGAACGCATCCTTCACTATTGGCATGCATTGACAGTTTTAAGCGGGAATGAGTTTAGTTAGGTTGGGTTTATTTTCCTTTGCCGATTAATTGACAAACACTGTTGTTTATTCGTGATTTTAAACGTTGATTGGTGTTGTTACTTATGTTTACTTAGTCTTACAATAACATATAACAAAGATTGATCCAATAAATTCATCAAAATAGTATTAAACAAATATAGTAATGTATTCGTATAGTAATTCTGGGTGCTGATGATCATGCCAGCACCTTTACCTCAGTCGCCTTTTACGACACCTCGGTAAGAGTGAGGGTGGCCTATTCTACTCTGCCGGGGACCACACGGCCACACGGCGGCGAGGTTGCGGAGCAGGAAGTTGCTTCTACGGTTTTACGGCTTTTTATATTATTCATCATCATCATTTCAGCCAATAGACGTCCACTGCTGGACATAGGCCTCCCCCAATGTTCTCCACACAGATCGGACCTATGCCGCCCGCATCCAATGGATTCCCGCGGTCTTCACCAGATCGTCGGTCAACCTTGTCCCCACAAGGTTGACCGACGATCTGGTGAAGATCGCCACGGCTGCGACTTCCTGTACGTGGCCTCCATTCAAGGACCTTTCCGCCCCAACGACCGTCTGTTCTCCTCGCTATGTGCCCTGCCCATTGCCACTTGAGGCAATATATTATTTTGATTTATTTTTAATAATTATTATTTAAATTGGAAGATATTATTATTATTTAACTATAGTAGTCGTATTAGATTAAGTAATAACTGAAATTTAATTGTGACTTATTTATTTTTCGCAAATTGTTATTGTATTTTTTTTCCTCAATACTTTATAATCAACTAGCGGCCGCCCGCGACTCCGTCCGCGTGGAAAAGTAACTTTTTACCCCCCTTTCAACCCCTTACAACCCCCTTTTCGCAATAAAAAGTAGCCTATGTGCTTTCTCAGGGTCTAGATTATCTGTATACCAAATTTCATTTAAATCCGTTGAGTAGTTTTGGCGTGAAAGAGTAGCAGACAGACAGACAGACAGACAGACAGACAGACAGACAGAGTTACTTTCGCATTTATAATATTAGTATGGATTTTTTAATTTAATTTAAACAAATTTAGTATTTTTTCATGTCCAAAATTCGATGATAACAAACAGGCTGTTCGCACTTGTTAGTGGAGTTACAGCCTAAATAATATAGATTAACATGTCTTGTTCTACTGTATCTCTGTTTAGTGTGACCAATAAATAAATAGAAAAAAATGTAGCCGTTGTAACCGTAGAATAGATCCCCTAGAACGGGATACGGCAGTGGAAAAAAATGTACTAATTATTGTATTACACGTAATGTCCTCGTTGGACAATAGCCACCCATCAGTGGTTATATGGCCCATTTTCATCATCATCATCATCAGCCCATTTAAGTCCCCACTGCTGGGGCATGGGCCTCTCTCAATCACATCAGAGGTAATTGCCATACTGGCCACGCTTGGCAGACGGGTTGGCGAGGGTTTAGATATAAATGCAGAGTTTTCCTTCTCTGGGTGCTGATGATCATGCCAGGAGCTTTACCTTAGTCGCCTTTTACGACACCTCGGTAAGAGTGAGGGTGGCCTATTCTACTCTGCCGGGGACCACACGGCCGCATTTTATTTATGGCGCATTTTATTTATTTGAAATGATTCATATCCATGACATAATATTGTTTTGTTGCTAAGCTGCATTTAAACATGAATACCTCCGACATATCAGCTCCAACAGGACACACGGCCAATCCGGCGACCTCTCACAACAGGAAGTGTGATATTTCAACCAGAGTTATTACCATATCACCCGCTTTATCCTATACGATAGGACTCGTTTGTAACCATTTAATTAGGCCTAATTTAAAGCAGACATTACGACCGAATCGGAGTTTCCCTCTCTTTTACACGCTGTGGAATCGGAAGGAAACCTACCAAGTGACGGGTGGGGCACACTAGCGACGCCAATCGATTTTAATTTTTAGCTAATAAACCGGATCTATTTTAAACAATTTCGGGGTCACAACCTCTCGGCAAACACTTATACTATTTATTAAATAACCATGCACAAATGTTGGGTCCATTTTTGTACGCGAAAAATTGATCAACGCCAAAAGTGACCGCTTTTGCGGTGAGACAATTTTTCGCGTACGCTAGTGCCCTACCCGTCACCGTAAGGTAGGTTTCTTCCGATTCGGTAAATTTAAGTACAACATGTGCGGATAAAGAATGGGATCAGAAATGGCGGCGCATCTATTCACTTCTCGCTCGCTTACTATTTGCGTCTATACTCGCACCCCACGAGTGCGAGTATAGACGCAAATAGTGTGGAGCGAGAAGTGAATAGATGCGCCGCCATTTCTGATCCCATTCTTTATCCGCACAGGTTGTAGCTACTTTAACATAAATGTCCTTTACCTAAACATTGCCTGGAAGAGATTGTACATAGTGATAAGGCCGCCTTAGTTGTAAATCTCCTGTAATATCTAGTTTTAAGTTTTCACTGTTTTAAGTACATTCGTTCATTGATTAATTCAAGTAGGTACTGAAAGCTTTCAGTAAGTACTTGTATTATGGGATGATTTGGGTATCATAAGTGCCGACTAACCTTCACAACCTTAGTGGGGAACCAGACCATATGGACCATGGTCATTGATGATCCCGGCGTGAAGCAGCACTGTGCTGTGTTTCGCTGCGTGAGTGAGGGTACCGGAGGCCCAACCCGGGGAAAAGGGGGGGTTTCAAGGTTGGCAGCGTAATTAGCCGCGCCAATCGCTTGACATTAAAAAAATTGGTTATACGTTCAGAATGAGTGTAACATAGCTTTCCTCACGATATTTTCCCTCACCGCCGAGCTAATAGTCGATAATTACATACATATGATATTGTATTTATCAGCCTTTATACTGTCCCACTGCAGGGCAAAGACCTCCATCATAGAAATCAAGATATGATGGGTGTAGGCTTAATCACGCTTGCCTAATGCGTATTGGTGATCACAAATCCGAGCAAGGTTCGAATAATTCGAAACATACTTTTTGCTCGACCCGAGAATCATACCCAGGACCCCGAGATCACGGCTCGGTACTTAAACCACTAGACCAACAGGGCGTTGTGATATTGCTTGATATTATTAACTCCATTGCTATGGCTATACCTAGACGATACTCTATTTTTTACCCGACTACGGCGAAGCAAAAAGGAGGGTTATGATTTTGACCTGTATATATGTATGTATGGTTGTTCATATGTTCCCTCATAACTTCTAAACTAGTTATCATATTTGAATAAATGAGGTGTCGTTAGAAGCGTCTTGATTGTCTTCTAGTTATATCTTCTGGCTACATAACGGCACGTTAAATTGACTACAGCGCCCTCTAAGGGACTTAGAATAAGGAAGTAAAAAAAAAAATCGCTTGGCGGTACCGTGTGGGGTATCAAATGAAAGAGCTTTTTTAGCACATTTCAAATATGTAATTTTATTTACATTACTAAAATATGTTAAATAAAAACAAAGTTTTAAAAACCAAAACAAACCCGACTACCAAAAAAACACGCTCTAAAAAGTACGAAACAACTGTCTGCTGAAATTATTATGCCGTATTGACGGGGTCGTATGTCACCTACTGTAGCAAAACAGATTTATTATAATCATAAAATAAAATCAATGTGGCATACGACCACGGCCATTCGGCATAATAATTTCAGCAGAGACAGTTTTCTTATTTCGTACTTTTTAACCCCCGACGCAAAAACGACGGGGTGTTATAAGTTTGACGTGTCTGTGTGTGTTTGTGTGTCTGTCTATGGCATCATCGCTCCCGAACAAATAAACCGATTTTGATTTAGTTTTTTTTTTGTTTGAAAGATGAATAAGGAGGTAGTGTTCTTAGATATGTTGGATAAAAATCGATCCAAGATGGCCGCCGTCACAAAGATTTGGATTTTATGTTTTAACACAACTCCCACAATATGGGTATTATATAAAAGGGCTTGAGTAGCAGAATATATTAATTGTAAAAAATTTCAAATCCGAGATGGCCGCCGTCAGAAAATGACGAATAACCTATTTGTTGTTCCAACTGCCTCAATATAGGTATCAAATGAAAGAGCTTTAGTTGTGTCGGGGGTTTTTTAAATTTTCAATTTAATTTTTAGAGCGTGTTTTTTGGTAGTCGGGTTTTAATTTTGTCAAATAACGTACAACATCACGATAACTATCAAGTGGGTCAGGACGGCACACTCATCTAACAGTGACGTGAGTGTAAGTGTCATTTAATAGTAATGTAATAGTAATTAGAGCTATTAAATAACTTACGTAGTTACTACTGCGCCACGGAAACCAGTCGTAGCTATGTTATGGATACAACGGATGTCGTAAATCATTTCATTAATTGGATACAAAACTTTTTTCGTCAATTTCTGTGGCACGTGACATTTTAAATCGGCAATTTATCGAAGGATCAATGAACTTTGTTATGAACGCATTTATAATTAACTACATTGTTATCGATCGTTAATCGACATTATTAAAAATAACAAAGCAAAGTTTTGGCTTAAAACAATATTAAAATTGTACACAAAATTTCTGTAATGCCTATTACCTACTTAAGTTGTGTATTTTGTGCATTAAAGTATATCTATCTATCTATCTATTTAATCACAATATTTTTTCGAATCTATTGTGTTTTGTTTTTTTTTGTAAACTAACTGAGAAGGTAATAAAACTCTTTAGATGTCATTCATGTTAAATTATTCACGTTCATCATACATAATGTAACATAACACAAGATACTCTTAATTATGTGGAATTAAGTTTAAATTATTAGAATAGTTATTTACTTACACAATTAATGTCTAAGGTTATTTTCGACATTTCTACCATGTACCTTATTTTTGAGTTTCCAATATTTCGGCACTGTTGCAAGCACCATGGTCACTGAGTAACTGAAGTTTTTGTGGGTAATAACTTTTCTAATGTTAGTGACCATGAATGTTTAAAACAAAGTTTAAATTAAGTAAAAATGTGAGCAGGTTATACACAAAAAGTCTGAATTTAAAGTCAAAACCTACATCATTTTTATTGGTATAAGGATCATTGTAAGTCGGTTTTTTTATTAATTTATTCTAAAGTGTAGCTCAACTGACTAATAAAAAATTCTAGTAATTTAGGTAGGTATACAATGCGTGTAATCAAACTTGACCAGCCTGAAGTAATGCATTTCTGCAGATCTTGTATGCACAGTAGCATGTGCTAAGTTCAACCAGATTTTTTTATTAATATTAGTACATATAACATTAGTCTTTATGGTTGAATTTCGACTAAGGCGGTTATGCGCAATCTACAATACACTAGAATGGCATTAATATTTCTTGAGAGAAAAACACAGGTCCAAATTTTGACCTGAACCAGAGATAATAGCGGCTGGTAAGCCACGGTGACGGTACAAAAAATATAGACTCAGATGGTTGGCTCCAGCTGACATGAATATCGAAATGTTGATAACCTACGAGGTAGGCAGTAAATCAATTCGTGTCACTATACGCGCGAATGTGAGTGCGTAGCCTGAGGGCCTAATTCAAAGCACACGTTACAACCGAATCGGAGTTTCCCTCTCTTTCACACGCGCTGTTTATCTCCTTTGTTGGATGCGAAAGGCGTAGGCAACTGGCGTTTTCGTTCATTAGTCTCTCTTATAAGTTGTATCTTAATTCAATAATGAGGAGTTACAATAAAACATCTTAGCTGGTATTTTTTTTAAACCTGTTCATTACATCATTAAAAACCAGAAACCAAAGTGAACTGCCACAAACCAAAGAAAAAACAACATTACAATGCAGGTTAAAGGTACAGTCAACAGCATAAGTAGATTGCACATCTTTTACAGCATTTCAGATTGTTTCTTAAACTTTGTTTTCACATGGAACAAACTGTAAATAATGGTTCATGCTGTAGTCTACTCAATTTTAAATTAATTAGCTTCATTTCGGTTCATATGATTAAATTTTCTTCAGAACTTCTCATGTCTCCATGATTTCTTATCTGTTTTTTCTCAGGATACTTTAGGAGATAGGAGAGGAAAAGGTGAGGACTGCAATCCTGTAACACAGACATTACTGAATGTACACTATACTGACAAGATAAGCCATATGATTTAAAATGCTAACAACAGTTGGCTAACACAGTTTCAGCTGTGGTTTGGGGACATATCCTCTCCCTCGAATGAAGATAGAATGGTGTGGGTAGATGGAGACATTCCATTATTATGGTGTAAGGGATATAATGTTGAGTGAAAATTTGGACACAAATGGGGGAAGGAATCAGCGATAATCTTCAAGTAGGTATATTAATTTACTAATAGGTACCTTAAAAAATGTGATTTCCAAAATCTGTGCTCCATAATAGTCATGTCATAATTGCTTTAAGTAGCATAAGTAAATTTGGACTAAAAAGCAGAGATATTGTTGTTTTATCTTAAGTGCTTTACGTAAGGTTGACGAGAAAGTGATAAAAGTATGTTAAAAATAAATACTTGTAGATAATGTGTGCACAGTGACATCACAGGTGGAAAACAACAAAATTAATTAAAGTTGCCTGTGTGACTTTTATGCTGAATTATATGATATTTTTGCTTTTCCTCTGTTGTCTGATATCTGTAATACAAGTATTTGAGTTGATTCCTTTCCTCTACCCAAAGGTTGTCTGGAAGAAATCGCTATAAGCGATAAGATAGCCTTATTGTACTGTCTGTTGTTGTTCCATACTTGTATTTTGTTTTTGTGCAATAAAGAATATCGATCTTTTTATCTATTCTGTTCTAAGTAAGAACGGAATCAGGTCAATGTTCTCGGACATGTATGAATTGGAAAACTGTTACTGTGGCATACAGCAGTGGTCACATGTAAAGACACCACGACGAACATTGAAGGCATTCATACTTCGTCAGTCAAGCTGTGATGATGGCTATCCAAGGGGCAAATGGAGGAGATCCAAATAGCTGGCTGATGTCTTTAGAATGATGGGTTTTTTCAGGAAATTATGTATTTCTCTACTGACCTTTACACTTGATTGTTTCAAAGAGATTATTTAATTGAAAAGTGATAGAATAAAGAAAAAATGTGATATCATGATCTAACTGTAATAAAACAGTTGATAGGTGGTAAGGTTAAAATTGTCAAATCATCTAATGTGTACACACCAAAGTGTATGTTTACACACAACAACCTCTTAAAGCCCAACATATTAAGTACCTTACTATTAAATAAAATTGACTACATCAATTTTAAATTCCGAATTCCCAACCGAGAGCCGTTAATCATGAATAATTCTAAACGATCGACGTATTTCAATTGTAAATTCAAGTACATACCCTCTCTCGCTTTCAAGTACACAGTGTTGGCGACGATGTTCTCTAATTCCATCAGTTCCAGTGTGGCGGATTATACTGTCGACCCTCCAGGAAGCTCGGACCCGCCGGTGCGGCCGCGTCGCCGCCTCCAAAACACCACCACAGCCCATCAATGTACGTAACGCCGGCTTCGAGCAAGCACTGCACACTTCACAAATTAACTCTTGCACATAACAACACAAACACACAACTTGAACCCGCGACCGACCGCACAACCTCAACAGCCTGGACACGACACGACCGGGCCGTAAACACGCAGCGACCGATCACAAGTCACAACTCAAGGGTGTGGTAGAAACAGCGCTATCATCATTCGCTCGCGGGCTGCAAATGCGCGGACGCTCGGGCACGTCGGCGGCTTCGGTAAACGGTTAGTTTCTCTCAGTTTGTACGCGAGGAGCACACGCCCGAATTATGCTGGATATTGATGACGGACAACAGCGCGATACGCGACGAAAAATTACCAATTTACGGTACGGCTGTCTTTCCAGTTGCCAGATTAGGGGAAAAATTTCTACTACACGTTTGTGACAGTGTTGATTGTTGGTTGACGGATGTCAAACGTCAATGTTTTTCCGTTTTATTTTGGCGAACTGCAGCATGTTTACGTACTAAAGAATTAGTATAATTTTAGTGAAACTACTGTTCTTTACAAATAATATCTGTATTGTAAAACCTAAAATGCTGCAAATAAATATTTGTCCGTTATATTTGAGTATCGAACATGTGTACCTCCTTCATTCTACTCAGAGTGCGATTGAGATCAGAAGGTATTTCAGTGACATTGATAAGGGGGCGATGTATAGACAGCCACTCATTAGGTTACCATAATCTGTCAAATTTTCCCAATTAATATTGGACCCAACCTAACGTATTTAGCATTCAGGTGATATTCGATAATCGATTGAAGAATTTTGACATATTTACATTATATATGTCAATGAAGACGGGAAAATAATTGATGGCCCCACTACCGCTTATGTCATAGGGTACGATAAGCCCATTCTTTATTATATAAAACATAGGTGCTTCGTTAATTCCTAAAAAATCCGATGTGACATTACGTTCACAAGGACTTCCTTGACACATTTTAGATTTTTTTAAATGCAATACCACTAAATAATGGTACGGTGGATGCACTAAATATTTTTCTTATATACAACTGTTTGTATTTTTAACCAACTTAAAAGGCGGTTCTCAATTCATGTATTTTTATTTATATTTTTTTTATGTTTGTTCGCCGATTACTCTGCCATTTATGAACCGATTTAGATAATTATTTTTTAGTTGGAAATTAGATAGTTCCGGATTGGTACCGGTATAATCAGGATATCAGGATCTGATGATGGGATTCTGGAAAAATTGAGGGTAACTCTCGAAGTTTATGTGACACGTAATGTTTTTGTATCTTTTTTCAAAACTGCACCAGTACTTACGCCTGACTGTATTAATTTTGTGGCTCTGCTGATGATGGAAGGTCAAGTCCTCAACGGTAAAGAGTTCAAGGTTAACTCTTTCAATACTGTTCTCACAATTAGTTTTTTAGTTATTTGGCGAGGTTGGAAGAGGCTGCAAAAAATAAGACTTGGAAAAAAAAATTATGCGAAATAAAACCACGAATTAAAAAGAAAAAAAAATTGTTTTAACACTTTATACACATCAAATAACATTTTATAACAAAGGTTAACTCAATAAAAGGTTGTACCGAAGACGGTTTATTTTCGCAGATTTTTTTAAAATTACTTATAATAAGAATGGAAAACATTTCAAAATTGCTAAGCTCTGAAACAAAAAATATCATTTCTTTATTTACTTTTCCGCTGCGCGAATATATATTTCTTAATTTTTTATATTGCTTATTTACTAAGAAAAAAATTAAAAACTAAAAAACGTAAGATGACGTCATCGGACGGCAGAATGTAAAATATTTCTTTGCCTAGCACATTATAGTTTTAAATTTACGAAATGCCAAACCCATGACATGCAACTGTCAAAAAAAAGACAACTTGTCAACGTTGAATGAATGAATGACGTTGACAATGTTGACACTAGTATTATTTACCTTTGACAGTAGTACCTTTTTTTTATTAAAACAATGATAAGCAAAGGAATATCGCTGTATTCAGCCGTCCGATGACGTCATTTGGCGCTTACGTCTATTTAGAATATAAAGAATTTTAATAATTATTTTATGCATGAAAATGGACAAATTTTGAAAAAAGAAAAAATATGGGTCCGTTCATTTT
The DNA here is from genome assembly GCA_019059595.1 of Marasmia exigua. Lineage (NCBI taxonomy): Eukaryota > Metazoa > Arthropoda > Insecta > Lepidoptera > Crambidae > Marasmia > Marasmia exigua. Next base: position 19,937,850 of record CM032484.1, on the reverse strand, counting down.
ATGTCTATTTTCATATAAAAAAAACAATATGGACATGTTAAAAATATGAAATGTTGTCCATTGATGGTGCTAAATTCATTGTCATTTCAATTTAAATTTTTCCCTGTGGTTGGTAGTTTTTATTTATAATAGTAACATTGATGCACAGGGTTGCTGATGGGTTGTTGATGCACATTTGGTAGAATACTTTATTTTTCAATAAAATATTTAATTTAAAGCAAAAAGGTTTTTATTTTTAATTTTCACATTATTTGAATATTATTTTTCATTACATAAAATAAGAGTAAAATTGAAATAATATTATTACCGAATGAAAAAAAATGTCAATGTCAAATTTGACAACTGACACTGACTGTTATCAATGCAAGCGCGCATTTTTCTCTTAACGTGTGCGTTTAAGAAATATTCAATTAAAATGTGAAGAAATACGTAGAAAATACATTGATAATCTAAAGATGAACGTAGAACCGTGCAACGTGTGCGGCGGCACCGATGTTAATCTCGTTGACGGGTTTTACTACTGTGTTGAATGTGGCACCCAAGATGTGAACGTTCGAGAGACCGTGGTGGAGGATAGGGCTCTGGCGGACGGGACCTTCACATTCAGACGACACAATAAGGTTACTTTAGCAGTTGAAGAAGCTCAGGAGTGTAAGTAGCCGGCTTTTGAGGTTATCTATCAAAGTGTATATTTGTGAGTGTAGGTGTTACCTGCAGCCAGACTGTCTAATGTTAAAACGATAGGCAAACCTTAAACACAATATAATAAACAAAAGAATTGCAATAAGTTATTATTTTAAAAACACATTTTGACACGAGATGAATACAACCAAGAGTGACACGGTTATTCTTTTTCATAGGCGCACGAACGCGCTTGATACAATTCAAAAACCGCGCCAGCCAGCAGCCCTCTGCGGAACGTTATAGACCTTTTTGGTATACTCTAGCGGTGAGAGCCAAAATTTAAAAAGAAAAACATTACTCTCAGGCGGCGGTGTGGCATTTCAGGATTGTGTTCATTGTCTTCATCAGCATCCCCCTGCCCTGTGCCCCGGATATCTGGGGTCGGCGCAGCATGTCTTCTTCCTGTTTTTATTATGACATGCAGTTAGTTAATTACCTAATAATTGTAAACTAGGGGCTGCTCTAGATTCACAAATTTAGCACATCGTTTTTGAAAGCAATCCTTCCTTGACAACCCGTTTGTATCGTTGGTAGTGAACGCTGCCTCTGGTGCAAAGGTTGAGGGTTCCATCCCTGCACAAACATTTGTGTGCATGAACATTTCTGTTTGCATTGGTCTGGGTGTTTTGTATGTACTATTATTATTTATTTACAAAAGAAAAGTATTTAATGTATACATATATTTGTAATTCTGCAGTTGGTTCTGATATACACACACACACACCCGTAAGGTAGGTGCTTGAGCCACCTATCTCGGAGTCAGATCAATGTATGTGAAGTTGTAAAATATTTATTTATTTATCATGAATAATTTACTTTCCAGTAAGTGGTGAATGGCATAAATGGCATGCATACAACTTCATACTCTCTGGGCTGGCAGATGAGCTGATAGCAGCCGGAGCTAAACCAACCTTCAAGACCAAGCTGCTGTGGCTCTGGACCAAGTACATCAAACTATTCCAAAATAAGGATGAGTTGGGGTAATTATATATTTTTAATAGTACTTACATGAAGTCTAGAACTCAAATTTTACATATTTTTTTTAGTAGTGACCCACCCTCATGTTCCAATGGTTCTGGGTTTAATTCCCACTCTGGACTGGACATGTCATGTGATGAACATTTCTAATAATTCAATGCCTGGGTGTTATGATATCTGATTGAGTATATTACATGGTTTTATCATATTTTAAAATGTGCTCAACAAAAAGTTATTTCAGTGTCCTTATGCGAAATGCTCTAAAATGTTGATGCATGAAAATAAAAGCGCTGTAAAAAATGATCCATTGTAATAATATTATTTTTATCATTTTAGTTTAACTAAAGATGGTGAAGAAAATATCGAACACAATACAGATGAATCTGAAGATGAAAACTTAAATGCCCACAAGTCCAAGAAAAACAAGAAGAAATCTGGGTACAGGTCCCTGAAGATGACAACAGACATGAGTGTTGTCAAAAAAGGACTCCTCTGTAGCCTCATCTATGCAGCATTGAATTTAGACGGCAGTGAAATCCAATTATCTGACTTGTTAAGATACATTAGAGAAGGACGAGTGAATTTCAACGATTGCTTGAAATATCTTCCAAAAGAAATAAAATTTCGACTAGTTCCACAATGGGAGACTTTTACAAAGAGCTCTGTTGGAATCCAAAGCATGCAAATCAATACCTTGTCTGTTTTCAAATGTCTAAACATAGTTCCAGTTATGCCAGATCTGAAGCTGATTGTAGATAGGTTTATTAAGGAATTATGTATGCCAAACGATTTTAAAAATCTAGTCCTCTCCCTTATACATTTAGTTCCATGTGATGTATTCTTAGAATTGGATAAATTAATCATGAAATCCTTGTTACGAATACCACCATATGAATGTGTGGTCATGGCATACATTTTAGTTGCTTTTAAGTTGTGTTTCGGTTTAGATGACAATTATGAAGTGAAGCTCTCAGATGCAGTAGAAAAAATTAATGATGAAAATTGCTATCTGAAGTCATACAAATTGGGTGAGTATTCTGAACCCACAGATAGACTTTTCTCTTTCAGAGAGTGGTGTGGCTTTATTCAGCTTCGTAAAATGATACTTTGTAAGTACTATTTGCACATGGCAGAGCAGTATTCATTAGATATTGATGATTATGTCTATATGGAACATTGTAAGGGAAGGAAAAAAGACAGAGAACCATTGTTAAGTGATGAAATAACTATGAATATTCTGGATAAGATACCCCAAATTAATACAGCTGAAGTCATTCCCAAAAGTGAATTCAAAGCAACTTTAACTCCTCTGTCGACTTATACTGATCTTGTGTTGCAATATTTTAGAGATCCAGATTTAAGGTTACTTTTCAGTGAAGATTTTACTCAATATTCTCTGAAATATGCATGTGAAAATCTGAATCTTTGTGACGAGGATAATGCAAAGAATATTATTTTAGGGGTGGATGATACTAAAAAAATTATAAACAAACGTATTTATGGTCGATTAGAAGAAAAATGCGCCACATGACACGACAATGGTGTATGTAAGGAATTGTGAAAATAAAAATTGGCTTAAAACCAATCAGCCTTCAGTTGAGCACATCAAGAAAACCAACAGTGATAGGGACAGTGATCACGGTTATGATTCGAATTCAGAAAATGTACCTGACATCGAGATTAGTAGTAAAGAAGAACAGAGCAGCAATCATGGTTCTGATGTATCTGTAAAAGATGTGATGGAACCGGAAGAAAAAAAATTAGAAACTATTGAGGAAGAGGACCCTGATAAGAATATATTTGATGATGATTTTAAGAATCTCATACTTACTCAAGAAGACGATACAATTTTAGGAGAAGATGAAGTTAAAACTGAAGAGCCAGAAAATAACAATAATCATGACATTTCTTACGACAGTATATTTCCAGATAACGAAGACAACAAAAGTTACTTATCTCACAATGACTCACAATTTTTTAATCCAGATACATTTGACAGATCTAGAACTATTAAAGAGTTGGTCATAGCAACATGTCTTAAGTATAAGATTAAAATTCCTAGAGAATATAATGAAAATGAACCTACAAAACGAAAATCTAAATTGATTAATGATATGGCTGGTGAAAGTGGTGCAAAGAGACCAAGATTAGAAGAAGATGGATCAAAGAAAAGAAAAAAGACTAAGCCTGGAGAAGTGAGAGAGGAAGTTCACAAGTTATTAGCTGAGTATTACAAAAACTTAGAAAATGACGTTTTTCTACAATTAAGAGAGCATGTCAAGAATGCTGTAAATAATGCTGATAAGGCACAAAAAGACAATGAAATGGATGGAAATATTGAAGCCATGGAAATGGATACAGCGGAAGACCCGAATATCAATGCAAGAAATAATGGAGATGCTGATGTCGTAAATATAGATGAGGTTAACACAGTCGCTATTGATAGTAATGAAAAAATAGAAATAGGTGATACTGACGTAGACCAAAGCAGCTTACAAATTATAGAAAACGACAATACTGAAGAAGAAAGTCAAGCAAAAGAAGATCCTAAGTTTGACGAAAATGAGTATGACATTAAACAGCTCTATGTAAAAGTAGACGGTAACGAAGACAGCGATACAGACGACTTGTTTGGTATAGCAAATGATCCCGAACTTATGGCAATACTAGATAAGAAGATAGATGAAATGTCTAAAGGAGAAGCTCTGCCTATCACTTCTAATTTAGAAAAGGTCACTTACGATTCAGATGATGACATACCGTTGAGTGTTTTGAAAGAAGAGATAATTGCTATGAAACAGACGAGAGCAAATAACGAAAACTTGCAACCACTGGTTAAAAATCAGGAGCTTGTAACAGAATTTAAGTACTGGACAAGATTTAACGCATCAACGAAGATGCGCAAAATGAGTGATTTAAATGAACCGTTTAATATAGAACTTCAAGACAATTTTCCGGCTAGTTTTTTTTTTGTTATTAGAGAGTGCGCTGGGATTATTGACTGTTCTCCTTACCACCTTTACAAGGCAATGGTAGCTTTGGAGCAACGAATTTTAAGTCATAACAGATAGCTTTAACAAAGGATTCAAAGCAAAATCTTGTGTAGACACAATATGGTGAAACTTGAGCAGGCTCAAATTAGGGTGGTTTGGCTATTCATCTCTGTCTCCCAAGTGATACATAGGACATATATCGTTTCTGAGTATTGCTGAATCAGGCAGGAATCAATTAATCATCATATCAGCCCACATCCACCCACTGCTGAGTATAGACCTCTTCTTTATCACGCCATTTCTGTCCTTTGTCCCGTCACAATATAGTCGGACCATCGGGCAGGTGGTCGTCGTTCCATTCTTGGCTGCCATTCGCAGCTTTCTAGTCCACCTATCATCTTTACGCCTTGCCAGGTGTCCTGCCCATCTCCACTTTAGCTCACACACTCGCGTGCCAACGTTTACTGCCCTGGTTCTCTTTCGAATTTTATCGTCGGGTACGCGGTTTCGTACAGAAAGACCGAGCATGGAACGCTCCATTGCACGTTGCGCCACCTTTAACTTGTGCATAGTTTCTTTAGTCAGCGTCCATGTCTCGGCCCCATATGTGGGCATTGGGAGGACACACTGGTTAAATACCTTTGTCTTAAGGTTCTGCGGGATTTTAGATTTAAAAAGGTAGCCTAACTTCCCGAAAGCAGCCCATCCCAGCTGGATCCTCCTCGTGACCTCTTTTACTTGTGGCCCCCGAGTAAAAGATAAATTATGTCTAAGATAAATGTAATCATTGATAAATTAATGAGTTCTCGTAAATTGTGACTAAATTGATCACCCCGAAGAAGCTTGTATTAGCTTCTTAATCATTTTTAAGGTTTTTCCTATTTGTTTTGACACTATGCTAGTCTTTTAGTTGATTTGTTTTCATTACCTATGTTTGTTTTAAGTTATGTGATTTGATAATGCTGTGATTGTCGTTATTCCTTGTGGATGTTAATATTAGGGTGCTTGGAAAATGTAAATATTTGTGATATGATAGTATCATTATGTATCTCATTTTATGACTACTATGTGGAAACTACAAACATTACGTTACCTAGCAGTTATTATTATGTGTCGAGATTAGTTTTTAACCCCCGACGCAAAAACGACGGGGTGTTATAAGTTTGACGTGTCTGTGCGTGTGTACGTCTGTGTGTCTGTCTAGGGCATCGTAGCTCCCGAACAAATGAACCGATTTTGATTTTTTTTGTTTGAAAGATGAATAAGGAGGGAGTGTTCTTAGCTATGTTAGATAAAAATCGATCCAAGATGGCCGCCGTCACAAAGATTTGGATTTTATGTTTTAACAGAACTCCCACAATATGGGTATCATATAAAAGGGCTTGAGTAGCAGAATATATTAATTGTGAAAAATTTCAAATCCAAGATGGCCGCCGTCGGAAATTTAGATATATAAATTATATTGTATCTACTTCTTAGATCCGATTTTTACTTTTTGTATAGTTTGCGCCATCCACGAAGACGCCGCACTTAGGGAGTTGCCACACTGGCGGATTGCGAGCATTTTCAAAGCGGAGCGACGAACACGTCCCTGTTGAATTCGCTGCGCATCCGCGGCGTGAACGCTGCGCAGTCGCGACGCATTCGCTGTGTCGTCGCTCCGCTTTGAAAAGGGTCGCACCAGTGTGGCAACTCCCTTATTGCTTTTGATATTCATCTACATTTGCTTTCAGTCTAGTACTGTCCATTAGTGTCTTTGTGGAAGGCGCGAATAGGCTTGTGTAATAGGTCAGAGATTGGCAGATTTTTTAAGTAGCATTGAGAAATAACGGTCAAAAGGAGCTATGTACAAAATTTCAGCTTGAAACCTTGTTTTATTTTTGTTATGAGCCCTCAAAGGCAAAGATAGGCAAGTAAATTTTAAGTCTTAAATTTAAGAAATATTTATATAGCGATATCTTATTCAATTTATAGACTTTTGTTAAGAAACCATTTTCATAAACGCACTATTTCATATAACTAGTGAGGGCTGACGTCACGCCTCACGTCGCTGTTTGTATGGAGCGTTTTGGGCAAGTCCATTTTAATTGATTTTTAAATTGTCCTATCTCGAAGAGTTTCCAAGCTATCAAATCCATTATCAAACCGATGTTTTCACTTTTGAGGGGTTATAATTACCAACAAGGGAAAAAATAGGACACAAGCCTATTATTATTAAATCATTAAAAGATTTATATGCATACATATTACCTAATTGTAAGACCTGACGATACTCTTCTTATGTCTATTATTATTATGTGAAATGTAACATAAACCTAATTTAATTTACGAAATATCGACTGTTTTGTAAATTTAATTAAGTTTATCTTAAGTGAGGATTATTTTGTTTTCTTCGAAGAGGAAATTAATTTGAAGATGTGGATAACATATTTTGTGACCTTTTCTTTTAAATGCTGAAATAATGCAATAAACTGACTGTTGAATTTAAACATAAGAGTTTAATTTCCTATCAGGGGTCTTAATTAAGGGGTCAAACTTAAAATTTGTTCCCTTAGTATAAGTAGATTATCAGTATTTATATTGTTCTCGTGGTTTTTGCAATAAAGTTTATTATTATTATTTTATTTAATTATCTCCTAATATTGTGTTTTCTAATAATGTGTGTAATATCAAAATCCTCGCCAACCCGTCTGCCAAGCGTGGTGAGTATGGCAATTACCCCTCATGTGATTGAGGGAGGCCCGTGCCCCAGCAGTGGGGACTTAAATGGGCTGATGATGATGATTGTGTTGATGATGATGATGTTTTCTTACAGGCAAGATAGATTACAACACCCTGTTGCTCTAGTGGTTTAAGTACCGGGCCGTGATCTCAGGTTCCCGGGTCGAGCGAAAAGTATGTTTCGAATTTTTGGAACATAGCCCAGGTTTGTGATCACTAATCTGCATTACTTTACTTTTTATTGTGTTTTCTAATTTAATTGTAAGTCCTTGTTGTACTATTTTACCTCAATAGTTGTAATATAGGGCCAATTCTACCAAACTTAATCCCATACTAAATATATGGTAAAGCACTGTCATTCTATGCAAATTTGACATTATACGATAGATTTATCCACAGATAAAGATTGGTCGAATTGGGCCAAAGGATCCACTACCTACCTATTCGTACACATCTCGGGAGACCGTCATGTTTGCTTGCATCTTTCCCTGTCCTGTCTGGAACATTTTTATTTAAGTAGTTGCAGTATTTTCTTTACCGGGTCTTGATTATTGTTGATTGGAGTCGCTGACATCCATTTTGAGAATGTTTAAGACATTTGGAGGTCAATGACCTGAGGACATCAAAGGGGATGAAAAAACAAGGTTTGTCTTAAAAAATTACGCACCAACCTTTTTGGAAATAAAACTGCCGCCTTAAATAATTTGAAAAATTGCGACAGTTTTTGGCTTCAAATTTTTTTATATATTTCTACTTCACTCCTGTCAACGTGTATCTGTGTTTTTTACCTGGTTGTATCATTATTTAACTGTTTGGTCAGAGATTGCAAGAATGTTGGGAAAGGCCTGTTTGAACTTGTTGAGGACAGCTGCTAGGCCTGCCCTGCCAGCCCTGGTGCCGCAGCGGGGCATCACTCAAGTGGGGATGGTGGTCTCCACACCTGCCAGGGTTCCTTGTTCAATGGGGGTAGGTAAATAGATATATTTTATTTATCGTACAAAAACAATAGGTAATATACGGAATCGCCGGCACATCACATAGACTAAAATTGTCCATCAAACGGGCCTCTACGTGTTGGCTTCCGCCCCACGCACGCCTTCCAAAAGTCCGGGACATGATTGCCCGTGGTTGTGGAACGACTGACAAACATAATAATATCCTCCAAGCCGATTACGACTACAGCGTCCAATCTTCGGCGGCTTCAGCGGCTTTCTCTTTCTCAAGTCACATCTTAAATAATAAAAGCATTATATAGTTGGTAAACTCGAATATGTAATGAAATTTATTAACAAGAATCACAATTGTATTACATATAAGTAATATATTTTTTTAAGTAACTTTAATAATATTAAAAGCAATGTTTAGTTATAATGTGCAAACACTAATTACAACCTGTGCGGATAAAGAATGGGATCAGAAATGGCGGCGCATCTATTCACTTCTCGCTCGCACACTATTTACGTCTATACTCGCACTCGTGGGTGTGCGAGCGAGAAGTGAATAGATGCGTCGCAATTTCTGATCCCATTCTTTATCCGCACAGGTTGTAGGATATAAGCCTAGTTCTAAGTGTCTAATGTAACCGTTGTATTCTTTACCGACTTATGTCTGTTGTGTTGCCAATAATAAATAAATCTAAACGCTAAGTCACGACGCATGATATATTATAAACAAACACAGGTGCACTCCCTTACCCTCATATTCCAATGGGGACACTACTGTGACACGACCGGAGAGGGCCCGGGCGCAGGACTAACGGCTTAACGTGCTTTCCGAGGCACGGGGGTACAAGGCCGCCAACTACCAGACTCCGGGCTGTCACTAGAATTTCTTACATACACATTTTTGGCCGGACCCTGGGATCGAACCCGGGACCTCTTACCCGGTAACCACTGCTACTACTAAGTCACAAAAAACAATATACAAATAGGTAAGTATGATATAACAACAACATACCAATATGGCAACCTTTGGGTAGAGGAAAGAAAAAACGTATTCATAATGGGAGAAGGCAGTGCAAAGCAGTTTAATAAAAGAAATTGAAAATGGTAGAAATAAATGAATCGCGCAGAACTTTCGATGTTGATCGCCCGGAGTCTGCAACAGTGACGCCAATCGCAGGTTTTATTTATTTATTAATTTCTTGTACCATATATATACAATATACAAGTTACATAAATATCATACATAAATATCGTAATACATGGACCTTGTCATGTAAGGGTATGGCAAGAGTTAAGTATTAGTTACAACCTGTGCGGATAAAGAATGGGATCAGAAATGGCGGCGCATCTATTCACTTCTCGCTCGCTCAATATTTGCGTCTATACTCGCACCCCACGAGTGCGAGTATAGACGCAAATAGTGTGCGAGCGAGAAGTAAATAGATGCGCCACCATTTCTGATCCCATTCTTTATCCGCACAGGTTGTACAATACATTTTGTGACATATTACTACAACTACTTACTATGTATTATTAATACAATATTTTATTTATCCTAATACCTAGAAGTGCTAATTTTACACCGAATAATAAAATTCAGACATGTTTTGTATTTATATAATGAGCAGACGGATCACCTGATGGTAAGCTGTTATTGACACCCATAGATATCTAAGCAATAATAATGAAGTCTAAAACGCGCTGCCAACTTGTGCTTAACCCCCTGTGAAACTATCCGAAGCGTGCACGATGTTGAGTTATACAAAATACAAAAATAATTTATTTCATCATAACCCATACATAAAATAAGCAAGGGTTGTTAATGGCAGGCAAGGGAGTTAATGGCAGAGTAAGTATTCATATGGATTAGAAAATTCCAGAGCATACTCGGACGTCGTTATCCACCGTGGCTACTGTTCCTCTTTTTAACGGAATATGACGGTAAGGGAATAGAGAGTGCACATGTGTTTGCGCACACACTTGAGCACTATAATATATCCTGCGTAAGTGGCTGATCGTTGAGATTGGCCGCCTTAGCCGAAATCGGTTGGAGGATATTATGTTTGTCAGTCGTTCCACAACCACGGGCAATTATGTCCTGGACTTTTGGAAGGCGTGCGTGGGGCCGAAGCCAACACATAGAGGCCCGTTTGAATGACAATTTTAGTCTAATGTGATGTGACAACAGCCGGCTATTCTCCCTGTATACCTACACTATGGATTGTAGCCAAGGACAGTGCCTTATTAATGTAGGACTATTGCAAGAAATGGATACAAAAGAATCTGGGCTATTGGTTTGAGGTGCTGATGGACTATGTAACTGGGACTATTGAAGCACTATGGCGCCTTTTTTTTTATTGCTTACTAGCTGTTTCACGCGGTTTCACCCGCGTCCCGAGGGAACTACTTCCCTTACCGGGATAAAATATAGCCTATGTTACTTCTGAATAATGCAGCTTTCTAATGGTGTAAAAATTATTGCAATCGGTCCAGTAGTTTTTGAGTTTATTCATTACAAACATACAAAAATACAAATATTTCCTCTTTATAATATTAGTGTAGATAGTAGGTAGACGAGCTTGCGGCCCATCTGATGGTAAACGGTAACCGCCCTTAATAGACATCAACAATGCCTGAGTACATTCATGCCACTGCCTATCGCCCGATCAGTTATGAAAATCACGAATAAAATGGCAAGCAGTGACTCGCACGCACACTGAATGGGCTCCCTAAACGGTCGCTCTCGCAAGGAGCGACAAGAGAGCAACATTGTCGTGAGGTGATCAGGATGTCGAGAGGTACACCGCTTTCTACCCAGTGTCTGTAGCAGACACAGTGCCAACTCGCGATTTAGGCATCTTTCACTTCCACCCCCACTTATTATTATTAATACAGTTTCTCTTTATTTAACCAAGATCTCATTCCACAGGAGAAGATCCTACACGCCCTCTTCATGATAACCGTATGGACCACTCCGATAGCGTACTTCGAAACCCAACTAAAAGTATGGCGTCGCGAGTATGTTTCACCATGATGTGACGTCAGCAATAAACGAACTGTGAGCCTAGTTTGGTTTTAATTTTTAGTTGATTATTGTAACGATTTTTAGGGATGTTATCCGAAAGTCTACAGTGGGCTGCACTGGGTATTCCATTTTCCCCTACTGGTTCACAATGCCCCACTCGTACAACACAATAGCCTCACTATTCCTTCACTTTCCCCCACTGCAGGCTAATCAATTTATAGTTAAGAAAATGAGAAGAAATGACTTCATGACATGACACCCCACTATTAAACAAAAAAAAGATCTTTTATTTAGAGAAAACGGTGGCGGAAATTAGAATAACCCCCTGTATGTACACAATACAATTACACCTTTAGGCGATTGATGGGGCTGCCCTGATGATGCACCACTTCAGAGTTGTTCGCTGCTTGCAGCACTCTGGTGGTTCTTTTTATTGTTTTTTTGCTAAAAAATTAGACTAAAAAGTTTAAAAAACATTCTGCGAAAAAAAACCGCCTTCAAAAACCACGAACTAAAAAGTGTAAAATAATATTCAAATAACATTTTATAACAGTACACTCGAGACAAGGTTTTACCGAAGTTGGCGACTAATCTTTGAATATTTGATTGTTGTATTAAATTACAAGATAGTATTGGGCGCCAACTTCAGTAACACCTTTTCTCGAGTGTACTGTTATAAAATGTTATTTGAAGTGTATGAAGTGATGTAAATATTATTTTACACTTTAGTTCGTGGTTTTTGAAGGCAGTCTTTTTACACAGAATTTTTTTTAATTTAACTAGTTACTTTTTACTGGTATGGTGGTGAACCGATAAAAGGAATTAATAAAAGAAAATGTGCATAATTTTATTAGTACATTTATTTTTTATTATTAAAATAACAGCTTCTTGTCCTAATGCTTGAACGTAAGTTCCGAATAGAAAAATCATGTTTCTGCAATAGTTACATATTTTAACACTTAATACTTTCAGTTAACTTTACGTTCTAGTTATAGATAGTTCTTTATTGATTCTCATTATTCGGGAAACGATTTGTTACCGCAACACAATCAAGTCATTTCTTTTTCATAAGGTTTAGCAGCATTTTCGTATCGCTAATCTGCATCTTCTGTCGTTGCTTTTGTTTCTTTACAGGCCTCAATTTTTTCCGTTTCTGTTCTTGTTCTGGAATTTTCTTTTGTTTCTTCGGGGAGGATTCATTTAGAAGTGCTCTTAAATCAACCTTTTCGACGTTTTTAACGAGAGGATCGTTCGCTATGTCGATTTTGGATAAGACTTCTTTCTGGAAAGTTGATCTCTTCTCTGCATTTTGTTTCTTCTTTAAGATCTTGTTGGAGACAACTCCGGTGTTTAGCTTTTGTTTCTTAGATATTTTGCTTAATGCTTTCAGCTTATTTTTGCCGAATTTCACCATTTTTTTATAATTTACAACATAAACAATATTACACGTGCGCCACCACACAATCTTTTTCAAAATGTCATGATGACAGATGACGTTTCCGTTCGTGTTTATGTGCTATGTCAAAATTAGTGATGCGCTACGTTTACAGTAAACTACTTTTTGAAATCTTACTACTTCTTGGGTTTGCTTTGTATTCGGTTCAGAGAGTATCTTTTTCTTGGTTTATGGTTCAGAGTTGCAAATTCACTCGACATTAAAGTCGAATTTAGTGATTTCATAGATTCGTCTATACAAATCTCTAATTCGCCTTCAATGTAGAGTTCGCAAGAGTAAGCCACTAGAAAGATTGAAAATCATATTCATCTTAAGTCCAAGTAACCGTAGTGTTTTTTATCGGGTGGGCAGCCACCGAGCTACAGAGAGGACCTGTCAGACTTGACGACTTTATCGATTCAAAGCCAAATCTTCAGAAAGTATTGCATGCGACCACGATGCCTAGCTTCATTTGTGCCTAGTGTTTGCTTTTCTAAATAGATACTAAGTTTGCGCATCAGTGGTCAGCTTTCGGTGAGTATGCGTCGATACGCATACTCACCGACGCGTAAACCCCGATGGGTTTCATCCGCCTCGTTACACATTGAGCATATTCTAGTCTCATAGTGGTCATGAGCTTGTTAAAGCAATAATCCAGACGTGGGATTTACGGTCAAAGAGCTTTAAACAGTAAATAACTAACATGGAGGGCAATCGCGATAACTTAAAAAGTTTATGTTCGTATTTGTTTTGGTTCCAATTCAGTTTTGGTTATAATCTAACCTCGGAACAATTTGGTATCGCGCTAAAGCTTAAACGTTTACCAAAGTCCGATTACAACTGGACCGTAACCAAAAGTGACGTTAACCTATTATTTTTAATACTAGCTAGTATTTCAGTACAATCAATAGTCGATTTATCTTTTTGCTATATCACTAGTTTTGTCTGACACTGACAGTTCCACGCTGGTCTGTGGTATTTGTCTATTATGCTTACCAACAAAATAACGGCATTACAAAAAATTTAAACTTATAAAAGTAAAGTTTCGGCGGAGAAAATTTATAAGTTTAAGGTAAGTACTGTTGTTTATGTAAAAATATGTACCTACCTAAATAATTCTTCTTCTATATTGTTGTTTGTGATAATATTATAGAAAATGGAAGAGCAACGGCGAAGATGCACGACAGTGCGGCAGTTGGAACTTCTCTTGGAATTTAGTTACCTATGCTCAAAATAGATCAATTTTGAATATTTCAGCCAGCAGAACAGCATTGGACGAGTCTAGAAACATGGTTCTAGAAATAGAACGATTGAGAGCAGAAGCAGCATTAAAGATTGCCGAAGCAGTAAACTCTTTTGCACAATCGTTTCAAATTATTGCTGAAAGCATTGACCGCTTCGCCAATATGGTATTTTATTATTCTTTCTAACTAATTCAACATGGTGTTTGCTAACAGGTGTCCCAAAAAGAAAATTTAAAATTAAAGTAATTGTAAAAAAGTAAAATTTAAAAGAAAATACTATGAATGAAATCAGCTATTCCAGGGTAGTGCCACAAAATGTTTAAGTTTTCCTTTTGAGACACCTGTTAGCAAACACCATGTATACATGAAACCAGAGGTACATAAAACAACACAATCAGTATTATTATTTTGCACGACGCCATTTTTCGAAAAATCGCGTCGTTCTATACATGGTCATTAATTTCTATTTTGTTTCAGTATGGGCAACAACATGAACAATGAGGGAAATACAAAATATATTGTTAATAAAAAAAAATAATTTTGTAAAAAGATGTTTTATTTAACTATGTACTCTGTCTCTATTTGCCCACAAACGGTGGACGAGTGCCTGCCGGCGCGACCGCCCTAGCTGCAACTCGCTAAGGGCGCTCCGGCCCCTGTCTGTCCTAGGCACTCCGCTGTTCACACCCTCAGTCAAGGTGCGCTCTCGAGCCGCTTCCTCAGCAGTCAGCGGAGTGTAAAAGATGTTGGCGCTGTGTGCTATGTTATGCAGTACACAGCAAGCGTTTGTTATCTTTGCTGCAACTACTGGTGAGTAGTGCAGCTTCCGGTCAATTAAAAGGCACCTGTGAAAATGTTTTTAAAAGTATGTATTGATATTGCAAGTATTTAATATTTCATTTAAAAACAGAATCACTACAAGTATAACATACCTAAAGCGAGCTTTCAAAACTCCTATACAACGCTCAACTGTACTCCTTGCAGACAGGTGAAGTTCCTGGTAGTACTCTTCAGGGGTGTCTGGCTCTGGCTCTGAGATAGGTATCATCATAGTCGTCCTCAAAGGATACCCTGAATCTCCTAAAATGACTTTTTTTTATTAATACTTAAACTATTCACTTATGCATCAAATGCTTTATGTTATGATGATCCAATCTTTTTTAATCTTAGCAGTGATATAGCTAGCAAATAAATTTTCTACTGCAATTTGTTTGTTATGTTTCTTATGTTAAGTATAAATCTACCCAAAAGATACAAATCCTCTCCGTTTATACGATGGAGTCTCTCTAAATAGGAATTCAAGGGATGATTGGCCCACACTATGCTATCATGTGAAGATCCGGGATAACTAGCATCCACACATAATATGTTTAAATTTGAGTCGCATATCTGAAAAGAAAAATACTTTTCTGATTAAAACTCCTATATGATACAATGCCTAACTAAACTGATTGACAGGGAAGGCCTTTGCCCAACAGTCAGTTTATAGGGTAAGAAACAGTATTTTGTAATATTTCATAGGGTATTAAGATAAAAGCAACTCACTATTAGAACGTTTAGAGAATGGTACTTTTTTCTATTGAAAAACCTTTCTTCATGTACTGCAGGGCGCACTATTCCCACATGAGTGCCATCAATACAGCCCAGCACTCCTGGCAGTCTAAACCGTCTGTAAAACCTAAAAATAATAACTGCCATAGTGTCTTGGTATTTCTTGATTCGAATTGTTAATAATGAGACATGTCGGTCACTTTAGTTTTTCAACAGATGTCCTTGTTTCTAATACAATCATCACATAGATGAAACCCTAGCATAACCCTCTCTATAGCTTGCTTGCCGACCTTGTAAGATAAGAATACATTTACCAAAAATACTTACTCTCTTTTAATCAGTTCCCGTTCATTTTGTTGGAAAGGGAATGAAACATATTTGTTGATTATTGCCGGTGTATTTAATGCCTTGGTCACTTGTTGGACTGCTTTCGAGACACTGGCCTGTGCAACGCAATGTTGCCGGTTGTCTCCAACAATGGTTTGGTAAGAACCAGTGGCATAAAACGCCAACGCAACCAAAACCTTAAACATAAACCAATTTATTGGTTGGTGTACATAACTCCTGACAGTGATAAGAAACATAAAAGAAGATAGGTAACATTGACGTTAAAAAAATATACGTCTGTAATACGTTTGTACTTAATTAAAATATGAAGATAAGACAACCAAGCATTCACCGCCATACAAGATATTTACCTTAGTTTCCACGTCCAACGCTGATGCGTTGTTGCGATGTGATCATCGTAGTGTGGGTGGCATGTGAGGAATCAGTTCCTCAATTAAACCCCTGGTTAGATCTTTCGACAGTCTATACCGTTTTACAAATTGTCGATCAGTCAAGTTAAAGGCAAAACTTTGCAATCTTTCACACAAATTCTTTCTCCTGGTTTGAGCTCGAGCCATCGCCACATCGAACTCGTGAGCATTCTCCAACAAATAAATGTAGGCGTGATTCATTTTACTTTGGAAAAAGTTGAAAATTAAACCCAAACAACACAAGAGTTGAGAAAAGTTCTTGAATAAGTAGCGTCACTTCAACTTTCTTGTTTGACAGCGGTTACGTTTCAGTTGCGTTTCAGTTGCGACTCTAAACACAGCTAAAACATTAGCGCGATACGAAACGTAGAAATAGCTGTAGTTCAACTTAAGTTCGGTTTTGTTCCATACGATATTTATTAGCGCGATTGCCCTCATGGAGTGAAGTACCTAATCTTGGCAAATTAAACCAGGATTTACGTGATTTGTTAGTATTTACTATTTATTTATTTCTTGCACCATATATATACAATATACAAGTTACATCATAAATAACTATCGTAATATATGGACCCAGTGTTGTAAGGGTATTTGCCAGGGTAAAAAGGGTAAGACTTTCGTGTATGCCGCAGAAGGATTCTGGTTCATTGTTCTCGAAGCCTGCACTCATAAGCTCGCGGCTCATCAGCAGTCTCATTGACTACGATTCCCGCGTGACATAGAACCATTTTAATTGTAAACTGGCCCTTGAGGATTTAGTATCAATTCGTTATTGAGCCTTCAATTACTTAGTTTTAAAAGTGAAACAAGCATTATTTCTTTCCATAATTTATTATTGTCATACTGTGTCCATAAGACATCGCAGAGCGCGCAACGGAACCTTCGACACATATAACTTTACATGTACATGTATAATAATAAAGGTGAAATTCAATTATTTTTCTACTATTAAAATAATTGTTACCATGTTTCATATCTTATGCATAATTTCATGTGTGGGATTTTAAAACTGATCATTCGAATCGAAATGTAAAATAAATGTTGTCTTAAAATAACTAAAAATCTACAAACTGGAATGTTTTCGTATGAATACACTAATTATTACAAAAAAAAATATCAAAAAGCTTAAACGAGTAAAAAAACTTAGCTCAAACTAATTTATTAAAATTAAACATGGACAGACGCTTGACAAAACGTTTAAAATAAATTCTTTGGGAATGTAACATTTTTTGCTTAACACAGCCATGATAATTTCGGTTTGCATAGAGTATGCAAACGGAAGGTTTTTATTTTGCAAAAAAAAAAAACCATAATGCTGAAGTTATTCTCAAATTATTTTAATTATAAATCTATAATATTGTATGTTTTAGGATTTAAAAAATGTGTACCTGGTAACTCACAAAGGATACTCAAAGTTTTGCATTAATTCTTTTTTAATATTTCAGTCTGTGTTCTTACAATCTTTCATTAATTGCCTACCTTCTTATATTGTATCAATCTCAATAAGTGTCCCGTCCCTGTTTGATAATCAGTAAGTCAAATTGTACTTTTCTGCAGTCTAGTCAACAAAATAAAATATTAAAGTATTCGATCGGTCGTCCATTATGGACTGTTAAATTCCAATCAATTGAATAAATATGGGTATTTAATGTTGAAATAGGTATAGGCTTAAAAAATCTAAGTAATAATCTACATTTTCTAAAAAGTAGCTACTGTATTGTCCACTCCGATAGGAAATATTCAGATGAAAGAGTTCAAAATATAAACATACGGTAAAATATATACTTATGTATTAAATGAAATATAAATAATAAATAATATTTTCCCAATAGGGATTAAAGTCAGTTAGAACTTTTTTAATGTAAAACAACACCCTGAAAGCATCAAATGCAAAAAAGCAAAAACCTTAAAATATTAGTACTTAATAAATATATAACTAATTAGGGTATTAAAGTTAAAAGTAAATGTGTCAATTTTAAATTTTATCATTATGCGCTTTGAGCTATTACTTAAATTCTAAATACAAATATTGATTTTGCTATAAAACTTTTCATCCTAAAGATTTTATTAATGAACACATTTTTATCTTTTGTATAAAAATGAATAATCAAAATTGGCCTGTCATCAGAAATTGCTAATGCCATAAAGGAATAACACTAGCATAAAATACTATTATATACTTTATTATAGTTTTGTAATACAATTAAGTCAAAAAGTTTGACGTAGATACTCGTATTGTCGACCTACTTCTAATAGGACATATCTCATTTTTTAACATTGGGCGCCTAGAGCCCAATTCTCGGGCTCGTGACGTTACCATCATACGAATACGTAAAACTAGTTAAAACATAGTTTTTTTTTTTGTATGGATTTCATGTGACATCCGCCATGTTTTATCATATCGAAAATCTCGAGAATGGGGCTCCAGAAGCCTAATGATGAAAAATGAGATACGTCCTATTAGAATTAGGTCGAAGGGTATGTATTAATATAAAATATTTTTTATGCTTGTACTTTTCCACTACTTCCTTAATGGATAAATTATAGTTTTTATATAAATATTTTTGAACCAAGCATCACACTAAACATACACGCATTATACAAATCCATAACTATAATATAACTTTGTTAATTTGCCTTTGGTACTATTGCATTTAGATATTTTCATAATATTATGCATGACTATCAACTTTTTACTACTGTTATATTTATGTATTTCGAATGGAATGTCAGTTATGTTATGTCAGTTATCAGCAACCAAGTTCTAAATAGAGATTCATGCCATCTTACTTAATACATAGCTATGTGCTTTGATTATACATAGGTGAAACAGCATGATAAAACATGTATAATTGCTTGATTTATGCTACATACATAGACAATAACAGTCAACAACGGCTTTACATTTATAATTACAACACCGACTTCTTAAAATGTTAACAATATTTGCATGATTTCGTATTAATTAATTTTTACGTCATATATGCTGTGGCCGTATATAAAAATGTTAATAAATTGATTTTTATAAATTTTTAGTAAGGTACCAAATCATTGAGCGAAGTTAAAAAATAGTAATAGTAAAAAGTAGATTTCCGAACAGTCGATCAACAATTACCGTATATTGATTTATCGTAACAGTTAGCGGTCGGTTTTCATTTTAGAAAGGTATGAAATAATCATTATTCAAGAAGATTTATTGCCACAGCATAACAGCTAGCTGATTAGAAGCACAGTCCTTAAAATAATAGTAGTAAAACTAGTACTCGGTAATGGAGTGTTTCGTGGCTACATCACTAGTCCGGTTGCGTTCAGTGGTCGGATATGTTCACGATCATATGGCAGCGTTCACTAAATAAAAAAAATAAGTTAAATTTTTAGAAGTGATTAATCTTACACCTGAAGTAGGTATTGAATAAATGATCATTTAGTTACCTTCATTTTTGGTCGAACGGCTAATGTTAATTTTTGGACTAGATGCGTCGCACATGCTGTAAATAAAAAAAGAATGTAAGTCCACAGAAAAAAAATACACTGGTCTTACTATATTTTTAGTAAGGCCTCCTGCAGTCTGTGTGCAATGAATACCGATGGTAGCTCACATCGTGGATAAGGATGTGCCCTCCATGTGGAGGAACGTGTTTCCAATCCGAGCATGCACCTATGGATTTTCCAAATCTATGTGCTTATTTCTACCATTAGCTCGGCGGTGAGGGAAAACATCGTGAGGAAACTGCACGTTTTGATAGTTTCTGAAACGTGTAACCATGATTCAGTTGGTCCCCTGTAAAGTGTTCGGTACGTCAGACGTCGGTCGTTTTATTGTAATTACCAGACTCCCAAATCCTGAATCATGGTGGCGGGCGCCAAAGCGACAGCTTTGGACGCAACCGGGATTTACACTCTAACGGCCGCACTCAGAGACGTCATTAAAGCTAATGTTCCTTAACTTTCTTTATGCGTATCAAAATAGGGTCAATATTTTTTCTTAAGTAGGCAACTAAGATACCGTGTGGTCCCCGGCAGAGTAGAATAGGCCACCCTCACTCTTACCGAGGTGTCGTAAAAGGCGACTAAGGTAAAGCTGCTGGCATGATCATCAGCACCCAGAGAAGGAAAACTCAGCATTTATATCAAAACCCTCGCCAACCCGTCTGCCAAGCGTGGTGAGTATGGCAACTACCCCTCATGTGATTGAGGGAGGCCCGTGCCCCAGCAGTGGGGACTTAAATGGGCTGACGATGATGATGATGAGAAAACTAAGTTCATCAACGACTCTGAGTGTGGCAGTAAGATGATGATGATTAACAAAGCTCAATTTTGAATGTTAACGGTAACAGAAGAACTACACGGGTGAGTTGTCTCGTCGTGACAACTTGCTTAGACCTAATAGAGTCTTAAAAACCGCGATTGCTTTTAGTGATATCCCCTGAATCCGTAGGTCGATAAAACGTAAAAACACCGGCGTTTTATTGAGTGTCTGTGACTTTGAGACTTCGACTGTTGGCGACTTATTCTCAATAAGTACTTTACATTGGCAAATTATCTTCGGGTAGAGCAAATATTAAATTAATCGCCTTTCCTAGTATGGCCATCTAATGAGAAGAGGGAAAGAACATGTAGGTAACCAAAAAAGTGAGGAGTTTAAATGTAAGTGGATGGAGGAACAGAGGACGGCCGAAAAAGAGATGGATGGATTGTGTACGACATGATAGAAAAAGGTGTGGATGATTCAATGACGAATGAGAGGGACGTATGGAAAAGGAAAACATACTGCCCGACCCCAGATATCCTGGGAAAAGGAGGATGATGAGAGCCATATTAAAGAAAAACAAAAATAACAGTTTCAATCATAAGTCATCATCATTTCAGCCAATAGACGTCCACTGCTGGACATAGGCCTCCCAAATGTTCTCCACACAGATCGGTCCTGCGCCGCCCGCATCCAATGGATTCCCGCGATCTTCACCAGATCGTCCGAGCGAGCGGGTCCACCTTGTGGGGGGCCTGCCACTTGTGCCAATCGCAAGTAGCTAACAAAAAAACACCCTACTTACAATTACACTAAATTGAAATTCAACCTACTAACAATAATCATACATGACTGCCTAAACTTAAGCTATTGTAACTTTATTTAATTGAAATTTGATCGCGGAGCAATTTTTCAAATTTTGTAACCCTTTAAAAATAAAATAAGCACAAATAAGGCACGGAACCAGTGTCCGTGGAATTTGTAGTTCTTATTTTTTCAAAAAAACGAGGGAACTCACTGGTGAGGCTATGGAGGCCGCGCAGGCGCGTGCGCGGGTGCAGCAGCAGCAGGTACACGGGCACGGCCGTGAGGATCATGCAGCAGCCGATACCCGTCTCCGTCGGCGACGCCACCGCCGGCACCGCCACCACCAGTACCGTGCAGATTATGTAGATCACTGGAATACAGTTTCACTACTATTTAAAAAAAATAAATTGAAAAATTAAAATACCCCCGGCGGCCATCTTGGTTTTGAACTTTGTCCCAATACATACATACATAGGTATTTCACAACATCACTAACATTGATCTGACTCCGAGATAGGTAGCTCAAGCACCTGTGTTACGGATATCAGAATCAACAGTGGGATTACAAATATATACATATAATTCTCACAACATCTCATACGTTGACCTGATTCCGTACTAAGTAGCTTAAGCATTTGTGTTACAGATATCAGACAACAGAGGAACACAAATATATACTTAAATACATATATTACACCCAGACACCGAACAAACACAAGTGTTTATCGCACGAATGTTTGTCCAGGGTGGGGATCGAACCCACGACCTTTGGCGTGAGAGGCAGGGTCACTACCAATTGCGCCATCCGGTCAGTCATATAATATACTTCTCTTTTGTAAATACATATCTACTTAACATATAGGCCTAGAACGCACTAGCGGAAGGCCGCGATACGGCGTGCCGTTGCGGCAGGCTGCACATCAATGTTTCCATGAAACCGCTTGATAACAACGCACTCATTTGCTGTCAGCCGTCAACCGCTCCAATTGTCCTGGAGCTGATGTGCGGCTCGCCGCATTGCGGCCTACCGTTAGTGCGTTCTATGCCTAATACATAGATAACACCCAGACCATTACAAACAGACATGTTCATGCAGACAAATGTTTGTACTGTGCGGTGATCGAACCCGCAACCCTTGTACCAGAGGCAGCGTTCACTACTATTGTTCCAAACGGGTCGTCTTTCCCACACTGTTCCAAACAATAAATATGTTCTGCTACTCAAGCCCTTTTATATCATACACTTATTGTGGGAGTTGTGTTAAAACAAACAATCCATATCTTTGTGACG
Organism: Marasmia exigua; assembly: GCA_019059595.1. Taxonomy (NCBI): domain Eukaryota; kingdom Metazoa; phylum Arthropoda; class Insecta; order Lepidoptera; family Crambidae; genus Marasmia; species Marasmia exigua. Next base: position 19,915,171 of record CM032484.1, on the reverse strand, counting down.
GCAGCCATCTTGGATCGATTTTTATCTAACATAGCTAAGAACACTCCCCCTTATTCATTTTTCCAACAAATAAAAAAACAAAATCAAAATCAGTTCATTTATTCGGCAGCTACGATGCCATAGACAGAGAGACACACACACACTCAGATACGTCAAGCTTATAACACCCCGTCGTTTTTGCGTCGGGGGATAAACAGTTTATTGAATACTAGTGGCCCTACTAGTAAGTACAGTAAAAATCCCCAGAAGGTCTTATAGTGAGGCATGTGTGCAGTAGTGATGCGAAATGGCAATGGTTCAGTGAATTGTTTACTCGACGAGCAAACCACTGATTTTCAGCCATTGCCAGTATTGAGGGATGCACGTGACGGCACCGCAGTAACAACTTAAACTAACTAAATGAAAGTAGACAAATAGTAGACGTTAAACAAGTATTACTTATATACGATAATAAATAGAAGTAAACAAACACGGATTATAGCTGTATTAAAAGTAAATAGATAAGATGTGTGTGTAAAGTTTCTTACGATGCAGCAGTGGAATTGAAGCCATGCAAGCAACCAATCGCTGTGCCTAGTTTTTGTCGTTCCAAGAGAATTAATTTTAGATTTTTCTTAAAAATAGGTTTGGAACGAGCTTCCCTTAAGGGAGGAGGCAAGTTGTTCCAGCATTTAGTTGCTTGATGGCGGAAGCTAATTAGGTGGGAGTGTTCTTAGCTATGTTGGATAAAAATCGATCCAAGATGGCCGCCTTCATAAAGATATGGATTGTATGTTTTAACACAACTCCCACAATATGGGTATCATATAAAAGGGCTTGAGTAGCAGAATATATTTATTGTGACAAATTTCAAATCCACAATGGTCGCGGTCGGGGCTTTTTATATAAAAAAAAATAATTAAAAATGTTATTAAGGTTGATTATTTGTTAAAAAGGAGGTATTGGCACATCATCGTCGATATGTAGATATAGATAATAGACCTGGCAAAAACATAAAGTTCAAAAGATTAGAACATTTGCATATGGATCAGTGCAGAGATGCAGAACAGTGATACGCTTTATTTGGAACAACGACTCTCTGATAGATCCGCGATTCATTCCACTCATTCGGATCATTCCGCTCGTCCGGAGCATTCGGCTCACTCGGATCATTCAGCTCATTCGGAACATTCGGTTCCACTCGGACTCGAGTATCAATTGGAGTCGAATGATACATTGGCAGCGAACATTAGAGGAAAAAGATAGAAACTCTCAATTCGGTCGTAAAGTCCGTACGAACGAGAATATATCTGTTGCATTCAAACAAAGGAGACACACAGTGCGCGTGAAAGTGAGGGAAACTCTGATTCGGTCGTAACGTCAGGTACGCAGTAGGCTACCAGGTTAGAAAAAAAATCGTTCATATACTAAAAGGAAACATTGAATGAATAAATATTTTACTTTATTGTAAAAATGTACTGTAAATACAAGTTTTAAATTATACTATTTTATCGACAAACCAGAATTTGTATGTTATGGTGACCGGAATTATATCAATAAGTATCTCTTCCAGGCAACCTTTTTGGTAAATTTTGTGATTTAGTAACTTAATTATTTATTTCACTAATACATTTACAAAAACAAGTAGCATATGATAATGTTGGGTGTATTTTTTTTTATTCTTGGCGCCCAACGTGGCGTTTGAATTATATGTAAGTTATATGTATGTTAACCTGCATAATTATATGTATGTTAACCTACATAATTAACGTAGGGGAACCCAATGTTAACTGAAATCTTTTCTAAGAGACTTTGTCATCATAAGATAAGGTCATTTGAATACTTTAAATCTTACCTGGGAAGAACAAATTGACTTTGATAGGCCTATCTAGGTCCGGCTTCGTATACCGCAGCACTGGAAGACATAGGACCGCTGCGCCTATACTCAACTGTAATGAAAAATACACAATTGATTTATTTACGTTTTAATGATAAAAAAGCACGTTATTGCGGGCATCAATCTGATTTTGACATCGTACTTATTAGCCGATTTCACCCGCCTTCCACCAACTTGCTTTCATGTTACTTTTACCTATTTATACTAGAGGCGACTAACGAGCAAGCGGCCATCCAACTACACTCGCAAGCAACCAAATCGACTCAGGACCTAATTTTCATACAAACATGCTCAGTTCTGTGGCCTACAAATATTTCAATTTACCCCTCATAATAATAACTGGTTCCACTGAAAACCAGCGTTAGCGGCTCCTACTCTAGTCGCTAACACATGCTGAGTGGATACCATTTTAGGCACATATACTTGTACACCTGCTAAGCGATTCTCTAAAACTCAAACAACACCTCGCATCTCACTTCGCTGGTCGCTCTCACTTCGCATTAGATTCAAAGTGACCTTGAATTTGCATTCTATAGGCATCACCCAGTGTGTTACGAAGTGAAGTGAGCGACTAAGCGCCATTACTATACTAGTGATTGAAACGCCTTATCAAAATGTTAGTCGATCTTTATCGACTTCTGTTTTTTGGCGCAGCTGATAAGATTTTTATACAGAACTTGTTAATATTTAATAATATTTACCATAATCTTTCTAAATCTACGAAAATAAAAGAAGATTTTACGTAGAAACCCAAAAATATGCAATTTGTGACATGTACATAATCTGTGCTTCACATTACGAATATTAAAAAAAAGAAAGTCATGCATCTCAATCTGTCATTGTTGATTGTGTTTGGTGGTTGTTTGTTTACATTCTTTCGTTTTTGCTAAAAGTGCCGGTTTTGTGCAATTACCATGAAGTAAGTATATCTTTGAGGTGGTTATAAGTTATAAACATATATATTGAATGTACGTAAGTTATTTTATAAATTCAACGAAACATTTACAGCTCAAATGATACACGATCCTCCCATCCGTCGACGGCTCAAGTTGAAACACTTGTAGAGTTTTTGGAAAGAAACCCAAGCTTGTCCAAGGGTTTTTTAAGAACCTAGCATGCTAGAGAGCGAAGCCGTAGGCAATGGGAGGAATTGGCAGTGCGCCTAAATAGTTTAGGTGGCACTATAAAAAGTTACAAGCAGTGGACAAAGGTTAGTATCGCTTAAATATATATTAATTACATATTGTGGAACCACTTAACATTCTTTAGAGCAAGCTATGTTCTTCAAAGCTAACCATTCAAAATGTATCACGAATATTGATATCAGGCACACTGATTCTTAAATAGGTACCTATCACTGAAAATATATATGTATATTTAATTATTATTTTTTTCTTTTCTTTATGTTTATCTGATTGTAGTATTGCATTTTATATAACCTGCCAATTGTATTTTAATATAACTTTAACCATAATGATTTATTATTTTTTCAGCATCGCGTCACACACCTGCTTCATCTTCAATTATGGCTCCTCCACCGTCTCAACGGCGGACGGAATTTTCCACGTTTGCCGAAAGATTTCTGAGGGTGGAGGAACAGCAGTTGGAGATACTAAGATCTAACTCGCAAATAATCCGGTCCTTTTTGGAGAGAGTTCCGAAAAGGACAGAATATTTGCAGAAGCAGTGACTGCAGTGGGAAGGGGACTTCAATCTTTGGCTGAAGCCATCCAAAAAAATTAAATTAAGTACCTAGTTTTAATTGTTAACTATTTTTATGTATTAAGTAAGTGCCGAGATTCTGCAATTCATTTATACTTTATAAATGAACTGCAGAATCTTATGTTTTGATTAAATGTAATTTTAAAATTAATGTTTAAATATTTTTTTTATTCCCTCTCTTTTTCCCCTTTTATTTCAACTACTTACATACCTACTTGGTACAGTCAGAACAAAAGTAGCTGAACATTATAGAACTTTGTCACACTAAGTTTTGTGCAGCTTGAGTAAGGGCTGGTTTTTCAATGGTCCGTTAAAAGTTAACAAATCGATAAAATGAAATACCATCAAAGGTAATAGTCACATTCATGCAAGTAAGTAACAATAAAACTACTATCATTTAATTTTGCCGGCTAACATTTTATCCATCTGTTAAATTTTATAAGACGATGGAAAAATCAGCCCTAAGTCAACTTATTGAAACTGCGCAATGGTTAGTGTGACAAAGTTCAAAAATGTTCAGCTACTTTAGATTCTGACTGTATTTTTAATTTAATATTTCAAAGAAGGTTAAATTCGAAAGGGAATGCAAAACAATACATAAAGTAAATAAATAAAACAATAAATAACTTCATTAATACAGAAAATATAATGTCAAAGTCAAAACCAATTTATTCAATTTAGGTTTTTTACATACACAATATAACGACCAATTGGCACGTCTCAGATGAGCCGTCCATGTCCGATCACACCCACATTAGGTACGACATACTATGCTCGGGAACAAAGGAACCGAACACCTACCGTGACCCCAAGGGAACAGACTGGGAGGGCTTTAGGAACTCCCTTAGGTTATACCTTGGAGATTTTAAATACATCAAAACTGTGGACCAAGTGGAAGCCGCAGCAGAGGACTTAGGCAAGAGCCTAATGAATGCGTATCTAGAAAATTGTCCTCTCAAGACCACTAAGAGCAACAGAAACACGCCTTGGTGGAACAAAAACCTGGAGCATCTGAGGCAAAAGGCCCGTGCCTTATTTAACAAGGCAAAAAAAGACAAGAACTGGGATGCTTACAGGAAGGCGTTAACACGTTTCAATAGGGAGCTCAGGAAAGCAAAAAGAAGATCCTGGCAAAAATTCTGCGGGTCAATCAAGGACACTGCCCAAGCTGCCAGGATCCACAAAATACTATCCAAGACACCTGAATCCCATCTAGGCCTGCTAAGGAAAGCGGATGGATCTTTCACAGAATCTCCGGAGGAAACACTGAGACTGCTTGCTCAAACGCACTTTCCGGAATCCGTGTACATTAATAACGAAAGAGAACTCCAGGTCAGTAAATCTCCGGACAGGAGACCGAGGAATGAAGACTGGAGGAGAGCTTCCGTTATTTTTCGTCCCCAGCAGATAATTTGGGCCATTAGGAGTTTCAAGCCGTACAAATCTGGTGGGGTCGATGGTATCTTCCCGGCTTTGTTGCAGCGGGGCGAAGATATCATCATCTCTACGCTGATAAAATTATACCGTGCAAGCTTTGCTTGGAGTTATCTGCCATCAGCGTGGACTCGGGCGAGGGTCACTTACATTCCCAAGGGAGGGGACAAAGACAAATCGCAGCCCAAGTCCTACAGACCGATAAGTCTCACCTCATTCCTACTAAAAACGATGGAAAAGGTGTTGAACAGTCACATCAGGGCAACATACCTCGTTGAAAAACCCCTGAGTGCAAGACAACATGCCTACCAAACAGGCAAGTCCACGGAAACGGCACTTATTGACCTGGTGGACAGAATTGAGAAAGCCATAGAAGACAAAGAAATTGCACTCTGTGCCTTTCTTGACATCGAAGGGGCGTTTGACAACACCAACTTCGATGTTATAACACGTAGTATGGTGAATCGTGGAATCGACGACACCACCACCAGATGGATGGGATCCATGCTACAAAATCGGACTGCAACAACAACGTTGATGAATAAAACCCTACATTATAGAGTGACCAGAGGATGTCCACAGGGCGGAGTCCTATCACCCCTTCAATGGTCATTGGTTGTTGACAGTCTCATCTGCGAGCTCAATGAAGCCAGATTTCTGACTCAGGGTTACGCAGATGACATAGTAATAATGGTCATAGGAAAATGCCCTAGCACCATTTCCAATCTTATGCAAAGGGCCCTACGAATAGTAGAAAACTGGTGCACGAGACACGTGCTAACAGTCAATGCACGTAAGACGGTCTTAATCCCGTTTACCAAAAGAAGGAAACTAGAGGCGCTACACACCCCAACACTTCTTGGTACGAAGCTATGCTTGTCCAACGAGGTCAAATATCTCGGAGTCTTTTTAGACCAAAAACTAACATGGAACAAGCATCTCGACTACATCACTAGAAAGGCAAAAATTGCGATGGGGGCAAGCAGTAGGTTGGTGGGGCTAAAATGGGGGCTACGGCCCATGGCCGCACTCTGGATTTATAAAACCATAGTGAGGCCGATCGTCACTTATGGCTGCTGTGTGTGGTATAAGAAGACGCACCAACTTAACTGCGTAGAGAACCTCAGCAAAGTTCAAAGAACTGCCTGCCTTATAGCCACTGGCGCGCTTTCGTCCTCTCCCTCTGCAGCACTGGATGCCCTCCTGAACATTCCACCTCTGCACATTCACGTGCAGATGGAAGCGAGGATGGCTATCACGAGAGCGAAAATCAGAGGGAGGACGAGATGGCATTCTAGGGTCATGAGAGGCCTCTACAATGAACTAATGAAAATTCCGGTCATGGATATGCCCTCTGACTCCATGGTCCGTGAACACCGCTTCGATAAGCGGTTTACAGTCTTGTTACCAAGTAGACAAGACTGGGAGGCTGGAACTCCCGGAAATGTTAAGCAGAATGACATCGTTTGGTATACAGATGGCTCCAGGAAGCAGGGCATATCTGGGGCGGGATTTTGTAATGATCGCTGCGGAATACGCAAATTGGCCAACCTGGGTCGCTATACCACAGTGTACCAAGCGGAAGTCTTCGCAATAATTGGCTGTGTCCAAGAGAGTCTACAAATGAATCTCCAGAATAAGAAGATATTCATCTTCTCAGATAGTCAAGCTGCCCTCAAGGCGTTAACATCCTGTGAACTTGACTCCAAACTCACTAGCGAGTGTGTCCTGCTCCTAAACCAGCTTGGCAATGCCAACATTGTAAATCTGATTTGGGTACCGGGACACTGCAATATCAGAGGCAACGAAGTCGCTGACGTGCTAGCAAAGGCCGGGGCAGAGAGCCCACTACTCGGACCGGAACCAATAAGTGGCGTTCCAGCATGCATGGTCAGGTTCGAGTTAAAAGAGTGGGAGAAAAAACAAAGCACTGAATTCTGGAAAAGATTACCTCGACTAGAACAGTCTAAGGCGTTGATACAGGCGTTCGATCAGAAACGAGCTGTAGAAATAACAAAACTGAGTAGAGGACATGTTAGGGCACTCACTCGGACCCTCACAGGGCACTGCAAATTAAATAAGCACCTGCACAACATGGGCCTTACAGATACCAAAATCTGCAGGTTCTGTCGCGAGGACGAGGAAACGATTATCCACGTCCTCGGCGAGTGCATAGCGCTGCACCGCTGCAGAAGCCGGCACCTGGGAGCACACATGATCTCGGCTGACGAGATCAAGAGCTCCCCCATCAGCTCCATTCTCGGGTTTATCCTGGAACTGGAGCTACATGAGGTGCTGTAATAGGTTACGGGGCTGCCACAATAGATCATCTACTGGTCGCAGTGGCTATGAGACGCAGGGCTCACCCCATTTCTATCAAATAATACACAATATAAAGGTCAAAAGCTACGCTAACTTCAATAAAAATGTAATAATAATTAATGATGACGTGTACGCCATAACCTATGTACTAAGTGTCGCCTACGTAATTGCCCAAGAGCCAAATCGGCGTTCGATGGTAAATCCCTACTTTGCCTTCTTTGTACACCAGCAATAAAATGAACCTCTTCCACTCTCTCTTCGGAAATTTTGAATGCAGGCATTCCAGCACGATTGCATATGTTGTGCAAGACACAACATGCAATAACTATTTTAGCTACCACATCTGGATGGTAATCAAGAACTCTGTGTACTAATAAACACCTAAATCTTCCTTTAAGTACACCAATAGTTCTCTCTACAGAGTTGCGAGCGGTAGCATGAAGCTTATTATAAAAAGCTTCTGGGGAATCCTCTTCAGCTCCACTAATTGGCGTCATGAGATAGGCGCGTTGAGCATATCCTGAATCACCTGAAAAAATTAATAAGTGTTAACTATTTATTTTAATTGATAGGTAGTACTTAGATTGCATTAAAATATGCTTACTTACCAAGCAAAACAACTTCTTCACCTGCATTTGTCAATGCCTCTAAGTGATCTTTTATCACAGAATAATTAAATATAAAGCTATCATGAGTAGCGCCACCATAAGTGGGATCCACATTTAATATATTTAAATTGGCATCGGTTATCTAAAAGGAAAATAGAACAATAATAATTAATTAATATCAAGAAAGAGCTGGACGGAGCTGTGATTAGCACTCTTGGCCAGTGATTAGTTAAAATATGTTAAGCAACATTTAGAATGGTTCAATCACTGGAAGAGAACCTAATCAATTATTTTAAATCTTGAGCTAGACAATGTTTTGGCTAACTTGCGCTGGACTGCACAGAAAAGTATTGGTATGGGAAATGTGATACTACTTGTCTATGATATGATAAGATAATTTGGCACAAAAGAAAAATATATTTTACCAATTGGACATTTCTTGCATGGTAGCCTTTGCGACAGTAAAAACGTTCTTCATTCTCTGCTGGTTTTTTTAAAGCTACTAACGTGCCATCAATGCATCCAATAACTCCTGGAATGCCAAATTGTCTGTAAAATCTGCAATGTTGATTAAGGATAATTATTTAATGACAAGTAATGGTTATTTTATAAAAATCAAAGTAGCATATGATCATATATATCTTTCCTTTAATATTTGCCTTTCTTGTGTATTTTGAGGGAACCATATATATTTTTTTACAATTTTTGGATTATTAAGGGCTTGTATTATTTCATTTATGCAGCGAGATGCTGATGGTTGTGATATATGTTCTAATATTTTCCATTATCATTTTTTGATAACTGCCATTTGCCAAGAATGATAAAGTGCATAATATCTGTAAAACAATAACAATCATTAAGTGTAACTACTTGAAGGCTTCATGGTTGAAATCTACTACCTAATATCTATAGTGGTGAAGTGTCAGCTGACCCATCACATACAATGCACCGAAAGAGTCTTAAGTGCGGAAAAAAGGAGTCCTTAACATTACATTAGTGGTGCAGTGTATGAATAACACATATCCTATTCTTTAATAAGATTCCAATTGGATTCCTCTTAGTATTGGAGTCCACTCATTGGAGATAATAGGAATTACGACAAATTGGAAAAATAAAAAATATATAAAATGTAGATATTACTTAAGAGGGTTAGTCCGAGCTTAGAGGTAACTCAGGAGCATCACAAAATTAAATGCTTATACCTTGGTTAAATAAAATGTACCTACCTTTACACGAGCTGGAAGCCCCTTGCCTCGACGTTTTGTTACCTTTATCAGAGGTAGCACTCATGCTCTAGCTGGTCAATAAGATCTTTTGATAATCTATATACGCGAACATAGTCATCACCTCGAGTTAATATCGACAATCGTCGAATTTGATATGCTTGTCGACGCATTTCATACTTATCCAAAGCATGAGCCTCTTCCATTAAAGATTTCAGCAAAAACATTCTTGCCATCGTTTACACTTCAAGTTACTGTACACAAATGATAAAAGACAAAGTTTTTAATACTTATTTTGACTGCCCCCAAAACTGCGCCGGCGACAGCCGCACACCCACAACCACGGCCGCGAACGAAAGAAAGGTCGCTCGTGCAAGCTCGCTAACTTAAAAGATTTATTATACACTATTTTTATAAAATTTCGTCTATTTTCACGCAAAAAATTTTAACTTTTTATCTGACACTTGGTTTCGTGATCGAGTGCGAGGGGAACATCGAAGTGATGATGGAATTACGCTATGGAATGTAGTGTTGCCAACTGCTGCCAAGGCTTGTAGCTAGGAATTTGACAGAAAGTAGTTAGATTGGTTATTTTTTTCTCTTTAAAAAGTAGCTAGAAGTTGCTAAATTATCCGTCGAAAATTCAAAAAAAAAATTCAAAAAATTCAAAATTATTTGTTCAATAACACACATGTCATACAGATAATTGTGGTTGGAGCTTCCTTTTAATCAACATATTTGCTTGTATTAGGGAACTCTGCTCTTCTTTAAATTATTACATATGTTATGTTTAAACTTTCCTTAATTTGAACAATATAACATTTATTTTTATTTTACTTTATTAAAATTCAATTTTCATTTTCATTCTATTAAACAAATTGTGTGTGTGAGTGTGTGTGTGTGTGTGTGTGTGTGTGTGTGTGTGTGTGTGTGTGTGTGTGTGTGTGTTTGTGTGTGTGTGTGTGATAGAGAGAGAGAGAGAGAGTAAACAAAGTAGAGAGTTATTTAAATTAAATTTACGCGTGATAATATTTATGTAAAAGTTATTAGTTTTTATTCTTTTATTTTAAAGTTGTCGTATTATGCATTCGAGATCGTTGTAATCTATTGTTTTTAACCAGTCTATCAAAGATTTCCGTCGAAAATAAAAGCGAAAATACACTATTAAAACGCGACGCGACGCAACATGTTCACACGTCGATCTATAAATCTGTCAAATAAATCGTGAAATTTATTCTTGAGGAACTAACATGGAGTTCTATAGTTTTATAAGCAATGAGGTTACCCACACAATAGACAGAATACTTTTAACAGTATCAACGTTCAATTCGGTATAAAAAGTAAAGTTTTATTTTGTTTGTCGGGTATTATTTGGGCTATTTTTGATGCTGTACTTACAAAGACACCTCAAAACCTGTTAACAAGTAAAAGTCGCTAGAAAAAGTAGCTTAAACGTTTAGCTACAAGTTAAAAAAAAATGTAGCTGCCCGACATCAAAAATAGCTAGATCTAGCTACAAAGTAGCTAAGTTGACAACACTGATGGAATGCCTGTAAATACGTCATCTCATACTTTACCTGTCAAAAACTCACGGTCACTTAAGTTCAACTCGTTGCCACGCTCGCAAGAGCGGCGCTCGAGTCTATTCGATTTAACAAACGAGTTTTTAGAATGCACATCAATAAACTCACTGCGGATTCAGATGCGAAGTTTGAACTGAGATCTTACAGAATCACACTGCTGTATTGATTTGCCTACTGTAAAGTTTTAAGTTGTGTTATTTAAATGTACTTGTAATTTTTAATTGTGTCCAAATAAATATTTTTTCTTTGTTTCTAATTTGAATATATTTATTGCGTGCTACATTGGTTACAAAGTATCTTAAATAATAAATCAAAAAGTGTTTACGACCTCAAAGATCATAATCGCACGCACACAGTCATATAGGTGATAAGTTTATATGTCTATTACATAATATTGAACATAGATACAACCTGTGCGTGGGGTGCGAGTATAGACGCAAATAGTGTGCGAGCGAGAAGTGAATAGATGCGCCGCCATTTCTGATCCCATTCTTTATCCGCACAGGTTGTATATATCTTATTAGGCCGCGTTCCGAGATACGCTCTGAGCACTGTCAGCACTCACAACGCCATCAGCGCCATTCCGATTCAGTTATCGTGCTTAGAGCGTTGATAGCGATATTTCAATTCGGAACGATCTGTTGGTGCGCTAACAGCGATTATGACGTTTTTCAAACGGATAGTTCGCCAAAGATTAAGTAAATTATTATATTATTTTTGTCTGTCATATGCTGAGTAATGCTGATGCTGAGCGGCCGCCTCTTTGGCGCATACAGGGATAATGTTGTCCTACTTTTTGTTAATGATTTATGTCTAGGTTATGTTTCTAATTAAGTTTCCTTGTTTTGTATTGTGCCAAATAAAGTTTTCATTCATTCATTCATTCATATTTAATCCCTAAGTAATTAAATAGTTTTTATAAAAGATAAACGTTCATTTGAGGTAATAACACAACTAACAATACTATTTTTGAAATGTCACTTTTGACAGCGTTTACAGTAATATTGCCCTTAGCCTGAGCACTGTGATTGCAAGATGGCGCCGATAATGACGTCATGCATGACGTCAAGAAAACGTTTATGAACGCGCTCACGTCAAAACGGAACGACTGTTAGCGCGCTGAAAGAGCTCAGAGCGTAACTCGGACGCAGCCTTAAAGATATGACAGCTGACAGTTAGCAGCTAATATAGTAAATACATATTCAAAATATTTTGTTCCTGTTCAAAACAAGTTCAAAATTCAAAAATTCAAAATTCAAACAGCTCTTACAAATCGTCATACATAAAAAAAATATAAATTATAGCTATGTATGTATATTATACATGTAATTAAACATATATGTCGATACAAAAAATATACTAAGATATTAATAAATATAATGTGATTCTACCACCGGAATCGGAAAGTTGATTCTGACGAGAAGATCCGGCAAGAAACTCGCCAGTTACTCTTTTTAATCATTAAAATTTTTTAAGTACAGTATCATGGGTGTAGGCGAACAGTTTATCATTTCCACAAATTCTTGTCATTTAAGTAATCATTAACTGTATAACTGTTCAAAAGACGTTCAAATAAATTTTATGAAAAATGTCATGTCAATTCAAAGAAATTAGGTTTTTTTATGGCTGCTTCTGTGCTGTATCCTCTTTATGTGCCTTTTTTCATATTTACTTTAAAAAGGTAATATGTAACTTAATATGGCATTTTCGACTTCAGTGCAAAAAGTGTGATATAGAATCAAATTTCAAAACTGGTAAACACTTTTTGACCGCCACTGTACACATTAGATGTTATTAATAAAATGTAGCGCCCTGTAGTAGTACTTATAGTGATCATTTTAAGGTAAATCGATGTCAAAAATGTTTTTCTTTAGTTGTGGACGTTATAACTCTGTCTTAACTATTCGCATGTCTTAAAATAAGGCTAAATAGGCATAAGTAGGATAATATTTTCTGTTTAACACCTACTTTATGTAACCTGCCCTGTTCATAGTGAATAAATTATTTGATATTTGTCCTGTTGCCACCGATATCATGGATAAAGGATTCGGCGGGTAGGGCTTAAACAAGCCGCATGAATGATGCAATTCAAAGGTTTCAAATTAGTGTCTAGTGGTTTTTAATTTTAATGTTCAAATTTGGTGCAGTGAAGTGCCACAAAGTGATTTTAATAATAAGTATCGTTGGATTGTATCGTATTTTAACACTGCTATTGTGTGTCGAGTGAGTTGTCTCGTGACAACTTGCTTGGAGCCTAATAGAGTCTTAAAATCTGCGATTGCTTTTAGAGTAATATCCGCTGAATCCGTAGGTCGATAAAATGTAAAACACCGGTGTTTTATTGAGTGACTGTAAATTTGACTGACTTCGTCTGTTGACTCATCGTCAGCCCATTTAAGTCCCCACTGCTGGGGCACGGGCCTCCCCCAATCACATGAGAGGTAATTGCCATACTCACCACGCTTGGCAGACGGGTTGGCGAGGGTTTTGATGTAAATGCAGAGTTTTCCTTCTCTGGGTGCTGATGGTCATGCCAGCAGAGTTACCTTAGTCGCCTTTTACGACACCTCGGTAACAAAGAAGGCGGCCTATTCTACTCTGCCGGGGACCACACGGCCTCTGTTGACTACCTACTTATTATCAATAAGTTACTTGACATTGGCGAATTATCTTCGGGTAGAGCCATGGAATCGCTAGATGTATTCGGTGTGTCTTAGTGAATGTTGGTGTTTGCTTTGATTTTGTGATGGGATTCGATGGTGGTGATACCAGAACGGACTGTGGGATCGCGCAGTGAACAAATGCGGACGAATGTAGAATAATCATCGCTATGTCGAGCCGCGTTTGGAGGTCCGGCGTTGGTTCGTCTGGCCAGGATGGCTTAATGTCGACTGGTGGTGCCAATTTTCCCGACTGAAGCCTTTCGTTCTTAAGCCTGCGGGTTTTATTTCCCAAACCCACTCTGCACTGCTGGTAAAAAAAAAATATATATATATATATATATATATATATATATATATATATATATATATATATATATATATATATATATATATATATAATACAATGTGCCTCCCTCCATTCGCCCGCCGCGCCGCCCGTCGGACCGTAACATACCATAGTATCGCGCGTTCGGTTTGTCATCGTCGTCGTAACTATTAAAATATTTGTCCAAATGATGTATTGTGAAGGACAAAATTTATCTCCTTTAAATACCAAAAGCGATAAAAGTATTCATTTTGATAAGGATCCATTTATGACTACCAAATGTGCATTAGAAATAAATTATCAATTTTTATTGTATTTATGGTTCACTATTTTGACAATAATGGCTTACTCATTTGGACAATTCACACAATATCTTTATAAATTATAGCCTATGTGTTATTCTGATCTATAAGCTACATTACTGTAAAGTTTCATTAAAATCCGTTTAGTAGTTTTTGCGTGAAAGAGGAACAAACATCCATCCATACATCCATCCAAACAAACTTTCGCCTTTATAATATTAGTAAGGAAGTAAGGATATAAATATAGATTCCAGACCCAGGTAGCAAAGCCGACGTAGTTGATGAGCGCGTAGATGTCGGAGACGGTGAGGTAGAGCAGCGACAGCAGCGCCACGGCCAGCACGGCGGGCGCGGGCGTGGCGCGCGGCGTCACCATCGTCAGCATCTCCGGCATCTGCCCTTGCGCCGCGCCGGCGTAGAACAGTCTGGAAGTATATGGGGATAGTCGTTTCACCTGGTAATAATACGCCTTTTTTTGTACACCCGGTAAACCCGGTAAACAAAAAAAAACCGGGTTATCAGCGCGCCTTATGCACACCCGGCCGCTGGGAGTCAGCCGGGTAGTGTGGGGACTCTCCTCTGGATTAGGCCTCTGCTAATCAGAGGCCTAATAAGCCGTCCAAGGGCCTACCCACTAAAACCAACCGGGGCTTTTTCCGTTCAACACCCGGTCCGGAAAGTCGGAACGGAACACGGGACCATGACTTCAGAGGTTCTCTCCACGAACCGTTCAGGGCGAAGAGGGTCGCCAGCACGGCCTCTCTTCCAAAGCACCGGTCCTTTGAACCCAGGGCCCCTGCAGGCTCCAAAACGAAGCCACCAAATCCGCTGGATACGGAGTCGGGCAAAGTGGCAACACCGAACTGTCGCCGAGCATCTCTAGCTGAGAAAGAATAACGCAGAACAACCAAACGGGCCTTTCGGCTACTGCGTCCAAAGGCGCTCCACTCTAGTGAGGCCCACGTCAAAACGCTCGCACGACAGAGGTAATGGCCTACCCCAGAGTGAAGCCGTGAACGTGCCGTGAAGTGAGGCCCAGAACAAAAAAGGCTATAGGAAGGGGTTGTTTCTCAAAAAAGGCTATAGGAAGGGGGGGAAAACCGTGAGCCGGTCCTTAGATTAATCGACTGTCGATTATTCGGACACACTAATAGTAGGCTGACGTTCCCAGCTGAGCTTAGTACTCTCCAAGAAGCTTAAGGTGACGGGTAGGGCACACCAGCGACGCTAATCGATTTTATTTTTTAGCTACTAAACCCTTTCAAGTAGACTAAACCGGATCTAGGGATTAAAATCTCTCGGCAAACACTTATACTATTTATTAAATAACCATGCACAAATGTTGGGTCCGTTTTTGTACGCGAAAAATTAAGTAATCCAAAATTCGAGTGCAAAAGCAGACCAAACAATTTAAATAAATAGTATAGGTGTTTGCCGAGAGATTGTAACCCCGAATTTGTTTAAAATAGATCCGGTTTACAGGACCTTCCCTCCACCAGTCCATGGTCCTTCCTACCGTCTCGGCATACGGACCGAATCTTGGGAGACGCTCACCAGGTACTTGCTAAGGGCTCTTTCTCTACTCCCTACAAAGTCTGTGTCTGTGTCCCATCTCAATGTCACTTCTCCCCAAATGGGGCGTGAAACACCATAACACAAGCGACTCACGCTCGGGCAGTTCCACATCAATCAAACTCCTTCCTAATGTTAATCTTTTTGTGTGCAAACGCACGCAACCGTCGAAAACCTTCTGCAGAGTTGACCATCTCTTGATGGTATACTGGTCCTATCTCGTTCCTGTTACAGTCATTCAGCATCTGTTGCCGCTCTTCTTCATACAGCTGACATTCCCACAGCACATGGTCCCGAGTTTCATCAGCTTCTCCACAGGGACATACAGGTGACTCACAGAGAGTCATCGCGTGCAAACTATTAAAACTCCCATGTCCTGTAAGTATTTGTGACACGGCGTAGTCTGGTTCCACCCAACTGGTCGATAATCTCATTTCTACGTCTGGGAAAAACTGCGACAACTCTTTTCCTTTGTCGCTGGTCGACCAGCGCTCCTGCCATTGGGCAAACAACATCTCCGAATATTCCGGTGGTAGATCCGGTTTAGTAGCTAAAAATTAAAATCGCTTGGCGTCGCTAGTGTGCCCTACCAGTTAACTTTTGGTATGGTCTCCTTCACTCGGCGTTAGTGCCATAGCATACATTAATTTATTATTCTTATTAAATTTTCACTTTGACCTGGGAAATTGGTAACACACCTTGAAGACGTAAGAAGAACTCCGTTGACAGCGCCGAAGGTGGAGGCAGCGACGAACAGCGGGATCACCAGCGCAAACCAACCGAACAGGCGCTCGGCAAAGGTCACGGCCACTGCAGCAGACCCTAGCACCTGAAAGGGGAAAATATTGATTAGAAGTAGAAATAATAGAATAAAAAACATTTTGTAATTCATCACAACGTCATTCAATTTAGATTACCTGCCAATGTGGAAGAAAATGTGGGGTTATTCCACAAATCCCCTTTGAGAATCCCCATTAATGGGGACTTTTTTTCCATAAATCCCCATTATTAACTGTATTAGCAGCATTAAATTGGCATTTGTAGACAAAACAGTTCGTAAACACATAATATGGTACATCATCGTCAGCCCTTTTAAGTCCCCACTGCTGGGGCACGGGCCTCCCTCATTCACATGAGGGGTAATTGCCATACTCACCACGCTTGGCAGACGGGTTGGCGAGGGTTTAGATATAAATGCAGAGTTTTCCTTCTCTGGGTGCTGATGATCATGCCAGCAGCTTTACCATAGTCGCTTTTTACGACACCTCGTAAGAGTGAGGGTGGCCTATTCTAATCTGCCGGGACCACACGGCTAACATGGTACATACTCACAAATAAAATCACTTTTCCTTAAAAAAGGCTTTTTTTATCTGATAGGTGGCAGACGAGCAGAGAGATCGCCTGATGGTGAGCGATTGCCGCCCCCCATGGACACCTGCGACACCAGTGGAGTCACAAGTGCGCTGCTAACCTTCAAGCCCCCCTTTCCCCGGATCGGGCCTCCGGTACCCTCACTCACGCAGTGAAACACAACACAGTCCTGCTTCACGCTGGTTTTCTGTGAGGCCGTGGTGTCACTCCAGTCGAGCCGGGCCATTCAGGCCGAAGCGCGGCTCTCCCACGGGCAAAAGTGGTCAGCTGATTGATACAATTTGTATGGGAAAGCAAGACGAGTTAACGTACCTCCGTGGGGGAGAGAGTAGTGTAAAACGCGATGTTCGTGAAGGTGTAGACGATGGTGACGAGGGTGCAGGATATGGCGATGGCGCGGGGGAGGTTCTTCACGGGGTCCTTCAGCTCTTCGATGATGAAGTTCAGGTAGTTCCTGGAGAAGTGAAGAAAAGAGACAAATGAGTCTATAATATATATAAAAATGAGTGACAGAGGCGATATTTTATTTTTATTTTAAAGGTCTTTCAAGAAGTAATTACATCCAACAACTTAAGGTGACGGGTAGGGCACACTAGCGACGCCAACCGATTTTAATTTTTAGAAGAAAGAAAGAAAAATGTATTATTTTGGACATCACAAAACTACATACGAGTACAACATTAGTTACAAAAGAACAAACATATATATATGTGTTGGAAAGTACTAATGTTTAGCTACTAAACCGGATCAATTTTAAACAATTTCAACAAACTCTCGGCAAACACTTATACTATTTATTACTTAAATACCATTAGCGACCGATTAGCGGCGCTAGTGTGCCCGACCCGTCACCTTAAGGAAAAAGCAAATGTCATGTCGTACAAGGAATTAAAGGTGCTGGCAGAGTTGAGAAATGGAGACTCCTCCACCGACAAGACAGTTTGACGTGACGGTAATCGCTAACCATCAGGTGATACGTCTGCTCGTCTGCCCTCTATATCATAAAAAAAAGAAAAAAAAGAGCGTCGCTTTTAAGGCGACGGGTATCCGCTAACTAGCGACGCAATTGATTTAAATTGTTAGCTACTAATCCGGAATTATTTTAAACTAGCTTTTGCCCGCGACTTCGTCTGCGTCTTTTTATAGCCTATGTGTTATTCTGATCTATAAGCTACATTACTGTAAAGTTTCATTAAAATCCGTTTAGTAGTTTTTGCGTGAAAGAGGAACAAACATCCATCCATACATCCATCCAAACAAACTTTCGCCTTTATAATATTAGTAAGGATTAGTAAGGATAATTTCGGCGCTCCAATCTTTAAGCAAACATTTATACTATTTATTTAATAAAAAGTTACCTAAGTGTGCCCTACCCTACCTTGAATTAGGGAGAGAAAGGTTCTTTTCTTCGTTTCCTTTATTATTTTAGTAATTAGGCTTCCGTATTGTTTTAATGACCAATTTTGATATGTCTTCCGTATTTTTCTATTTTTTATTTCATAAAAAATAAAAGTAAAAAAACTAAAACCCAACTACGACAAAAAACGTCGCTGAAAAAGTATAAAACAAGCCTTCGTTGTCAATTTATGCAATATTCACTATGTAGAGATAAAATTTCATGTTTGGAAATCCGCAGTCACACGTTGTCAAAGGGTAGTATATTTAACGTGTGACTACGCCTTTCCAAACATGAAATTTTATCTCTACATAGTGAATATTGCATAAATTGACAACGAAGGCTTGTTTTATACTTTTTCAGCGACGTTTTTTGTCGTAGTTGGGTTTTAGTTTTTTTACTTTTATTTTATTTGTACTATTTTGGTGTCCAAGTGCTAGTAATATATATATATATATATATATATATATTCAAAATGTACAAGTCAAGCGCTTTCAAATGATACCAAACATGGCATATTTATCATAACTTTATTTTTTTACTCTGTATGTTTTGTCCGCTAGAGGGCGCCACATTAGATTTTGTGAAACTTCATGTAGCCTATAACCAGCGGACGATCAAGACGCTTATAATGATATGTCATTTGTCGAATTCTGATAAGTAGTTAAGAAGTTACGTGGAAACAGATGAACATACATACATACATACATACATACATACATACATACATACATACATAGCCTGTCAAAATCATAACCCTCCTTTTGCTTTGCCGTAGTCGGGTAAAAAATAAAGCTATTTTTTCGCAGATACAAAGAGCGAAAACCACTGTTTCACTCTTTGTAATGAACATCTAATCTTTATAATAAATCTTTGTAATATGTAATCTTTAAGTGTGATGATGTCTATGTCAGTAAAGATCCTTGTCCTTTTCCTTGAGAAAGATGTTTTTGAAACTCACCATCCATTGTAAGCGAAGAGTCCCGAATAAAAGGAAAGGGCGATAGAAGTGACGTCATTTGTGGTGCCTTCGAAGGTGAAGTGCTCCACTTTTCCTGAAAAGAGAACACACAATTAATAAGTAGGTAATTAGCTTACCTAATAGCTATCTTATTACGGTGCTAATATCGACCCTATTAATACCTACTTTTCGCAAAAATATGCCATTGCCATTTCCCAGCAACTTCGTTCCAATTATCCGTCTCAAGAACAAGTCCACATTGTCAATTGCAAAAAAAAATTCTCTTACAATCAAATGCCTCTGACGTCTTCGGAATAACTCAGCGATGGAAGGGCAACTCGGTTTGCTAGCTAATTGGATCCATTCCGTGCGCTCGAGTGCTTTGGCACTTGGTTACCCAATTTTTTGGTACAATGGAGGGAGTATACGCATTATTGGAGTCTAATTTGACTGACCGGATGGCGCAATTGGTAGTGACCCTGTCTCTTACGCCAAAGGTCGTGGGTTCCATCCCCACCCTAGACAAACATTCGTGCGATGAACACTTGTGTTAGTTCAGTGTCTGGGTGTAAAATATGTATTTAAGTATATATTTGTGTTCCTCTGTTGTCTGATATCTGTAACACAAGTGCTTACGCTACTTAGTACGGAATCAGGTTAATGTATGAGATGTTGTGAGAATTATTATTATTATGTTTGAAATATATAAATATACTCTCCCATTTTGGGGTACGCTAACAAAATTGCGGGCTTTTGGCCAAGCAAACTTGTAGAGCAAAAGTATTATCTTGTTATGATGTCAGAATCCGATTCAAGCTGTAAAAATTATTATTATTATTATTTGCCTTCTTTTTTAAGCTAGAAGCGACAAATGAGCAATTCAGTCACCTGATGGAAAGTAATCAACGCCGCCCATGAACATCTGCGAAATCATAGAGATTGCTAATGTGTTGCCGGCCTTTTTAAAAAATATAGACGCTCTTTTCTTGAAGATCCCTAAGTCGTAGCCTGCAGGAAAACCGTGCCACAGAACTGAGGGATGTGGTAGAAAGTTTCGCGAGAAACGCACAGTATTAGACCGCCATCTATCGAGATGATAGGGATGGAATGACAATCGCTTGCGTGTGGTTCGATGTAAGAATTCCGCTGCAAGGAGTAGATCAAGCAGTTTCTCAGAACACTCCCTGTGATGATAGATGCGGTATAGAATGCTGAGGGAAGCTATATCCCGTCGCAGTGCTAGAGGGTCAAGTCGACTAGAGAGAGTCAAGTCACTGCCAATTCGGGTCGAGCAGCCCTACGTCGTTTGCGGTCAAACGGAAGAAGTTGTTATTGAGGTGTATCAGCACAGAGCGAGAGAGAGAGAGTGCCGCCCACACTTAGTTTCGGGTCATTAGTTCAACTTTATACCAATAGATGGCGCCAGATGTCAATTACATCGCGCAAGCGTTTCGTGGTTCCGGATTACCCACTAATAAGCGTTGGGTCTGTCTTAAAGATTTTACCTCTTTATAAATAATAAAGATATAGATTAAATAGCCTAACGTGTCCCACCCGTTTGTAGAGCACAAAGGCTTTCCTTTTCTCCACATTCCATTCTGATTGGCTTCTTAGGTCGGAAAAAAATTATTTCTTCTTTTTTCGTGGCAGAAGAGCAGATGAATCACTACCAAATTTTTTTTGTGATTAGGTGGCAGATGAACAGACGGATCACCTGATGATAAGCGATTATCGCCGCCCATGGACACCCGCGACACCAGTGAAGTGACAAGTGCCCTGCCAACCTTTAACCCCCCTTTCCCCCGAAATGGTCGAAACGCAGCACTGGGCTGCTTCACTGTGAGGCCGTGGTACCACTCCGGTCGAGCCGGCCCATTAATGCCGAAGCGTGGCTCTCCCACGGTTACGTTATGGACACCAATGGAGTCCCAATGCTGCCTACCTTTTATCCTTCCACCTGAGTTGGGCCTCCGGTACCCTAATTTACAAGACGAAACACAACGCAATGGCTACTTCACACGGTTTCCTGTGAGGCCGTTCTGGCGAGCGTTCGTTGCCGAGTGGTCACTGCGGCCAAATTTGATCTATTGTGTGAGGCTGTGGTATCAATCCGATCGAGCCGGCGGCTCCCCTCGGTTTATGAAACGTTCGCTCTGATCCTAATGAATGTCCTCGAGACGGAAGGCGTCGGCGTCTGGTCCAAAGAGTACCTACAATGTAATAGGTTAGTCTGGCGGACAGGCCAGCAACAGACTATTTATTAGATCATTGCGACAATCCAGCGAGGAGTTCGCGAAACTCGACACTGAATATGACGCTCATTTTCGACTACCCGTTTGGAACAGTGGTAGTGAACGCTGCCTCTGGTCCAAGGGTTGCGGGTTCGATCCCCGCACAGTACAAACATTTGTATGCATGAACATGTCTGTTTGTATTGGTCTGGGTGTTTCCTATGTATTTACAAAAAAAAAAGTATTATATGTATATATTTGTAATCCCACTGTTGATTCTGATATCCGTAACACAGGTGCTTGAGCTACCTATCTCGGAGTCAGGTCAATGTATGTGATGTTGTGAAATATATATTACTAGCGGCCGCCCGCGACTCCGTCCGCGTGGAAAAGTAACTTTTTACCCCCCTTTCAACCCCCTTTTCGCAATAAAAAGTAACCTATGTGCTTTCTCAGGGTCTAGATTATCTGTATACCAAATTTCATTTAAATCCGTTGAGTAGTTTTGGCGTGAAAGAGTAGCAGACAGACAGACAGACAGACAGACAGACAGACAGAGTTACTTTCGCATTTATAATATTAGTATGGATAGTATGGATATTTATTTAGGGATTGTCGTGTCCTTGCGATTTTAGTTGAGTTGACTAGACAAGTTGGTGAAATGTGTTTGCATGTATTTTAGGGGTAAATTTTTAAACAGCGTTTTTTCCCTCACTAATCCTCACGATGATTGTCTATGCCCAGAGATGACGCGGGTCCAATATCTGGATTCTGGTTTCAACATTTTTTTATATGATAAGTACCTACCATTAGGTGGCAAACGAGCATGACGGGCCGACTTCGATGTTTTCCATAAATTGTTTTTAAGATTTTCGCGTTGCATTATAACTATAAATAATAAGGACGGGGATTAACGCGAGTCCGCTTGTGACCACGGCTGCTGTAACGTAGCCGAAACGGCAAGCAAAATACATATGTGAGTAGGTACATAGAAAGAAAGAAAGAGAAAGAAAGAAGAAATGTATATTTGGAACCAATAATTACATAATCGTATCAACAATTTTTAGTTTTTACAGAACAAAATATAAACTTATTAACTACGTAATTACATAATAGGTACCAAAATGGTACCTATTATGTAATTACGTAGTTGCCGTGTGGTCCCGGCAGAGTAGAATAGGCCATCCTCACTCTTACTGAGGTGTCGTAAAAGGCGACTAAAGTAAAGCTGCTGGCATGATCATCAGCACCCAGAGAAGGAAAACTCTGCATTTATATCAAAACCCTCGCCAACCCGTCTGACAAGCGTAGTGAGTATGGCAATTACCCCTAATGTGATTGAGGGAGGCCCCTGCCCCAGCAGTGGGGACTTAAATGGGCTGATGATGATGATGACCAAAATGGTCTCCACTCAGTATACGGTTGAGCGTGACACACATTATGCCACGCTAAACCACTGGTATTCTGCGGATGCCAAAATTAATAATGTTGTACCTCATAATACATTGCCTGTTTATCCCAGTCTTAATTCATCACAGTTTATCAATTACTAAGAGCCAACCCTCACTTCATTTCGAGACCAACAGATGACCAACACATGCGCCACCCTAGTACCTTACCTTGTCGTCCATAGAAGTAATATCTTTATAAATAGAAGGTACTTTTGTATATGCTTTACCTAATACAAAAAGTGTGTTAAGCTTTCTCACTCAAGGCCCAAACTGAAAACCAGCGCTGCAGCGGTTTCAAGCAGTTCCAGCACATGCTGAGGTTGGACCTGGTTGACCACTTGATTCTGTTGGTAAACTTTCTGCAACAGATGACCTACTTATTGTATACACAGCATAATATTCATTTGGCACTGTCTGGACATGATTGAATATAGTTTTGTTTTTTTTTTTCTTTTGTTTTATTTTTATGTATTTTTAATTGTTTTATGTTTTGTTTTCTGTTTGTGCCAAATTGTGTTCTGTTTACAATTGCTATATGTTCTGTGTTGTGATGTCTATAATAATAAATATTTTCTTTTTTTCTTTCTTTATTTCTTGTTATTTGTTCCTTTCAGTCTTATTGTTAACATCATATAATTGTATTCGTGTTTGTGGTCAATAAATGTTTTACTTACGTACCTACTTACTTTGCTTTTATTAAAACTATATCTACGGCACCCAATGAAAACAGTTTTTGTAACCATCATAAAAGGCTTATACTTTTGTATAAAAGAATTTACATACACGCTATGCACTGATAAATAACCTTCATTAGTATAGTTATACAGGGTTTACTTATCAGTAATCAAGCAGCCGTGTGGTTGAGTAGGTAACTCAGTTTTCATCATCATCATCATCATAGTCCCCACTGCTGGGGCACGGGCCTCCTCAATCACATGAGGGGTAATTGCCATACTCACCACGCTTGGCTGACGGGTTGGCGAGGGTTTTGATATCAATGCAGAGTTTTCCTTCTCTGGGTGCTGATGATCATGCCAGCAGCTTTACCTTAGTCGCCTCTCTTACGACACCTCGGCTAAGTGAGGGTGGCTATTCTACTCTGCCGGGGACCACTACGGCAACTCAGTTTTACTTCTGCTGAATCGGAGGCCGTTGCTTTCCAGTGCGTGTAACGGAGTAGGTACCTACAGTCAACAGCAAAAGTTGATGCATAATGTTCGCTCTTACGTTCCACGGAATAAGAATTACAAACTGCGAATATTGTGCAGCTACTTCTGCTGTTCACTGTACACCCCTGTATACCATAATAAGGTAGGAAGGTAAATTCTTTCATTCTTGGTGAGTGTCAACACCTGTGCAAGCGCCGCATTTACGCACAACTGTGGATCTCAAGGTCGGCTTTAAATATGGGTCAACGTTTTAATTAAACAATAGGCGTTCATAATGGGTTTTTTAATTCAAACAAAACTTTAGAGCAGTAACTTTTCTAGTCCAGACTAGATAGATTTATAGGCACGTGTTAACCTTCTTTTGTAGCACGTTTTGCCACTAAAAAATATAGTTTTTAGGGTTCCGTAGCCAAATGGCAAAAAACGGAATCCTTATAGATTCGTCATATCTGTCCGTCTATCCGTCTGTCCGTCCGTATGTTACAGCCACTTTTCTCCGAAACTATAAGAAGTATACTATTGAAAATTGGTAAATAGATGTATTTTGTTAACCGCATTACGATTTTTACACAAAAATTGGAAGAAAAAATTGGGGGGTATCCATATTTGAAACTGAAACTCGATTTTTTTTTCATCAAACCTATACGTGTATCTATGGATAGGTCTTTAAAAATGATGTTGAGGTTTTTAACATATTTTTTTCTAAACACAATACTTTGCGCAAGAGACGCTCCCAAAGTGGTAGATTGTGTCCCCTCCCACCCCCCGCCCCCCCTCTAACTTCTATAATAAATTAATTACAAAACTAAAAACAATATATGATGTACAAAATTATGAAAACTAACAACGAAAATTGGTTTGGACTAGATCTAGTGAGTAGTTTTTTTTAATACGTTATAAACCGTAAACCGCAATTTACCTTCCATATATCTTACTTGCTGCTACGAAACCCTTCATGGTCGAGTCCGACTCGCACTTGGCCGTTTTTTTTTGTTTAGTGTCTGGAGGAGAAACATCGTGAGGAAACCTGCACGTCTCGGATAGTTTCTCAAAGTTGTAGATATCTACAATATTTGAGACGATTCTGAACGTGTAAACGTGATCAAGTTGGTCTGGTCACATGAATACTCTTATTTACCTATTTATCATTTGGTCTAGTTGCGAAGTTCAGACGGCAGCCGCTCCATTGTACCTACTTAATTACTAAAATTCCTAAATCCTAGATGCATGGTCCAAGCATACCCCGCTAAGATATTATTTATTATTTGTTAGAAATGGGGTGAGCCCTGCGTCTCATAGCCACTGCGACCAGTAGATGATCAATTGTGGCAGCCCCATAACCTTTTACAGCAACTCATGTAGCTCCAGTTCCAGGATAAACCCGAGAATGGAGCTGATGGGGGAGCTTTTGATCTCGTCAGCTGAGATCATGTGTGCTCCCAGGTGCCGGCTTCTGCAGCGGTGCAGCGCTATGCACTCGCCGAGGACGTGGATAATCGTTTCCTCGTCCTCGCGACAGAACCTGCAGATTTTGGTATCTGAAAGGCCCATGTTGTGCAGGTGCTTGTTTAATTTGCAGTGCCCTGTGAGGGTCCGAGTAAGTGCCCTAAGATAAGTGATGATAATTAATTTTAAATAACTTTTCCGCATTGGAAAACATTTTCTTTTCGTTTGTAATGTTACATATGCGAGATGTGTTTACCTATATGTATAAGAACTTAGTAATTTAATTTATATTCTTGTAATTTTTATTGTACCTACTCAACGCTGTATCATATGTTGGTAATCCAATAAATAAATAAATCATAATATGAAACTAATGTCTAACAATATTATAAATTTAATAAAAAAAATAACAAAAAGGGAGCAGGCAGACAAGCAGACAGTTGTGGCCGTGTGGTGCCCGGCAGAGTAGAATAGGCCACCCTCACTCTTACCGAGGTGTCGTAAAAGGCGACTAAGGTAAAGCTGCTGGCATGATCATCAGCACCCAGAGAAGGAAAACTCTGCATTTATATCAAAACCCTCGCCAACCCGTCTGCCAAGCGTGGTGAGTATGGCAATTACCCCTCATGTGATTGAGGGAGGCTCGTGCCCCAGCAGCGGGGACTTAATGGGCTGACGATGATGAGACAAGCAGACGTATCATTGATGACGAAAATCCGCGAATAAGTATTCATGAGGGTCTTGGATATTTCGCATACCTATTTTTATTATTTCAAAGGAGCCGCAGAAAACGGATTAACTACGCATATAGTCCTAATTGACGGGCAAAGATTCCCATGCGGGCAGAAAATACGGAATCTTTGTTCTATAGGCAAGCCGAAATCGGAATAGCAGGGAAAAGTTACTTAAAGGTAAAAAACTCACCTTGACAGAGCTGGTAGATGCCAGCCGCGATGATGACGAACAGTGCGAGGAGTTTGGCGTACGTGAACCAGTCCTGCACCAGCGTGGCGGCACGCACTGACCAGCAGTTCACGAAGGTCAGCAGCACTGGCAAAAGAAACCACCAGTTAGCACAAAGAAAAGTCACAGAAAGTCGACTTGAGCAGACGATGATATCGAAGAGTTTGGTATACCTACGCGATAGGAAGTAACTATGTCGTATCGTGTTTCTCGCGCACACTTTCCTTATATTCTGTCTTTGTCTTACGCCGAATCACGCCGAGAGCACTGTACTCGCGTAAGTACGTGTGCGTAGCCAGTTTAGCACGCGTTGTTGTGTTTCAAATACGAGGTCCTTAATTGAAAATTAGCATTTATAATGAAACCACGAATATCAGTAAATATTACATAAAAATAACCAATAGTGGTAAAATTCGCTTCGGCAAAAATTAGCCGGCTAGACCGGCGTAATACCACGGCCTTACAGAAAACCGGTGTGATGCATCGCTAGCGCTATTTTTCACCTAGTGAATGAGGGTACTCAGAGGCCCAATCCGGCAGGAAGGGAAGCTTATTTGTAACTCTAAGTGTTGCAAGAGTCCATGAATGGCGAGGATGAACATATACAGGTCAAATTTACTTACATATACAGCAAGCCGCCAGTAGTCTAGTCGCGTCTTCGGGAGGGTCGCATTCCGGGAATATAGGCTTCAGCACGTACACACTGAATGTGAGGGCCACTATCGCCTGTAACAATAGATAGATGATTACTTTATTGTATAAAATACATAATTTAAATACAAGGTAAACCTCCGTCATACAAGATATCTTTTTGTCAAAGCATCAAAGTTGGCGCCCAACGTGGTGCATTGGAAAATTGGGATCCAAGAAACAACTCTGTTCAAAAAATTCTTCGACCACATGGTGGCAGTGGCCTTGGTGTTAGGCCCAAGCGCCCGGATTCAAAATTGGGTCCCAAGTTTGATTCCAGTCGAGTCAATTTAGGAAACGAACTTTTCTACCTTGACGTGTGTTTGTGTGTGTTAGAAGACGCCTTCACATATATATAGTACCTATATTACTAGTTGGAGACTAGCGGAAGTGAAGTTGTCTAGTGCATTTTATTTATTAATAGGTGTTAGCGATAAAGATTTACGATCAAGACTTAATCCTAAAGCGTCCAATATGAGGTACTGTATCATACAAAAGCGAATTTCTTATCCATATAAAAATTCCGAAAGAAGTATTTTTATTACTTCAAAAAGGCCAGCCAAGAGTTTCTTAAATGAATTTATAAGTGTTCCAAGTCTTAGTATATTTTTTAATGATTGACTGCCTCGATGGTGCAGTGGTTAGTGGGTCGCACTTTAAAGTGACGGCTGCACAAGAGGTCCCGGGTTGGGCCAAAAATTTGTACCCAAGTTTTCGGTGAGAAATTCTTAGAGGCAGCCTGGAATCTGGAGATTGGCGCTCTTGTACCCCCTGCCTCGGAAAGCACGTTAAGCTGTTGGTCCTGCGCCCGATTCCTCTCCGGTTGTGTCCCAGTAGTGTCCCATCGGAATATGAGGGTAAGGGAATAGAGAGTGCACTTGTGTTTGCGCACACACTTGAGCACTATAATATATCCTGCGTACGTGGTTGATCGTTCAGATTAGCTGCCGTAGCTGTAATCGGTTAGAGGATATTAATTTTTAATGTAACTCAGAACGTATCAAATAAACTCGTAAGTAAGCTTTATTAGACTAGTAGGTTTCCTCCACCATGGTGGGCGCCAATATAGTCCGATAGCCCTAGGATCAAACCCCTGCAATGTATTACCAATAAAAGAAAACGATTCTTCTTATTGGATTCTACTAAATTCTAACAAAAAGGCAATGTGTAGGCTTAACCGTGTTCTAGCTTAGCAACGTTTGCCCCAGATATACGCCGTCTGGCGCGATACCTACTGTAGGTCGGTATCGAAGCAATTTGTCTTTATTGTCCATTTTATTGATGATACGGTTCTTTACCACATGGAATCATACCTAGTACGTAATTTATGTGTATGTGAATAGAATAAATAAAGATCTATTTTAAGAAAAATCATTTGTCGAAAATTGATAAATCAAGAACATTAGCGTTATTATCCATAAAAATAAGCAGATCTGAGGTTATACAGTAATACATTACCGCAATGTTGTATTTTTTCCACAAACAACAAACACCACGTTGGGCGCCAAAACTAACAAAGTTTAACAATGGATAAGTCAATTCCCCTAATAGACTAACTTAAGAAGGTATCACGGTTCAAGGCTCTATATAATGTGCCCTTGATAACACAAGGGCAAAGAATAAATCACTACTTATAGATATTCATTATTTTAACAGAAAAAATAAATGCAATTACCAAATATTACTTTGCCAAGACATTTTGTTTTTCCTTAATTAACAATTTAGTAATAATCAAGCTTAAGAGCTTAGAAAACATTTGACAAAGACCTAGGAAGAGGTTTCAAGTCTAAAAATAGTAAATCTATGTATTCTACCCACACATTGATATACATTGACGTAGTTGCCTCCAGACCTCCTTTACCTCCGATGAGGTAGACGCGCTGTGTATAGCAAATAGCTGCGGCTTGATTACATTACTGTCTCTAATCTTCTTAGACACGTTTTCTTTACCGAACCAAATCGTTTTTTTTATACTAGAGTTTACAAACGACCATGAACTTCCGCGAAATAAGAGATCGCTAATACGTTGCCGGCCTTTTCATAAAAGAGTACGTTCTTCTCTTGAATGTCCCTAAGTCGTAGCCGTCGAGAAATACTCCCGCAGCCAAAGCGTTCCACAGAACTGAAGTACGTGGAAGACAGTTCCGCGAGAAACGCACAGTACTAGACCGCCATCTATCTAGATGATGGGGATGGAATGACAATCGCTTGGTACCTAACGGTATTATGGTAAGTAAGGGAGTCATTTTAAACCATGATAATATCATAGTTTAGAATAAAAATGTATTATGCAAATGACAGATTTTGGGTGATAGGAAAATATCTTATAAATCATTCGCTTTTTACCATATCCGTAACATCCGACCACTATCAAGAGCTTTTTAAATTTGAGAGCTGCTTTAACATGTTGTTGTCTCAGGAATAAAGTTGACATGGCCGTTTGAAACGCTCCCAGAGTTTAAAGTATTTGAGTCTCGGGGATTAAACTAAAAAGGAAATGGTAACAATGAATTTCCAACAACAAACTAGAAAATATATGTACAGACAGCCACACATCAGGATATCAAAATCTGTCAAATTTCCGCAAAACCAAAACGTGTTTGGCATTGAGAATCGATGGAATAAATTTGACAGATCTATAGACCTTGATGTGGCTATACGTACCTAACCTACACGATGAAGGTTATTTTGTATCCAGAATGTATAAAACTACGCAAGGCAATAGAAATCAATAATCAATGAAACATAACCTTTCGAACCTATTGTGTAACCAATCCACAAACTTTTACACGGATAGCTTTTATGTATCAGCCTTTATTATCACAATTACCTTTTACATAAATACCTAAAGCACCCATACAACTTAAATAACACTATACAACATCTAAATTATGCAAGGGGGGAGCAAATTTTAAAGGTTGGCAGTGTACCTACTTGTTACTCGATTGGTTTTATGGGCGCGGTGGCAATCGCATACCATTAGGTGACTCGTCTGCCAACTGTAACTATCACAAAAAAAGCTGCCGTAATTTTATGGGTTCCTCAAGGGTCCATCCTAGGTCCTTTAGTATTAATTATGAAAAACCATGATGTTAATTGAACTATAATATACCTGAGAGCAAGGTCTGACAATCATACACTCGATCCAGAGACGGATGAAGGCAGCGAAGGGTCCAAACGTCTCCATGATGTAAGCGTAGTCGGCTCCGCTCAGTCTGATCATTGTTCCCAGTTCCGCGTAGCAGTAGGCACCGACCTGTAGACAATCAATATAAAACATTTTACTTTATGAAATAAAGATCTGTAGAATAGTACATTGTAGGTAGGTACACTTTTCAATTTTCAAGCTTATTATTTATTTATTTATTCATTTATTTATTTCTAATATACACACAACACATTACAATCGCAAATAAACAAAGTGAGAAAATGAATTAGCTGAATGTGGCTTTTAAAAAGTGATTTATTAAAACCCTTTTATTTAAGTGTATATTTTAAAATAAGTTATGCATTTTTTATAAATCAGAAGATATCAGAACATTGTATTAACATTGCATTTACTCCAATTCTAGCTTCTTACCTCTTCAATCTTATTTGGTAAATTCTACGGCGTTTTTTGTGCAATTTGTAAAAAAATCTTGATAAATATTAATACAAAGCCGATGATCTTCCGTTCGAACTTTGATCATATATATTTAGAAAAGGAATGCAAGAAAATGAGAGGATTTCTATTATTTTTTTTGGAAAAACTTGTACCAAATAACGATAAGTAGGTTATGAACTGTTTGATACCGAAATACTCTGTATGTAAGTATATGTTTTTCATATTAGGATCGAGCAGTGATCGGCGCCGTGGCCCCGCTGATAACAGTGGGACGTCCATTTGACACACAGCAGCAAATAACATGGTTTCTAGATAACTTCGTTTATTCCGGGTTCGTGTTTAGGATGGACATAACATCGATATTACATAGTCTATAATTAAGTATTATAAAGAATATAATAATAACAACACGAGTAGTTTCTACTCCTACAAGCTGCGCCAAATAAGTCTAGCTGTGAAAATAAAAAGGTATAAGTGACCTTGAGTCATCAGCATCATAATTTCAGCCAATAGACGTCCTTTGCTGGACGTAGGCTTATCCCAATGTTCTCCACGAATATCGGTCCTGTTCCGCCCGCATCCAATGGAATCCCGCGACCTTCACCAGATCGTCGGTCCACTTTGTGTGGCCTTGAGTGCGCAGAAATATTTTTAGTATAAAGTGAGTTACAAGTGTGCAAACTAACGGCCAGCGCTACATTTACTTACCCGGGCTTACCACATACATACGGTAGGTGTGGTAAGGTGTACCTGCCTAAGTTATGTGACATATCTGTTAGACCATTTGTTTGTCACATGTGGGGAATAAGCATGTGGTCTGTACAGTCCAGTCCCGATTGTGGGGAACAGATTATTGCACAGGTATTGAATGCGCACATTTTACCCTGAGCTACCACGCTCTATAAATAACCTCTTCTTCTAGTGCCATATCCTCATCCGATGTACCACCCTGAGATATTCCTCTCTATTCTGTGCTCTGCTTTTTAGCAGAGCAGCGTCTTTTATTTCGGTCCATTCCTTAAGATTGTCCTTCCAGGTCATTCATCTACGCCCCCCCCCCCCCTTTGCCCTTGATCTTCCCCTCCAATATAGTTTTTAACATATTATATTTATTATTTCTATATTATGTTACCATATTATGCAGTTTTCCTGTTTTTTATAAGTATTTAGAATTAGTTCTTGTTTTTCATTCATTATTTTAGAACTTTTTCTCCTATAAATAACATCATGTCAAATTAACGATCCTATCAAATCTTGAATCCTCCATTATCTCCTTCAAGTTAGCTTGTTGAACACAATCCAACTTCAAGAATTCAAAAGTGCTTCAGAGTTCGACTTCTAATTTTGATATTGACTTACAAATACTTTGACTTTTATAATTAATTTCCTTCCTTGATACCGGCATAACAGAAACAACGCCTTACATACCCTTTTGACCCGTCTCTGAAAATGATTTTTACTAAGGAGCTTAGCTGAAGTCTGAGGAGATTTCACAACAACAACATAACATATTTCACAACATCACATACATTGATCTGACTCCGAGATAGGTAGCTCAAGCACCTGTGTAACGGATATCAGAATCAACAGCGGAATTTACAAATACTATGTCACCGGAAAATAACAAGATCCGTAAGTTTATCAATTTACTAGGCAGTTTATAAACTTTCGTAGGATTCTAAACGGGAGATAAATTGTATTATTTTACGTCCACACTTACGTAAATTTATCAGTTTCCGACGTCACACGGTAAATTTATAAAATAACGGATATGTATTCGTAAAATTTTATATGGTTTGAGCAATCACTGAAACTTTTTTAAATATACGAATCTTTGAAATACGTTAAATAACACACTGCTCTCTGATTGGTCAATGTTCATAGTGGCAATGCCAATCAGATCGCGCGTAGTGTTTGGATATTGCTTACTTATTATTTTACGAGTGAGTTCAGTAAGTTTATCAATATACGAAAACGTGGACGTAAAATAATACAATTTATCTCCCGTTTAGAATCCTACGAAAGTTTATAAACTTCCTAGTAAATTGATAAACTTACGGATCTTGTTATTTTCCGGTGACATATACATATAATACTTTTCAAACGAAGCCTCAATGGAAATACTTCAAATGTCTGGTCCTCCACCAGATAGATGAGCTTTTCTTTTTTAATTTAATACATTTTATTTATTTTAAATCTCTTTCTATTTTATCGACTTTTTTATGTAATAGATAGCAGACTAGCAGACTGATCATTTGATGGTAAGAAATAGCCTCCGCCCACGGACACCCCTAACACCAGTGGGGTCACAAGTGCGCTGCCAACCGTTAAACTCCCTTTCCTCCGGATTGGGCCTTCGGTACCCTCACGCAGCAAAAAACAGCACTGTGCTTCTTCACGCTGGTTGTTTTCTGTGAGGCGGTGATATCATTCCGGTCGAGCCGTCGCATTTATGCGGAAGCTTGACTCTCCCACGGCCCATTAAGAAGTCTACACTTTTAGATTCTAACGCCCTGTTGGTCTAGTGGTTTAAGTACCGGGCCGTGATCTCGGGGTTCTGGGTTCGATTCCCGGGACGATCACCAATCCGCATTTGGCAAGCGTGATGATTAAGCCTAATCCCATTATAGTAGCGATAACTTCATTTCTATGATAGAGGCCTTTGCCCTGCAGCAAGACAGTATGTAGGCTGATACTTTACTTTTAAGACTAAATAGTCTGATACTCACCATACTGAATATCCCCGAAGCAATCCACACCAGCAAACTGGCATTGACTGACCCAGTATTCTTGAGAACTCCGGTTGGAGACACGAAGATCCCGCTGCCAATGATGGAGCCGACGATGACGGTGCACCCGTTGAGGAGGGACATTTTGGCCTCCAGGGCCCCCCCTTCTTTCTCTCCCTCCCCATCTGGGTCAGACTTTAGGGCTTCGCTCTCGCAGTCTTCTTCGGTGGCTTTTGGAGACCTGAGGAAGGAATTTTGATGATTAGAGAATTTAGTAGGTACCGTATTATATTGAATGATCGAAAAATAGCTCGGCATCATCAAAACCATCGTGAGGAAATTTCAAGTTTCGGATTGGTTCTTCAGACGACCCGTTTGGAACAGTGGTAGTGAACGCTGCCTCTGGTGCTAGGGTTGCGGGTTCGATTTGTGTGCATGAACACGTCTGTTTGTATTGGTTTGGGTGTTTTCTATGTATTATAAGTATGTATTTACAAAAGAAAAGTATTATATATATATTTGTAATCCCACTGTTCTGATATCCGTAAGACAGGTGCTTGAGCTACCTATCTCGGAGTCAAATCACTGTATGTGATGTTGTGAAGTATTTATTTTAAAAAATCTTCATCTTTGAATAGTTACAATTTTGAGATAATGATTCTAAAGATGTAACCTGTTCGTCTGGTTCCCCTGTCTGTCTGCTCTAAAAAAGTACAAAACAAGAAAATTGTCTCTGCTGAAATTATTATGCCGTATCGCCGTG
Organism: Marasmia exigua; assembly: GCA_019059595.1. Taxonomy (NCBI): domain Eukaryota; kingdom Metazoa; phylum Arthropoda; class Insecta; order Lepidoptera; family Crambidae; genus Marasmia; species Marasmia exigua. Next base: position 19,880,767 of record CM032484.1, on the reverse strand, counting down.
GTCGTATGCCACATTGATTTTATTTTATTATTATAGTGAATCTGTTTTACTGACATACGACCACGGTGATACAGCATAATAATTTCAGCAGTATTTTTTTCGAGCGTGTTTTTATTCGTTTTTAAACTTAATTTTTACTTAACATATTTTTAGTTACATAAATAAAATTACAAAGCTCTTTCATTTGATCCCGGACACGGTACCTTCAAGCAAATTTTTTTTTAGTTCCTTACTCTAAGTCCCCTATAGGGCGCTGTAGTCAATTTAAAGTGACGTCATGTCGCCTGTAACCAGAAGATAATCAAAATGCTTCTAACGACACCTCATTTGTTCAAATAGTTTAGAAGTTGTGAGGGAACAGATGAACAACCATACATACATACAGGTCAAAATCATGACCCTCCTTTTTGCTTCACGGTAGTGAGGTAATTAATAGCGATACCTTCAGGCTCAATTGGCGTATACACCATTTTGGCCAAATCGAGTTGTGTACCATTTTGTTCAGTTTTTTTTTCTCAATCGATTTGTATATTCGAAATATTGAAATTTGGGGAGTATAAACATTTTTTTAGCGAATTTCAATATTTCGAATATACAAATCGATAGAGAAAAAAAATCTGAACAAAATGGTACACATTACTCGATTTGGCCAAAATGGTTTATACGTCAATTGAGCCTGAAGGTATCGATAGGTAATATTTTCTATCTAAGCTAATTCTGTTGAGTTTATGATGTGCCGAAGCATAACAAAGACTTAGCTCTAATCAAGAATTGCTGATGGGACGAGTTGAGAATTGGTTTTTAGTTGATTGGATAATAATAAAGCCGTACTTAATAGGATTTTCCTCAAACGTACGTAATCCGATTAGTTAGGTTCTCTGTAATATTCTTTCACTGCTGCATATATGACATGAAATATTAGTCAAAGTTATATTAAAAGTAAGTGGCCGTTTTTAGCGGTAATTCAAAGTTCGAGTACAAAAGCGGACCAAAAAGTTTAGTGAAGGTATTAAACAAATAGTATAAGTGATTTCTGAGAGGCTGGAGCGAAATTGTTAAAAAGATATCCGGTTTAGTTGCTAACAATTTAAATAAATTGGCGTAGCTAGTGTGCTCTACCCGTCACCTTTTGGATCAATATCGAATTTTGACATAATTATTGTGGTAACCTAATATGTGACTGTCTGTACAAATGGAGAATAATACTGTGATAATGTCATTACATCAACTAGAACCGATTTTCATGATTATTTCACGGTCTGACATAAAACACCTTAGGTATTCCTCAATCACCATTTTTACGTAAATATCAAGGTATACTTATCAAGACGTAGCCTTTACCTATCCTATAGGCTATAATACTAAATTAAAATAGTGTAATTCTTCGAAAAAATATTTCGAGAAGAATAAATATTCGAAAAAATATTTCCGCATTGCATATACCTAACTTCGTAATGTTAATGGCGCGAAAACTAATTTGAACTTAAGTTTCATTTGGTAGGTAATAGATGTAATATAAACTTCAATCAGTAAATGTCGAAAACCCAAAAACTGTGCTAACTACACATAGTATTTATTATCGAGACCGTGAAATCATCATGCAAAAGAAAGGATCGGAAGAGCCAAACCAAAGATAACCCAACTTAAACTCTATCACCACAAAAATTAGACACATTTCGAAACCTCAAAAAGTCTCTCAAAAACCGATTTACCTAACGAGGATGTGAATTACAAGCAATCTGGACGGCGCATGAGTTGTATGAGAGCGATTGTAATTTGTATGAGAACCCGGAGCGCGCAAGAATAGGATCTTAACTGGCCTTTCCGTTGTTGCTGGTTCTTGTATTAGGTATGTAACTAAGTACTTAGTTTATTTATGCCGAGATAGTGGCTTATGGGGTAAAAATAACTGTAAGAATTTGACTGTACCTAACTCGTTAACTACTAGACAAATTATTGTTTTAAACTTTCATGGTCACTTACATTAGAATAGTTATTTACGAGATTCAAACTCAAACTCAAAAGTTTTTATTACTTTCATAAATTTTACAATACAGGTGGTATAGAAATATTCCAGTCCATCATGTTACCCTCTTGGGCATCGCTAATACAAGTTTATACATTCATAAGTACATTTGCTAAGGTGCAATCTTCTACCATGTAAAGAATTCTACCAAAAATTTCTACCTAATATCGGAAACTCAAAAATAAGGTACATGGTAGAAATCTCGTAAACGACTATTCTAATACTTTTTACTAGACAAGACGATTTGTTTCTTTGTTATGATCTAAACAATAACATAATAAGTAGAGGTATCGTGTGTTCTGAGATTCAATGTATGAAGGTTTCCTCGATAGGTATAAGACCTTACTGTACCTACTGTCTGTTGTTATTGTACCAAACCTGTATTTTTGTTTCTATGCCATAAATACTACTATCTATCTATTATTCATTTACCATAGGTCTAAGTCCTGTTTCAAGCTATAAGTTATTCGAAGCAGATTGCTACGGAACGCTGTTAAAGGAATTGTTTTTGTTAAAGAATTTATTACTCTCATTATAGCACCAGTAGTTAGGAAGGTAGTAACCTAATCTTACAGTATTTCAATGATTTCATTTCATTGTGTACCCAATAGTTTGAGTTTATTTTATGATTGGAAAAGCCTAGAATATTTTTCTTCGAAATTCAAACTATTCGGTTGTATACTGAATAGAATAGAAAATACCATACTGAATTAAGAGATTTGTAATAAACTTTTGATATAAACGCAAGTATCTTATTCTTTAGACTCACAACATATTCTTAGCCACAAAAGAACAAGCCATGAGAAAATAATAACGGACCCAGTCCCAGACGTCTTTGTCAGAAAGCAAGAGCAATTGAAAAGAACGCTTTGAAAGCCACCGGGCAAATGGGGTCGCTCAAGGACGTATGTTAACTCCACTGTTGTATGTGTTATTCAAAGATAACGTTATAATTTGTCCGTTTATTGTTTGTCGGTCACCGGTGTCCCCCATGGCGGTCAAAACCTTAGGTAAATAATGCACTTAAAAGAATATCCACAGTCTTCGGGTGGGACTCGAATCCACGATCTTTTGCTAACCTGGCAACTCCTTTACCGACTAAGCTACCGGACACCTTGATAATTCGTCGAATTTTGTGTTTCTTTGCTTCGCCGTGACGATAGTTTCATACCTACTACAACAAATATCCAGTGGAAATATTGTTATGTTACAAATATTTTTCGAAGTTGGTTTCGATGTAAGAATCATACATATTTCTTATCTCGAAACTTGTTTCGAAAAAATAATATTTCCTCATTCAATTAAGAATCCGCACCGGAAAGGTTGTTGTAGGATTTCGTGCCATTAATAAATAATTACTGAACCAGATATAAATGTAAAGTCTTAGCAGATAAATAGGATTAGGGTATCTTTAATCTGAGGCTGTATCTTAATTTCACCGTAATGTAATGAGAATATAATAACCAACTAATTATAGATATATACCTACTTAATTAGAATTAACAAGGATAATCTAGCTCATCTTGAGTTATCTGGTAAATCTCGTTTCTTTGAATTACTCTTAAGCTGTTTGTTTAAGTATTTTTATGTTAACGTGTTTTATTATCATTACACGCGCTGTGTTAAATGCACCTAACGAAAATCTCTTTCACGCACGACTCAAAAAAAGGTCATTTCAAACAAAAAACTATGCAATCTGCAAACAAGTTTGCTCTTGTCGTAACAAACAATTTATGTCCTAAAATGAGATGAGTTATCTTGAGTATTTTTAAGTATGATAACTGTATGGATAAGGTCACGAAACGTGTGAGGCTAAATTAAACTGGAACAACGTGTAAATTGGCAGATAAATAATGTTGTAATGAATTTGGATTAGACGAAAACTATATTTTGAACTATCGCCGCACATAAAAGAGGCAAATTTGCAGAATGTAATCTGCTCACTTCCAAATGAGTGCTTATATCTTGGAGTAGAGAATTATTCAAAGGGTTATATGTGGTACCTCCTACATAGTAAGTGTTATAGTACTTATTTTAAGAGACGAAGTCTGGTTCTTCGGAAGGTATAATTTATGTTTCACTGGATAGACGATGAGTTGAGAGTCATAACATGTATACTTCATCATTTCAGTTAGTACATGTAGACATAAATATATATCATTTATTATGACTATTAGCATTATGTTTTCAAGAACGCCTTAATCTTAATATGTTAATTGCAAACCAGGCCCTTACGATACAGGTTATCCTAGTGTGAGGACCAAAGGTCTAACTGGACGTCGTGTAAGCAACAAAATGTTTTGGTATAAGCATGTTTGGTATTCCATGTGTCATCATTTTGTTGGAAATAAATATTTTTCATTTTTCAATAAGTCACTGCTGGACATAGGACTTCCCCAATGATCTCCACACAGTTAGCTCCTGTGCCGCCCGCATCCAAGGGATTCGCGCGACCTTCACCAGATCACTCCTTTCACTTGAATACTTAGTAGATAGGTATAGTTACTTAAGATTGATTTGTTAAGTTAGATTCAAAATTGGATCACCAAGGATCAAGGACAATAGTAGATATTTTTTTTTGCAATGTATTCTTAAGTAAATAACAGACTTAAAATTTTCATCTCGTGTTCAGGCGGGACCATTACCACTGTACCTAAAGTGTAAATATACCTACAATATTGATGAGACTATCGACAGCTCATGTCGAATCAAGCCCTTACAAATTTCGTCGGCTTTGTAACGCGTTCAGTGGTCTAAGTGGTAGAACAGCCACTCGTATTGTGGAAGATGTGGGTTAGAGTCCCACCTGAATATGAGATGAAATTTTTAAGTGTCTTATTTACTTAAGGTGACGGGTAGGGCACACTAGCGACAAGACAAAGATAAAAAAATCTTTACTCAATGTAGGTCCACACAGAACACTTAAGAATGTCAAAGGTACATAATATCTACCGCTGGTTCGGAATCGATCTTAATCGACGCCAATCGATTTTAAGTTTTGGCTACTAAACCAGATCTATTTTAAACAATTTCCGTGTTACAATCTCTCGGCAAACACTTATACTATTTATTAAATAACCATGAACAAATGTTGTGTCCGTGTTTGTATGCGAAAAATTGATTCACGCCAAAAGCGGCTACTTTTGGCGGTAATCCAAAATTCGAGTGCAAACACGGACCTATATAAGTATTAAATAAATAGTATAAGTATCAAATAAATAGTATAAGTGCTTGCCGAGAGTTTGTTACCCAGATATTGTTTAAAATAGATCAGGTTTAGGAGCAATTAAAATCTTTTGGCGTCTCTAGTGTGCCCTACCCGTCACCTTAAGATTCCTAATGATCGCGAATATATCCATGCTCCATCTGTTGCATGATACAAACAAAAGCGTCCGAAACCAGTGATAAAGTAACGTGAAACGTGTATCTGTTACATGACGCAGTGATATGGAGGTGACTGTTCCGATACGCTATCGCCGAGGGTCAGCGCTGGTTTGATAGATTTAGAGACTTGGTCGGTTCAATGCACCGATTCCGGCTTCTTCATGAGAATTGAGAAACACGTCAAAAGGAAATGCTTGAGTGATAATTGCTCAATTTGTGTGTGTCTAAAGAGTTTTTTTAGGGTTCCGTAGCCAAAATGGCAAAAACGGAACCCTTATAGTTTCGTCATGTCCGTCTGTCCGTCTGTCCGTCTGTCCGTCTGTCACAGCCGATTTACTCGGAAACTATAAGTACTACAGTGATGAAATTTGATGGGAATATGTGTTGTATGAACCGCTACAAAAATATGACACTAAATAGTAAAAAAAAGAATTGGGGGTGGGGCCCCCCATACATGTAACTGAGGGATGAAATTTTTTTTTTCGATGTACATACCCGTGTGGGGTATCAATGGAAAGGTCTTTTAAAATGATATAAAGTTTTCTAAAAAACATTTTTCTTAAAGTGAACGGTTTTTGAGATATCAGCTCTCAAAGTCGTAAAAAGTATGTCCCCCCCCCTCTATTTTTATAACTACGGGGTATAAAATTCTAAAAAAAATAGAGGTGATGCATGCTAATTAACTCTTTCAACGATTTTTGGTTTGATCAAAGTATCTCTTATAGTTTTTGAGATAGGTTGATTTAACTGTAATTTTGGACTTTGCTGCTACGGAACCCTTTGTGCGCGAGCCCGACTCGCACTTGGCCGGTTTTTTCTTTTCTGATATCAATCTCATAATAATAATGTCCTCCACACCGATATTTCGGTCATGGCGGCGCAATACCGCCAACTTCCAGACTTCTCAGTGGTAGCTCGGACCTAACACTGAGAATTTCTTAATAGAAAAACTCAGGTACTCAGGAAGAAAACATGTTTCGGATAGTTTGTTAAATTTGGATGTTCATAATTGTTGAGCAAGTTAATAAAAAAAAAGCCTAAACACATCGAAAGGTATTTTTTCATCGCAACCAAACCGATGTTTTGTAGAGATAAAACAAACTTTTTCTATCAACTTTTATTTATAAAACTGAGAACATTATCCCCGATATTCGAAAGAGTTATACTACTTTTTACACTAGTGACCCGCCTTAACTTCGTTACAGAACATTAGTTCCAATTTTTACCAATAGACGGCGCTAGGTGTCGATTACATCGCGCAAGCCTTTTTTGTGTTTTTTTCTATTACGTGTAAGCGTAACCGCTGTCTCTTCAATTTGTCACTTTATAAATAGTGTAGAGTATAGAATTATAGATAAGCATAGTGTATGTGTATGGTAGATAGATATTTATTACGAAGGCCTACATTCATTGTTGATATTGTTCTCATGATAGTATTCGGCAGAATCAGGTCAGTTCATTATATAATTATTTACACCAATATTAAATCGCTTTTTAATTCCTTTGCGTGATAATATTTGATGTTCATACCTATCTGACTATGACGACGCATTTGTTCAATTTAAAGGTTATTGGTTTCATTACCACTTAGTAGCAATTTGGGAAATTTAGTTAGTAGGTAGGTAAACAAGAAGGTAAACCAAGATTAAAGTCACACAGAAATATACTTTAGCTCTAGTATTTTGCTGATAATTTGTAAATTTGCATGTCCTATGTTTAGACAAAACGTGCTGTACTCTTATACCTGTCATTCCAACTTTTTCACCATATTTCCGCAAATAAATATCATTCATTCATTCATTGATACTAGAGCTAAAGTAGGTATATTTATGTCTGACTTTAATCTTTAAAAGCCCTGTTGGTCTAGAGGTTTAAGTACCGGGCCGTGATCTCGGGGTCCTGGGTTCGATACCCGGGTCGAGTAAAAAATATATTTCGAATTCTTCGAACATTGCTCGGATTTGTGATCACCAATCCGCATTAGGCAAGCGTGGTGATTAAGCCTAATCCCGTCATAGTATTCGCCCATTCTTGCCGAAGTGTGGCTCTACCACGCTCAATAATGTTATGCAATTCGCTTCGTGTCGTGCCTACCACTAAGCTTTTGTACGCGAAAAATTGATTCACGCTAAAAGTGGCCGCTTTTGGCTGTAATCAATTTTTCGCGTACGCAGTGAACCCAACATTTGTGCATGGTTATTTAATAAATAGTAGTGTTTGCCGAGAGGTTGTAACCGAAATTGTTTAAAATTGATCCGGTTTAGAAGCTAAAAATTAAAATCGATTGGTGTCCCTAGTGTGCCCTACCCGTCACCTTAAAACAAAAACTATCAAGTGCCTAATCTGTTGGAGTCAAAAACATATTATCTCCTATCTTGATCACTAGATTTAGTCAGGTAGTAAACTGAAGACTATTAGCACAACTCATTTACCAAAAAAAACATGATCATCGTAGAACACAAAATGAACTGCACAATATTGAACCTTATTTCATTAGACATAAAAGACTCGGACTGTTTGTACGAATAGTGTTACCAGGCGTTTGGATTTGGTAGGACATTAGACAGGCTTTTTCATCATCATCATCATTTCAGCCAATAGACGTCCACTGCTGGATATAGGCCTCCCCCAATGTTCTCCACACAGATCGAACTTGTGCCGCCCGCATCCAACGGATTCCGGCGATCTTTACCAGATCGTCAGTCCACCTTGTGGGGAGCCTGCCACGGCTGCGACTCCCTGTACATGGCCTCCACTCGAGGACCTTTCCGCCCCAACGGCCGGCTGTTCTCTTCGCTATGTGCCCTGCCCATTGCCACTTGAGGCATGCAATCCTTTGGGCTATGTCTGTAACCTTAGTTCTGCGGATCTCATCATTTCTGATACGATCACGCAGGAAGACTCCGAGCATAGCCCTCTCCATTGTTCTCTAGGTGACTTTGAGCCACCTTAATCAGCTCATTGTAAGCGGCCACGTTTCGGTTCCGTATGTCATCACTGACAAGACCCACGCATTGAAGACTTTCGTCTCGAGACACTGCGGTAGATGGGCCGAAAATATGCTGCGTAGCTTCCTGAACGCTGCCCAGCCGAGTTGGATTCGGCGATCAGACAGGCTTTTTGATTGTGGCCAATTTAGGCGGTGGTCGACAAATCCAGCTTTCGTGGATCTAATGTTAATTTATTTTAAAAAAATCTAGGTTTTGGGAAGTTTGGTAATTAACTATAATGAACGGAAGTATCAGACGCCCTGTGGTCTATTGGTTTAAGTACCAGGCCGTGATCTCGGGGTCCTGGTTTTGACTCCCGGGTCCAGCAAAAGTATGTTTCGATTTTTTCGAACATAGCTCGGCTTTGTGATGATCACCAATCCGCATTAGGCAAGCGTGGTGACTAAGCCTAATCCCATCGTAGTATCGATAACTTGATTTCTATGATGGAGGCCTTTGCCCTGCAGTATTACAGATATAGGTTGATACTGCCGTCTGATTTTACAGGGGGAACCAGACAAACTAAACCAAGTTTACATCTTCAGAAATATTAACTATCATAACTATTCGTGGTTAGGTTTACTCAATTTTAAGAAACTAACTATCTGATACGTGCACGTTTCGACACGATGTTTTCCTCACTGCTTAGCAAATGGTAGAAAAAGGCTGCATTTCCACCAGAGATGAGCGAGGGCATAGGCGGCGGCAATCGCTTACCATCAGGTGATCCGTCTGCTCGTCTGCCACCTACCACATAAAAAAACACGGTCGAAAATTTTAAGACGTTTTTCTGGTCAGTGTTCTAACTTAGCCTAACAAGTTGTTTTCGGTTTTTTTTCCGACCAAATAGGGATTCATCAAATCATTTTCCGCAATGAAAAATACTACTAGATTATTTGTGTCTAATTTACAAAAAAAATTGTATTTTTCATTCCGATAGAAAGTTAAGGAAAATAATTTTAGAATTTTTAAACTGATATTTATGGGGAAAAAACATGTAAAAATCCTCGTGTGATGTCAGCACTCGGCATGTGAAATTAATAACGCTTTTGCTCACGTATATTTAAAAAAGAAGTAAAATCTCTGATCATAAAATGACCAGACAAAATAATGACAGTGAGAATATGTAACGTAAAGTTACCTAAACTTTTTTATTAAACATAGCACCGACATCACTATACGTTGAGCCTCAGGACTACGTCACTTCCGGCATATTAATTAATAATTTAAAAAATAAATATTTTAATAAAAACAAATATATAATGATATTTAAAATATATGGGTCATCTTTTTTCTCTTTCTCTATTCGAAAAGCGTATAAAAATGCATTTTTTTTTGTCGTATAGTCCATTGGTACTTAAATCTGTTCCGCTTTTCGCTCAAGATCTGGCAGCCCTATGTTAAAAATCTTAATTATCTTTACATTTCAAAAATGACTTCGACTATACGGGTATTTACTCATTCTAGTTGTAAACTAAAAAGGCAGTGCATTTTAACCTCATGTTCACCTTGGAGATTGAGAGTTGAGTGAGTCGTGCGCAGGCGCCTGATTACTTCCTCAACAAAAACTAGTAATTTCAACTAAAAAATGCTTGAATGCAACTGTCGTTTTTTGCCGGATGCAAGAAATAGTATGCACTTTAAAATAAAAATAAATAAACGACAGAGTAAGGTCTGATCAGTTAAGCTATAGGGGAAGGGCGTACAAAATGACATACCTCTTATAAAACCATTCATAAAATATTTATTTCTTAACCATTTCATATAATTTTAGTAGATTCATATACTTTGGTTAATGAACTAGTAAATTTAAAGAGATCAACTAAATGAAAACTAAAACAACAAAATTATAAGTCTTTAAAAAAAACTCGGAACAAATCCGTTTTGCCTGCCCTAGGCGGGTAAAATGACGTACACGGGGCGGACAAAATGACATCCAATTTCCCCAAGGAACATAGGGTCTAATCTTAAAAAAAAAACTTTACGTATGGGAAGATGATATTTTTTTTGAGATAGGACCCTATATTCCTTGGGGAAAATGTTTGTTTTCATCAGTATAATGCTCTCGTAAGGGAGTAAGACGGTTAATAAAGTACGGTGTATAAAGGACTTACCATTCTATATATAAAATTACTAATTATAATCAGTCCATGGCTATACCTAAACGTAAAGAAAGATCTTTTTTTGCATCACAAATATCTGACCTATATTTAAAATAAACCTTATAGTCTTAAATCAACGAATGAAATAGGTACTCTACCGTTTGCTAGAGTACCTATTTCATTCGTAATAATAGGTCTTCTTTACCCATGAAATAGCCGTTTTATTATCTAGACACAATAAGTTGTATTTAATAACTCCTTTAATTAGCAAAAAGTCGCCATACTATAATTTTATTATGATTTATGTCTATAAGACCCAATAGATGGCGCTAGGTGTGGATTATATCGCGCAAGCGTTTCGTGTTTTCGGAACTTATTGCGTTGCTGCTTTCTGTAGGATTAACCTCTTTGTAAATAGTATAGATAGACAGTTATAGACAGGACAACAGTTATGTTGTTCAAAATGGTCAGTGATTCAGTATGTTTAAACGTTAACCTATAAATAAATAGTTTACGAATCGAGACGCCCACTGCAGGGAATAGGCCTCTATCATAGAAATTGCACTTTGTCAATCACAATGCAAACAAGTTTTGCGCAAGTCTCATGGATTTGCACGGTCCTCGTGCGCCCCCTAACGAGGGTTGACCAAACAATGACGTCCACGGTTCCGCACCCCTCTAGATTTAAGCGGCGGAGGTATAGGGCTGTCACAGGGACGTATTCTTCTTGGTAAAAAAAGTAAAGTTGATACTTTGCGTGAGCCTATATACCTACTGTCCCACTGCTGGGCAAATGCATACATCATATAAATCAAGTCATCGCTACTATGATGGGATTAGGCTTTATCACCACGCTTGCCTAATGCGGATTGGTGATCATAAACCCGAGCTATGTTCGAAAAATTCGAAACATACATTTGCTCAACCCGGGAATCGAACCTAGGATCCCGAGATGCCACCTGGTACTTAAACCACTAGACCAACAATTCGATGTATTCTTCTTAGTATTGCTACAATATAAGAGATACAACGATGCTGCTTACATTGCGAGCTAAACCGCATTCACACATTCTTACAGTTATCTCAGTAAGTTTCGGCATCGATGACAGACAGCCGTGCGGGTGAGATACATATCTATACTAATTTATTTATTTATGGCTCACGAAATAAGTTACAATCATGGTAGGTAGCCTAATTAAAAATGATAAACGTTAAGATCTAGATTACCACTCTAGACTATGTGGGCGGCACAGAATGATTACAACAAACAAGTCATTATTTTTAGCTAGAAAGCTGAAAAAGTAACACAATATAAAAAGTGAAATAAGTTATACAAATAAAATATCGGTAACTTCTTTTTAAACGGTTTTATTTAGCTCACCCCGTTTGTTTTATTTATTATTTATTCTTGGGTCAAATTTTGTAATTCAAATTTCACCTTCTTCCTGTCAACCGATTAATCTGAAATTTTGTATACACTTTGGATTTTGGTGACAATACAATTATGTTTATTCATTATCATTATAAATTCAAGATGGCCGCCGCTACAAAATGGCGGATAATTTATGTTTTATTAATCCCATCAATATGGGTATCAAATGAAAGGGCTCAACAAGCAGAATACAATATACTATAAAAAATTGAAATCCAAGATGGCGGCCGCTACAAAATGGCGGATAACGTAGGTTTTATCAATCCCATCAATATGGGTATCAAATGAAAGTGATCAACCAGTAGAATACAATGTACTATATAAAATTAAAATCCAAGATGGCGGCCTCTACAAAATGGCAGATAACTTAGGTTTTATCAATCCCATCAACATGGGTATCAAATGAAAGGTCTCAACAAGTAGAATACAATTTACTATGAAAAATTGAAATCTAAGATGGCCGCCGCTACCAAATGGCTGATAACATTTTTTTATCAATCCCACCAATATGGGTATCAACAACAGTTAAGGATCTCAGTGGGGGAGTTATGGAATATGTTAATACTTTATGTTTTATTTGCAAGCTTGTCCCTAACCGCGTCATCGCCCCGGCGGATCGCCATTTTGAGGTTGTACTCGGTTATTTTTTCGATGGTAGCCTTCGATGCCATGGATATTAGGCGCGCTGTGGCGTCGTTAGTGGCGTTATCTGTATAATATACACAAGTTCTTGTGTGTCTGGAGATGGCTACCACCGCTTGTGGGACACTTTGCAGGAGATGGGACTGTTTGGCCGTTGTTCTGACTATCGCAACGTTCTCGAACGTCTGTCCCTGGGCTTCGTGGATTGTCAGAGTGCGCGATCCTTCGTCTGATCCGTACCCCTGGCTGATTAAGAGAGATTTAGAGAACAATAATAATTAATACTATAGAGATTACATATTGACTTATGTCACATTTAAAAATTCTTCAATAGAGTAAGGACTTTTTTCCTTCCCTTCAGTTTTTAAACGGTTTTATTTAGCTCGACCCGTACGGTATTTATTTATTTGGGTCAAAATTAGAAATTGAAATTTGAGTACCTTCCTGTTGTCAGATTTATCTTAAATTTGGTACACACCTTTAGTTCCGATGACAATACAATATAGTAATATCAATAACGTTGTAAATCTAAGATGGCCGCCGGTGCAAAATGGCGGATTTCATATTTTTCCACAACCCCCTCAATATGGGCATCAAATGAAAGAGCTACACTACTACTACTAGTAGAATACTGTGATTACTACAAAATTTAAAATCCAAGATGGACGTGGTTACAAAATGGCATATTAGGTGAGGGCATGAGTAGTCGTGTCCAGAACAGTTATGTCCAAGATTGTGTGACGTTAAAAGGACAGATCAAGTCTCTGGAAGGCCTATGTTTGAGGAATTAGATTGTAATAAATTATCAGGTAAAAAACCATGTAATAATGATGCACTCAACGTAGGCATTTCCGTTAAATACTAAAAACTATAAAATAAAAAAAAACTTTTAAGATAAACGGTTTTATCTTATGTGCACTGAAAACTAGAAAATAATAATAACAATTAGGTATTTTGATCTTCTAGTTCAGAAATATTTTAATACCAAGCAGAATAGCTTTTAGGCATATTAGACTAAAATAAAAACGTGGGGCCCCTCTGAAATCCTACCTATGGCAAAGCATATCTTTATACTTTGGTAGATCATGAGCTGGGCGTTCGCTGGTGAAGCGCCACGGCTGGTTGTTGATTGTCAAAAACTCCAGTTCCGATTATAGTAAGTCGATGCATTCCACACTTAGTATAGAAGAAAGTATTACAGCAATAGTTAATGGGCCCCACGTTTTTATTTTAGTCTAATATGCCTAAAAGCTATTCTGCTTGCTATTAAAATATTTCTGAACTAGAAGATCAAAATACCTAATTGTTATTATTATTTTCTAGTTTTCAGTGCACATAAGATAAAACCGTTTAACTTAAAAGTTTTTTTACCGATTTTTTTAAACTTAAGTATTTTATATGTCGGAAAATATCCAAACTAGAATGCTCCGCCACAGTGTCATTATGCAAGCGACACATTCTGATGATAGGATTATAAAATGAAGTGTAATTAATAAATGTTTTAATTGATTTCATATTTATCAAGCGGTAAATCCTACAAACAGCGGTAACGCTTATAGGTAATCCGAAAATACGAAACGCTTGCGCGATGTTATCGGCACCTAGCGCCATCTGTTAGTATAAAGTGGAACTAATGTTGCTTATAAACTATACCTACAATGAACTCTTCGATGTCAAGGTCAGATAGAACGGACTTTGTGTATAAGTCAGTACTTATAACCACTAGACCAACGGGACGTTAAGGCGAACAGTTTCGCCTTAACGCCCTGTTGGTCTAGTGGTTTAAGTACCAGGCCGTGATCTCGGGGTCCTCGGTTTGATACCCATTCAATCCAATTCAATTCCAATTTCGAATTTTTCGAACATTGCTCGGGTTTGTGATCACAAATCCGCATTAGGCAAGCATGGTGATTAAGCCTAAATCCCATCATAGTAGCGATAACTTGATTACTATGATGGAGGCCTTTGCCCTACAGTGGATCACAACCAATGGCTATGGTACAATCAACGTACAGCTAACTAGTCCAAGGTCAATCAGGGTGTCTGCGCACAAACTGTATCATTTCGCTTCGATTATAGGTTACCTCGGAGATAGTGCGTAATTATTTTTATACAATCAGTATCGTGTTTCGCGACCAAAAACATCTGAGCACTTTTATTAGCACTTGCTCAAGGTCTTTCATTTGGTCTCAAACAACAAATAAAAGAAGTCGGTAAATACAGCTTGGTGTATACACACTTACACAGTGCCGGCCGTCTCTCCAGGCATTCCTCGACATTATCCGTCGGTCGATTGCCACCATCAATGTGCCGGCAAACTAGAAGTCAAACGTCATTTCAGGTGACCAGACGGAATATCTCTCATCCCTTGGAAGATGGAACGTGCTCTCGAGTGGGATGCTACCTGTATCGACACTCTGGCACCGTCTTATCTTCCCGGGACTAAGAGGAGTGCCGGAGCTGCGGCTGACGCGGCAGAGAGACTGAAAGCTACAAAGTATAGGCATCTATCTGGTACCTACCACTTTGTAGCTTTCGGTGTTGAAACACTTGGCCCGTGGGGTCCCGACGCTCTTTTTTTCTTCCGTGACTTAGCTAAGTCTAGTCGAAGTCACGGGAGAGCCAAAGGCTGGCAGCTACCTCGTCCAGCGAATTTCCATCGCGATCCAGTGGGGTAATGCTGCCAGCATTTTGGGGATATTGCCACGGGGACCTGCTTTGTTTTGACTTTCCTTTTTATTTCCTCAATTATTGTTTTAATTTTTTTGTTATTTTGTTCAATAAATGTATTTCGATATAGCTTATATGTATAGGTATATAAGTTGCATTATAAGTTATGATACGACTGCCTCGGTGGCGTAACTAGTGGTCAGTAGAGCGCACTATAAAGGAACGGCTGTGCAAGAGGTCCCGGGTTCGATCCCCGGTACGGGCCAAAAATGTGTACCGAAGTTTTCAGGAAGAAATTTTTAGTGTCAGCCCGGAGTCTGGAAGTTGGCGGTATTGTAGGTACCACTGTGTCTCGGAAAACACGTTAAGAATTACGAAAAAAATGTTCTACGAAAAAAAACCGCCGTCTAAAACCCGAACTAAAAGATGTAAAATAATATTTCTAACACTTTATACACTATACAGTTTTTTAGATTTTCGCGTTGCATTATAACTATAATGTATCAATACGGGGATTAACACGATATTTATTATGTGAAACAACATTGTGTACTTACAGATTTGGCTCGACGTTTCGGCTACGTTACAGCAGCCGTGGTCAGTCCGCTCGTGACCACGACTGCTGTAACGTAGACGAAACGTCGAGCCAAATATGTGAGTACACAATGTTGTTTCACATAATAAATATCGTGTTATTCCCCGTATTGATACTTTATACACTTCCAATAACATTTTATAACACAAACACTCGAGAAAAGGTGTTACCGAAGTCGGCACCCAATACTACTCGTATCATGTAATTTAATACAACATTCACATTATTTAACATGGATAGCCGACTTCGGTAAAACCTTTTCTCGAGTGTTATAAAATGTTATTTGAAGTGTATAAAGTGTTAGGTAGAAATATTATTTTACACTTTTTAGATCGAGGTTTTTGAAGGCTGTTTGTTTTGTCGCAGAAAAAATTTTTTTCAAGCTTTTTAGAGTCTCATATTTTTTTTTGAAGTCGGTCAAATAGTAGGACAACATTATCTCTATATGTGCCAAACAGGCGGCCGCTCAGCAATAGTCGGTGCTGATCCAAGAGACCAACCCCGACGCTGGTCTTCAGCGACTACCATAACATTATTGCACATCTGTTCCATATCCATGCAACAGTCGCATGGTATAAAATTTGAGATTCAGACAGAAAAAAGAAAAAGATAATTGAACAGATTCGCAATATTGCACCTGTTCAATTATCTATTTCTTTATTCTTAATATTCTTATTTTCTCACACAGTTCCATTAAAAGAATATGCAGAAACTGATGACAGTTTTACCGCTAAACGTATAATATTCACCATACATTTCGGATTGCGTGCCAACGACGAATGAAGGTTCGTGTCAAGTGCAATATTGCCAAGGAAATGTTTTTAACTTGATTTGAATTTGTATTGAGTGATAAAATTAAACGTGTTTCTCTACACTTTTTGTTTTAGCATAAACATTACCTAAAACCTTTTGACCGACCGGTCAAAAGATGGGACCAACTATTTAACGTGCCATCTGAAGTACCTACGGTATCATTTATGTGATAGGTGGCAGACGAGCAGACGGATCACCTGATGGTAAGCGATTGCCGCCGCCCATAGTCGGGTGTCTGTGGGCGGGATTCAGGTAAATATACTATTGACGACCAGTTTGGATCAGTGATAGTGAACGCTGCCTCTGGTACAAGGGCTGCGGGTTCGATCTTCGCAAAGTACAATCATTTTATTTATTTATTGACACACAAAATATAATAACGTCAAAATAGCAATTAAATTATTTTTAGTCCAGACATTAGCCCAAAAACATGTGTACACATCAATATTTTATGTGATAGGTGGCAGACGAGAAGACGGATCGCCTGATGGTAAGCGATTGCCGCCGCCCAAAGACACCCACGACACCAGTGGAGTCAGGAGTGCGCTGCCAACCTTTGAACCCCGGACTGAGCCTCCGGTACACTCACTCATACAGCAAAACACAGCACAGCGCTGCTTCACGCCGGTTCATCTTTCTTAAAATAATAACACAATAAGGTGATAAAGATCTGCATAAGCCCTTACTAAACTGAGTAACTAAGTACCTACTTATGAATCAGGATAATGGGAGCTGTATCGAGAATAATCAGAATATGATTGATAGAAATCATTTTCAGCGACCAGCCCAGCAAAATTGTGCGCCATAATGTCTGTAATGCCAAGATCATAAGTCCTGTTTGTTCAAGCTATCCAATTTGGTAGTTATCTAACCCAATAGATAGTTAAATACTCTTTATTGCACCACATACAATACTTAAAAGCTAAGTAGACAGAGATAAAATATACAATTTAGACGGTATTATCGCTGGTAGCTAACTCGAGACAACCTCCAGGTAAAGGATATAAGATAGAAGAGGGGATGGTGGTGAATTCCTTCTGATATTCAACATTGATTAAACACATTTATATTATCCAGGAGGTATAAGTTGTCCTACGATGATACAGAGAAATCAAGCACTGTCCCCAAATAACTATCTCCTAATTTGATTGTTAGCGGAGAGTTAGTTTATCTTTAAGTTGTAAATTATTGCTTATATTATTAAAGTTTCTAGGACCTATTTTTAGCCTGAAACACAGGTCAACCTAGTTTAGACAAAATGTTAAATATATGTACCTACTAATTTACAAGGTGTATCTGTGAACATTTACATCTCTTTAACCATATGAACAACATTTGTTCTATGACTTTTGACTAAGTCGGTCACGTGACTTGGTCATTTTGTATGGAAAGTCGAAAATTTTTTCGATGAATTTCGAAAAGTTGTAGAACAAATGTTTCTCAGAATGGTAAGTAGAACACGTGGTTTAAGGGATGTAAATGTCCACAGATACACCCTGTATAAGATTTATTGATCAAAGTTGTATTAGACAAGTTATTTTGAAATAAATATTTATTTTATTTATATTATGAATAATAATTAAAGCGTTATCTTACACATATATATTCTCATGTTACCTAACTAAAATACAATATATGATGATGCAAAGGGTAGATCATGCCTGGTTAGACACAGGCAGTTCTCTTGTTGGCAAAAAAACAAACTTATATGTTTTTGCGTACGGCTAAAGAATTAGCTGTACGCAAAAACATATAAGTTTGTACATAATATACGAAACGTCTCATACTTAGGTATTGTTGGTATCTCAACGCCATAAATATATGAAAAAATGTACGCTTTAGAATCTTAAAAACAGGCTTCATGCGAAGGTATTTATCTTACTCAAGAAATCCTATTTATTGCATAATATGTATGTCGTCAACCGAAAACAGCTTGGGGTCAAAGCACAGACGCCGGGGATGGGGGGTGGGGCGATCGATTCCCACGTGGCCGGAATACGGGGCTAACGGAATGGCCGACCGCCATTTTTGGACCACTTCTTAACAAAATACCATCATTAGTTATCAAGGGTTAGGTACTTCAAATGTGGGACTTTCCATACCAGAGGAGAAATTTTAGATACCTATGTCTCTACTTGATAACTAGACTGTGTCTTTCATTACCGAAAATACTGAAGGGTCCTTATCTCAACAGACTAAAGTTGGTATTTCTCTGCTGCTTATTTCAGTGGCATAATTTTATCGTTGGGCGCCAATTTTCATAACATGTGAAATGAACCTTTATCATTTTTCAATTAAAGATATAATACAAATTTACGTCATTCATTCTAAGTATTTGTAAAAAAATCTATTGCACACAGATAAAAGATCTTCCTACGCTCAGATAATGATGATTGTTCCTTTCTATACAAAAAGCTATTTTCGTAATACATACACCCACACGTTGGGCGCCAGTTTTGCTGCGGACTAAGCTGACGCAACCTTTCTCCGAGTTTTCAAAGATAGCAAATATTGCGGCTTATTTCACTATATACCTTCAAAATTGTCTACAAATCTATATCCATAGTGAGTACGGACACACGTTGGGCGCCAGTTTTGGAGCGTTAGCTTTTACTATTAACTAACTGTTCTAAGGTGTTTCTTACTATGTACCTAATGCTAGCTAAGCGATTTTCAGTATGATGGTATGTATGTTATGAAATCATCAGCCTCATCAAAATGTTGTTATCTGGGTCATGTCATAAGTAGGTTTATTTAGTTAGTTTACATTATTTACTTTCGCGTAAGATTAGGTGACTTGTAATTTATTGATAGAATATTTGTAATTGAAATATTATGTTTGTTTATTTAAGAATTACTTGTTAATTAAGTTTTTTTGATTTTGCCTGAGATATAGGGTTTCCCTAGTTCAGGCATCAAAACAAATTCGGTTCGGGTGCGAGGGAGCGACAACAGCATCCTGAAGGTAATAGCAGATGATCCGCATGCACCTATATTGAGGCACTTTGTACGAACAATGACCGAGGTCAAAATTAGCACTCCCTCTGGATCACATGTACACGGAGTGCCTCTTAGGTACATGACCAAGTAAACTTTGTTGTTATTTATTATGCTCACTACCCCTATGTTTATAAGCGACTTTTTACTAACCCGTGGACTATGTTGTCTGAATAAATAAATTTTAATTTTAATTTGAAAAAACTCAAAATCGCTCACTAAGTATAAGTAGATTATAAGTAATAATTTGTTCTTATGAGATTTCAAT
Organism: Marasmia exigua; assembly: GCA_019059595.1. NCBI lineage: Eukaryota > Metazoa > Arthropoda > Insecta > Lepidoptera > Crambidae > Marasmia > Marasmia exigua. The sequence goes on along the minus strand of CM032484.1, from coordinate 19,860,848 downwards.
AAAGTTATTTTTTATTTATAACTAAATATGATAATTGCTAACTAGATTTCTATACAATTCTACTTCTATAGTTAGTTTGACTACACATTGGGCGCCAGTTTAGCGCGGATCAAATGCTGATGCAACTATTCACAGTTATTTCGCCGATTGGGAATTATTACGGCTTATTTCACTGTATTTCAAATTCTTAATTTTGTAGCCAAACCTCAATAGCCTTATTATAAATTGCCATCTAAAGTTATTACCGTACTAAACCTCATGACATCCCGTTCCAACACGCAATGTTAAAAGGGGGACCAGTTTTGTTCTGGGATTTGTAAGGGGGCATTAGTGTAAACAAGGCTTTAAATGTGACATAATACCAGTGACTGCATTTAATAGCTGTACCAGTCGAGCAACAAATCGATGGACACCTCATTATTCATCAATATCGATTCAGGAATTTAAATGCTACTGTGGAACAAGAACAACATGGCCACATAAATAAATACCTAAACATGCATTGCCTATGCGAACAATTAAATCATACATTATACCCATTTTTGGTACTTGCGATTTTTCCAAATAATATGGACATGCCTGGGATCCCGGTAATCCCGCTTTCCCGCCGGAAGGGATTAAAGATATTTATTTTATTAACAGTTATTTATTTATTGCATGTCACATAACATTTCGAGATGTTACATTCTAGACAGACTTAATTAGATGTAGGTTTACATGCGACGAACTGCAAGGGCACAGCAAGTCGACGCAGAGTTATTTGTTATTTCGTTTATACATACGAGCATTATCATCAGCCTTACGAACTTATTGATAAACGCTTTATGATACCATGTTAATTAAAAAAGTTCAATTTTTTCTTTCGAAATTCAAGATACGTACCTTAGATAGAAATGAACAAACTGTAAGTAAATAATATAGTGGTATCGAACGTTTATGGATAAGCCCTTTCATGATTAAAAGGCGTTGAATATTTAACTCTAAAATAATAAATTATTTATTTTAATCCCGGGATCATAGTCAGAATCACGGGGCATGTCCATATTAACATATATCTTTGCGGTCAATAAACCCAAATAGCTCTACCTAATCCGATCATTGATTATCATATATATCATACTAGCGGTCGCCCGCAGCTTCTCTCGAGTGGAATTCGGTTTTCCACAAAAATATTTTCATTATCTTAAGACTTTCTTTTAAAACAAAGGAATATCAAAAAATATTTCGCGTGATGATAACACTTTTTGTGGCAAATCCGCCTTCCGTATTTGTGGTTCGAATCCGAGCTTGCACCTATAGATTTTTCATATCTATTCATATATTTATATAGTGGTATTTCCGAACCGGTACGTCATTGAGATCTTCAAGAAACAAGCCTATACCTTCCTAAAAGGCTCCACTCCTTCTGGTGCGGCTGGTGTCCATGGGCGGCGGTGATCACTTTACCATCACTCTACTCGCTTTCATGAGAAAGGGAGGCAAACGTCCCTTTCTCATAAAAAAAATCTACCATTAGCTCGGCGATGAGGGAAAACAATATTTGAGATAATGATTCAGGAACGTGTAGGTAACCGTGATCCAGCTGGTTTTGGGTTGCGTTGGTCAGACAGCCGGCAGTCGCTTCATTGTAATTACCAGACTTCCCCCTTTTTTTTTGGTCTCGAAGGGAAAATGCTTTGCGCACCGTACCGTCAGGCCAGGGGACCTGGCGGGGTGTCTGGGACTCCCTCTGGGAAGGTGACCCAGAGGTATACCCACTAAAAACCCTACGACGGCCGCCTCTGTTGATTTAGGCGAGGCCTACGGTCACTCATCAGTCCGTATGACCCCGCTTGCGGCCAACGACCACCCAAACAAAATAGGCAGACCTCCTCAGAGGGGTGCAGTAGCACTCACTCCTACCACCATAAAGCGGCGTGCATTGCGCTATCCACCTTTGTTAGGTCTTATTATGGGATGGCCGGTGCCCCCGCACCAGCCATGCAAGACCTTCCGGGCGAACCATTGCCCTGATGAGCCCCTCTTCTGCCTCGCCCCCGTCGCAGTCGAAGAGAGAACGGATGATTCAAGTGTACCCCGGGCTCCTTAGCCACAGCTTTGGAATTAACGGGGAATTGCAGACTTTTTATGAGATAAGTAGCAAGCGAGCAGACGGATCAACTGATGGTAAGTGATTGCCGGCGCCCATTGACATCAGCGACACCAGTGGAGTCACAATTGCGCTGCCAACATTTAAACACCCCTTTGACCACTCATTCACCCAACCTGTTGCACGCCATTTTTCTGTGAGGCCGTGGTATCACTCCAGTCGAGCGGGCCCATTCATGCCGAAGCGTGGCTCTCCCACAGTCAGATAAGGAGGAGGACCTGTACCTTTATCAAAACAGTACGAGTTGACGTCATGAAATTAAATGAATTAATACAAATAATACCGGTCTTATCATGTGACCACTATTAAAATATTGATGAAGGCTAATGTAAACAATAAAATTATAATATTATAGCCAGACTTCACTTCCGACAAGCGAACCGGTTGACAATATACATAGTTACCATTAGGCGACTGCAAAATATTTGTAACAGTGATCTGCAGAGGTCAAGGTAAGCAGCTCTTTGCCATAAGTAGACAACCGAGACCAGGATGCAGGCAGCTACACATTAGGCGCCCAATTCTCGGGCTCGTGATATTTACCATCGTTCAACATATATCACTAAAACATTGTTGTTTTGTATGGATTTCAGGTGATAGGTATCCGCCATGTTTTCAAAATATCACGAACACGACAATTGGGCTCCAGGAGCCCAATTCTCGGGCTCGTGACATTTCTTTTCATACGACATATATCACTAAAACACAGTTTTTTTGTATGATTTTCAAGTGATATCCGCCACGTTTTTGAAATGTCACAAACCCGAGAATTGGGCTTCAGGTAACTCAAAATGTCTCCTCAATTGATATTGAACCAAACGTGTTGTAGAAAGCTTTTTTTTTTTTTTACTGTAGATAGGTAAGCGTTTGATCATATTTCACCTGATGGTAAGTGATAATATGGTCTAAGATGTAGCACGATTACCTAGAAGATACCTATTCATTCGCGCTTTGAAAACCCCCAAATTGTAGCCTCTAGGGAACACCTCCTCAGGCAACTGATTCCACTGTTTCGCAGTACGAATAAGGAAACAGGATTCAAACCTCTTTGTGCGGACTTGAAGCTAGTGGCCCGCCCTCACTTCGTTTCTGGACATTAGTTCCACTTTATACTAACAGATGGCGCTAGGTGTCGGTTACACCGCGCAAGCGTTTCGTGTTTCCGAATTACCTAAGCGTTTCTGTTGTCTGTAGGATTTATTTACCTTTATAAATAGTGTAGATAAAATACTTTCGTGGCTGTCTATTCCATTAGATGACTGCGAAATATTTATAACAGTAGGTAACTTTTCTAGAGGCGTCACCTCAGTCAGGGATACAGTTATGTACTTTTAATAGAGAGAGATAGATATATGAAGTACCGGGCCATGATCTCGGGGTCTTGGGTTCAATTCCCGGGTCAAGCATAAAGTATGTTTCGGATTTTTCGAACATAGCTCGGGTTTGTGATCACCAATCCGCATTAGGCAAGCGTAGTGATTAAGCCTAATCCTATCATAGTAGCGATGACTTGAATTCTATTATGGAGGCATTTGCCCTGCAGTGGGACAATTATAGGCATGTACATATATTCAGGCATATATACTCGGCTAGAATATTCAGAAATTATATTTTTTCCGCAGTCTTCCAGTGCTCCCTCATTTAATTTTTAGGTCCGCTTGAACTTTGTTTAGATTTTAAGTTTAAAATTAGTATAAATTAGCTACAATATTAAGAACGCTGTGTATACCTATAATTGGCAAACATATTTGAATATTTCCTTTTTAAGTTACCTGCTGTCATTTGTGATTGTTTTATGTGTATTGCTGTTGGTGTACTTTATAAATAAATATATAAAAATATTTTTATGTAACTTATTACACCACCCTTACCTCACCTTACTCACCTTATTATTATTATTTTGCCACTTATGGCAGACAGACGAGCAGGCGGATCATCTGATGTAACACCATTTTAGTCCCAAATGCGCTGACAACCTTAAAACCCTTTGAGCGGTATCCTAACTCACTCGGCGAAACACAGCACAGGCGCTCAACTCATTCATACTAAATCGTGGCCATTTCACGATAATACGAGTAAGTCTTTACCATTTCAAAGATACCTACTTTCCGCTAAAAGATCGTGTTATGTAAACTATAACAACAATATCATGATTTCGTCAAGGCCAACTCGTTAAACATTAAGTAGACACCGCTACATTTATTTAATTTTACTCATAGTCTAAACATAAGTACATAATTGGCACTTGGTTAGTTTTGTAGTTTATAACAGTTGGAATATAGCTGATTGATGGACTAACCAATATTTAGTCCGCATTTTAGAACGCTTTTTTAAGAATAAAAAAACATTAATTTTCCATTTGACGGCCCGTTTGGATCAGTGATAGTGAACGCTGCCTTTGGTCCAAGGGTTGCGGGTTCGATCCCCGCACAGTATAAACATTTGTGTGCTTGAACACGTCTGTTTGTATTAGTCTCGGTATTAGCGACCAGCATCGATATGATACTTTTTGGCCAATATTTCCAAATTTTAGTGATTTGCTTTTTATACATTTTGTTTTTTTATGTCTTTTTTTCTCCTGTCATTCTGCCAATAAATATCATCGATTCTACACGCGAGTACGTTTTAATGGTGTAATCATCCTTTCGGCAATCCTCAATACTGGGTGTTTTCTATGTATTATAAGTTTATATATTTTACAAAAGAAAAGTATTCAATGTATATATATTTGTAATTCCGCTGTTGGTTCTGATATCGGTAACACAGATCAATGTATGTGAAGTTTTGAAATATTTATTCATTATATGTAAGTATTTAAACATTGGCAGAGACATAATCACAACTAGAAGCTATTACAAAAATTAATTTTTTTTTAAACGAAACACATACCACCTTATTACAAATTGCGATCTTAAGTTATTACCGTACTAAAGCCTATGTCATCCCGTTTCAACTCGCAATGTTAAAAGCGGCTGGTATGAGTTTTGTTCCGGGACTATCCGAGATAGAGTAAAGTAATTTAATACATCGCCCTAAACGCCATCGCGCCAGTTCTAACAATATAACCTCCTCCGTAGCAATCTCCGTAGTACACTTCCCCTTAGCTATTTCGCCTTAGCCACCGTTGCGCCCATGGCTTTGAAGTTCCGGCTTTGATTCTTGGTGGGTAAAAACAGAAAGCCCTACCGGAGTGGGTAGGGCTTTCTGTTTTTACCCACCAAGAGGCACAGAAGCTTGTAATTCTTTGGACTACAGAGTATCTATAAATGCGATAGAACTGGACCCCAATTCTATTGTCTGGAGCCCAATTCTCGTGCTCGTGATATTTTGAAAACATGGCAGATATCACCCGAAAATCATACAAAAAAAACTATGTTTTAGTGATATATGTCGTATGAAAAGAAATGTCACGAGCCCGAGAATTGGGCTCCTGGACCCCAATTCTGGGGATTTCGAGATGAAAAAAACATGGTTTGGTGATACATATCGTATGATGACAAAACATCACGGGCACGAGAATTGGGCTCCTGGTTTTGAGGTGGGATATCCGCCATGTTTTCAAAATATCACGAGCTAATTCTCGTGCTCGTCACATTTATTTTCATACGACATGTATCACTAAAACATAAGTTCTTTTGGATGGTTTTCAAGTGATATCCGCCATGTTCTCAAAATATCACAAGCACGAGAATTGGGCTCCTGGGTGTATGTGGTACGATCAGCATCAAAAGTAGCTTAACACGTTAGTACCATATCCAAGTAACATTTTGTAAGTAACCCTTAGAAACTGACTATAATAAGCAGAACGGTTACTTTGACATGGTACTAAAGTGTTCAACTACTTTTAATGCTGACCGTACCTTCGTTGTTCCAGGGAAAATCTTAGTTTATGTGAAATGTCAAAACACGAGAATCCATTGAATGCGGGCGGCACAGGGCCGATCTGTGTGGAAAACATTGGGGGAGGCCTATGTCCAACAGTGGGCGTCTATTGGCTGAAATGATGATGATGATGTGAAATACACGTGTTTTCAATTTATCTTATTTAATTTATAATTAATTAATTTACAATTGGATTTGCATTATTCATAATTTTCTTGATGATCATGTAAAACTAAAATACATATCCATACATTCTTTGTTGAAGTAGGTAGTACCTACCAAAAAAAGTAGGACTCACTTGAGTTGTACCTAATTTAAAAAAAATAAGATATTTGGATTAGGTAGCTTAACAGAAAGTTTACTTATTTAAATTTATTTTGAATATCTCTCAGATTCTCGGAAACGAAATAAGAAAATTTACTGATAAAAAATATTTTTGAAAAAAAACCGCATGGTTTCTTTTATAACTATCTTTTATCGTATACTATTCATGTTTTAAGAAACCTGCGTGCTTCCGTCACCTGGCGGCATACTCACTTAAATCTCATAGGTATGTACTGAAATTAATTTCAATATCTTTACTAAAATCCAATTTTCATCTCGAGAAAAGCGTGGTCCGCAAAGCTTCGCTAATGTCAAAGGTTAAACTTATCAATAAACTGTAACACCCAATTCTCATCAAATAAATTACTTATTGAACGAAACATATAGAAGAATACTCACATTTTGTAGTATTCCTAGGATCCCTTTTCACTAATTTACAAAAAGAAATATTAAAAAGTCACTACACAGATATTTTTCCCGCGTTTTTCGTGGACCGCGACTAAGCCCGCCAACTCGGGCCGCTAGACTGCCGTGCGCCAACTGCGAGCGAGATGGCAGATCAGCTCTCGTAGGAGTAACAGAGATGATGCATTTCGTATTGAGCGCCAGAATTGGATAGGGGTGGAAATTTTGATCCCCCTTTTGCAAAAAGATATTCTTCTTTTTTATCAATTTTAGAGAGGGGTCGGTTGGTGAAGCTGTAAAGGCAAAAAAATTGAAAGTACTTGCCATGAACATTGAAATTATTTCAATGAAAATTTGTCCTAACTTTTTAAAGTGTTAATGGTGCTATCTAAGCGTGGTGTTAAGGCGACGGGTAGCCCTAACTAGCGACACAAATCGATTTAAATTGTTAGCTACTAAACCGGATCAATTTTAAACAATTTCGGAGTAGCATCCTCTTGGGAAACACTTATACTATTTATTAAATAACCATGCAAAAATTTTGGGTCCAACGTGTACGCGAAAAATTAATTACCGCCAAAAGCGGTTACTTTTAGCGTGAATCAATTTTTCGCGTACAAAAAAGGAACCCAACATTTTTGCATGGTTATTTAATAAATAGTATATGTGTTTGCCGAGAGGTTGTAACCCAGAATTGTTAGAAATAGATCCGGTTTAGTAGCTAACAATTAAAATAGATTGGCGTCGCTAGTGTGCCCTACCCGTCACCTTAAGTTTTTTTAGTAAGTAGGTATGCTTTTGCCTGAAAAATGTTTACACCTACAGCCAGGATGAAGGTCTGAATATAATTATGTTGGTTTGTAAGTGTTGTATTGCAAAAAGTCGCTAAATACGTCGAGAAATTATTGATAACGAATGTTTGAGGAGCTAACGGAGTTCACATTCTATGCGCCCTATACCGATGGGGCTATAAAGCATGTCAAAGTTACTAATACTACAACCTAATAGGCAGTGGCGCCATCATTTATTTAAAAAAAATATTGACAAAATTATTATAACTAAGTAATAATATAAAGACAAGGTATAATAATAATATAGAGGGCCTTAATCCTTTCTTAAGGGCAACGCATAATATGTGATACATTACCTACCTCAGCTCAGCTGCTGCAGATGTCCATGGGCGGCGGTGATCACTTAGATATGTGATATCTAATGGATGGTGGACCGTCTAGTCGTTTTTCTGCTATAATGTAAAACATATATGTATCAGTAGGTACTAACTACCACCAGACGTCATCTCCAGTTTTGGGATGAAATGGATTGTTTCCAATATAAGGGTAAATCTTATTTGAATCGACTCTGGCTTGATGGCAATGGCCCATTTGGTAGTAGTGACCATACCATACGCTCTAAGAAGGGTCGTGGGTTCGATTCGCACTGGAAATTCGTGTGATGAACACTAAACTTATCTTTTTTCAGACTTTTTTTTTATTTTTTTTTCTTTAACTGGCTGGCTGGGTATACAATTTTATTAGTGTTACCCAGAGTAAGGTAATACTTACTCTATATTTGGTACCTTTCTTGATAGAATTCCCATATTAAAACTACTATGTGATAGATTCAAGAAAACTTTTCTGTTCAAAGTTTTTGTTGGATTTTTCTGATAAGCATTTGTTTTTTTATTACAAAGTTTTTTATTTTAATATTTACAATTTATATTGGTCTGTGGGTAGTGTATAGTTATTGTTTAGGCTTAATAACTATACATTTCTCTGCTTATTACAATATTTGTTATCAGCTGATTGTCAGATTGACACTTGACGGGAAAATTGTAAATAGTTTACAGGTTATGAATATAGCAATAAATTGAATTTTACACCTCGAATATGATTGAAAACGGTAGAATATTAGTCCTTTATGGCAGTCAAACGTTCACCGCACAAGAAATGGCTGAAAGAATATGGAGGAGTACAAAAGTTTTAGGTTTTAGTGGCCCCGTGCAAGCGATGGATGACTATCCAATATCTAGGCTTATTCATGAGGAGTTTGCGATATTTGTGTGTGCTACGACGGGCCAGGGAGACGAGCCAGACAATATGAAGAAGTTTTGGAAGTTTCTGCTAAGGAAAAACTTGCCTTCAAACTCTCTAACAAAGTTGAAGTTCGGGGTCCTTGGTCTGGGCGACTCGTCGTACTCCAAGTTCAATTTCGTTGGGAAGAAGCTACATAAACGTCTGCAGAGCTTAGGAGCTACGCCGCTTCTTGATATTGGTAACAATACTGTGATTTTCTGTTGCTTTTCTTATTTTTAATAGTTTTTTTTAGATCTCTTAGAAAAAAAATATAAGTGGTGTAAATAACATGACATATTCTTTAATATCGATAAAAAGTTAAAATACTAATTTCATAAACATCTTATTATCTACTAATAACACTTTTTCTACCTTAGAATATAAAATTAAGGCTTTATATATTTACATACATATTTTATGTTTTGCGTTTTCCACTAAATAAAATAATGCAAAACTGAATTAAAAGAAGCCTACAGTTACACACATTAGAGTTAAATATTTACTTTTCACAATTTAGTAATAGATACATTACATATCTTCTAATTATGTAATGAACAGTAAGTCTCACATATTTTTTTTATATTTAAGAATAACTTGATTAAAAACAATCATTCCAGGATTATGTGATTATCAACACGATCTAGGCCACCAAGCAGTCATGGTCCCTTGGCTCAAAGAGTTCTTCACACTCGTCAAATCTTTATACTATCCTAACATCGAAATAGACCACCTTAGCACCAACTTCGTCCCACGCTGGAAGGTTTCTCTGATAAAGAGTGAAGGGAGCTTATGCGTAGGAAGGCTGACTGAAGATATCTATTTCTCTAAAGGGACACAGAACTGTGTTGATAGCAAGCTTTTTCAGTTGGAGAAAAATGAAAGGACTACTGATGAATCTCATTTTCAGGTAGGTATATTTATATGATTATAACTAGAGGAATTAACAAGTCTTGTAACCATAGCGAAAACAAACAAATATTGTGAACTAAAAAACCATATGGGTTTTTATATTTTAGATATTATCTGCAATCCATCTGACTATGAGTGTTGCTAAAAATATCTTTGAACATTCATTTTATGAAATGAATGTTGTGAAATATTTATTTATTTATTTTCCTTTCAGGATGTCAGGCTAATGACACTCATAGTAGCAGATGAATCGACTCTAGACTATAATCCAGGAGATGTGTTTAACATCAGGCCAAGAAATAGTAAAAAAGATGTTGAAGACTTGTTTTCAATATTTGAAACTCATGGTATTGATATAAAACCGCATTATAAGCTCCTGGTGGAAGAATGCCACGTAGGTAAGTCAAGAACGCTATTATATGAAAACTTTTGAGTAGAAAACATAATTTATTATTTAACACATTGAATTGAAATCATATGAATTCTTTAAATAAATATTTCTGGAACGATGCTTTAAGCAGGAACGCATTGAAAAGCGTTTAGTTGTTGCAATACTATATACAATATACAACTGCAATCACTTTTTTGGAATATTTCTTATCTTCAAGGTACTTGATAAAGTGCTATCTGCCGTATTTTGTGACTTTATTTCAGTTACATATTTTTTTTAAACAAGCTTTTCTAAATTAATTTATTGTTTCGGCGGATTTCCACGTAAACCAAGTTCAATTGAGATTTATTTGTATAGGAACGAAACGTAATTGTCAAAACAACACGTGTTTACCTGCCAATGTCATTTTTTTGACGTTTTTCAACTCGAGCGAGGCGTGTATCATGTTTTGCATGGTTTTGCACATGAAAATCTATTTTCTATAAATATTAATTTAAATAATATAAAAACAAGATGCTACGTAGGCAGGCGCGCTTGCGCCGTGAGTATTTGTATAGAAAATCCGTGGAGGACAAGCAAAAAAGCATTCAAGCGAAGAAGGACCAGATCAAAAAAAGTTTAGAGGAAAATATCCCAATTCACGGTGATTTGAGGAAAGAAGCTCTCGCTTTACAGAAGAGAATAGAGTTTGAGGACAAAGGTAAGTAATATATTCAATTATAATAAAGTTATACATATTTTTTGTAAGGAATAACGGAAACTAATAACATAACCTCTCATTGTATATTTATGTTTGGTCCTCAGTCATAGTAGAAATTAAAATTTAACCAGAGGCTTTATAAGTGCGATTCGGCGACTTTACTGGCATTTCTTGATATACTTACAATTATAAATTTGTTTCTGTGTGTCTATTTTACATAACTCATTGACTATTAGTTTGCTTAAAATAATTGTTATTTGATCTCATCATTTTTAGTTTACATACACATACATTTAACATGCTTGATTTCTACTGGACTTTAGTTAGAAATATATAGTGTTTTCTATGTATTATCAATATATATTTACAAAAGAAAAGTATTATATGTATATATTTGTAATCCCACTGTTGATTCTGATATCCATAACACAAGTTCTTGACTCTACCTATCTCGAAGTTAGGTCAATGTATGTGATGTTGTGAAATATTTATTTATATGAAAATTGCTGGATTATTTGAAAAAGTGGTGATTTTTATCATCCATGGATAAAAGTACTATCACCTATTAAGGGGCTATTTGCATTTTGTTCTATTACAGCAAATTACACACATTTTGTAAGCATTCAGTACACTTTCTTAACTAAATCAATCATAATCATCTTCTAGGTCCAGAAAGAGCAGCAGTAATTGGAGGACTTAGCGGAGGAGCCAACACCCTCAGCTCCCAAGATGACGAATACAGATATGCTGGAGTGGAAGATCCTAAGATCATGATCACCACATCCAGAGAACCTAGTGCTAGGTTGAAGATGTTTGTAAAAGAACTAAGGTAATCTATTCTGATTACTGATACATTTCGACGTTTAAGAAACAATAACATCTATCTACTTTTTTTGGGTTTGTAAATTTGAATATAATTAGGAAGGTTTAAAGTTAAATTTTGACCTTGTGCTTTCCTGAAGGTAGATGGTATTAGATCTTAACCTTTGATTTGTCATTCAGGTTCTATTGTGGTTTAACTGTTACAAAGTTCGATACATAATGGCTACCCAAAATGGCAAGACGAAGTGAACAAAGCTTGCTGCGTACTTATTGTACTTCAATGTGATACTTTAGCAGTCAGTCCCAAACATTGTCGATGGATGGCGGTCTAATACTGTGCGTTTTTCCCGGAACCTTCTACCACGTGCCTCAGTTCTGTGGAATGGTTTGGCTGCAGACTTAGGGACCTTCAAGAGAAGAGCGTATTCTTTTTAAAAAAAATGGCCGGCAACACATAAGCGGTCTCTCTGATTTCGCGGATGTTCATGGGCGGCGATGATTACTTTCCATCACGTGACTTGCTTGCATGTTTGTCCACCTCTAGCATAAAAAAAAAATTGTAAATATTCTTATTAGGCCAAAATAAAATATAATTCATTTTAATTTCAGGCTAATATTTCCAAACAGCCAACGCATGAACCGTGGTGGGTATGAGATGTCCCAGTTGATCCATGCATGCAAAGCCAATGACGTTACAGATTTTATTGTTGTCCATGAGCACAGAGGAGTGCCTGACAGTTTGGTGAGTGATAACTTGTATGTGTAATATAATAAGTGTTCCGCCCTCACTTCATTTCGTAATTAATTTTGTGAAACTTTCTATAACATTTCCAAACTGTTTGAATAGATGGCGCTGTGTTTCAATTGCGACGTGCAAGCGTTTCGCGTTTTTGCATCACCTGTGGGGATGGCTTAGTGGATAAAATCAAGCACTTTTCTGAATGGGAGGTCATAGGTTTGGAACTTCGAATCCGAACATGTTCCTCGGTATTTTTCAAATCTATGTGCTTATTTCTCCCAATAACTTGGTAATGCGGGAAAATATCCTGAGAAAACTTACCTAACCACCTTGCATAGTTTCTAAGCATACCCTGGGCTCTGCTCGCCGATGCGATTGCTTTTGACGCATCTGAGAATTACACGCTAGGATGATGGATGATATAATAATTTAACCGTTTTTTTCAGGTAATCTGTCACCTGCCCTACGGGCCGACAGCTTCTTTCACGCTATCGGGAGTAGTGATGCGCCACGACATCCCCGACATCGGCCCCATGAGCGAGCAGTACCCGCATCTCATATTCCACAACTTCAAAACTGATCTTGGTGAGGAATACCTACATACATACACATAGGGCCTATAACGAAACTGTCCCGTAATTAACGAGAATATACGCATTTATTGTATCCAGATGATGAGATGCACAGTGCGTGAGAAAGAGTCAGGGATCCGATTGGCTGTAGCCAACCGGATTTCTTATCATATTATCATATCATTATCATATGAACTGAGGGCATACATGCCCTCAGTTCATATGATAACTGTGTGAATTTTGTCAAATCAGATTTCTAGTGCTCCCGGCTGTCATATAAATAGTGCAAGGAATTATTATTATTATGTTTGAAATATATAAATATATTCTCCCATTTTGGGGTACGCTAACAAAATTGCGGGCTTTTGGCCAAGCAAAGTTGTAGAGGAAAAGTATTATGTTGTTATGATGTCAGAATCCGATTCAAGCTGTAAAAATTTGCGGACTATCCTGCTTATTATTATTATTATTAATTATTCAGGCAGGCAGTTCAGGAACTGATTATTGCCTGTATCCAGTTACATTACAAGTCTTATTTTCCATTTTGTAAGTAGTTGTCTAGTCTATTCCTAAATATATTTGTGTTTTCGGCTGAGACTACTTCTTATGGTAACTAGTTCCACAGCTCGACCACTCGGTTGCTAAAGAAGTGTTTAAGTGGGTTGTTGTTTGACCTCGTTTTTGCCAGCTTAAGGCTGTGCCCTCGCAGGTGTGAATTTTTGTTTCGGGTGAGCATGTTGTCATAGCCCTGCACGTCATAATGGTCTGTTAAGGAATGGCCTGAGTATATCCCCGTCCCCTTCACTCGCGCTGTGCGTCTCTTTTGTTTAGATGCGACAGTGTATGGTTAGCCTCAAAAGTAGCTTAACACTTTACTACCATGTAAAAGTAACCATTCTGCCTATTACAGTCAGTTTCTAAGGGGTACGCACATAATGTTACTTCGACATGGTACTAATGTGTTACCATACCTGGAGCCCAATTCTCGTGCTCGTGACATTTATTTTCATACGACATATATCACTAAAACATAGTTTTTTTGTATGGTTTTCAGGTGATATGTGCCATGTTTTCAAAATATCACGAACCCGAGAATCGGGCTTCTGTCTTTTCACTCACTTGTGAGTTTCTTTTAGTTCTAAGATAAATGTAACTAGTTTTAAGTTGTTGCTGAATAAATATTTTCTATTCTATTCTATATTGTGTTCTCGTTTGTTATGGGACAGTTATGTTATAGCACTCTGGTTTGATAGTGGATCATTATTGTGTCATCAGTCTGCCATGTTTAATAACAATAAAAAAAGCCTTTATAACTGTAACTAGTGTAGAAATACACTAGTTACAGTTATTAAAAAAAATATATGTTTAAGGGGTATTGGCCTACTCCAGATCCCGCCACTATATCCGGTCTTGGGCCCTCCATATCCAGCTGGGTCCCAGATCCAGGTGACAATGTCACCTTGTTCACATTAATTATTTTATATTTATTCATTGTTTCATTCAGGTCTGAGAACGATGAGTATATTGAAGTACCTATTCCCAGTTCCGAAAGAGGATTCAAAACGAGTGATCACATTTGCAAACCATGACGACTACATTTGCTTCAGGCAACACACATACAGAAAGGTAAGTGAACTCATAATTTAAGAAATATTTCACAATATCACATACATTGATCTGACTCCGAGATAGGTAGCTCAAGCACCTGTGTTACTGATATCAGAATCAACAGTTGGACATTACAAATAGATCCATATAATACTTTTCTTTTGTAAATATATACTTATAATACATAAAAAACACCCCGACTAATACAAACAGACATGTTCATGCACTCAAATGTTTGTACTGTGTGGGGATCGAACCCGCAACCCTTGGACCGAAGGCAGCGTTATCTCTACCATTAAAATCATCATCATCTCAGCAAGTTATTCCTAGGTGCATCCAAAACCGTAGCTTCGCGCTTCGGAGCTTGGGGTGCACTTGAAGCATCATCCAGGATTTCGTGAATTTAGTAATTAGAATGAACTGCAATTTGCAACCTTTGGATAGGGGAACCAGATCAACTGGATAATAGTTGCTCTATTTTGAATTATAGCGAACACACCAACGGACGGCACACCTGATTTTTTAAAATATTATTTAATATAGGTACCGGAAGTGACGTAGTCCTGAGGCTCAACGTATTGTGATGTCGGTGCACCGACAGCGTTAGTGTACAGCACCGTGCTGTAAGTAGAAGATACTATGTGTGCTGTATGTACAATAAAAAAGCTTAGGCGACTAAGTTACTTACTGTCACTGTCTTTGTTTCACGTTTCGTTTTTTGGATTACCTTTTTTTATTAATCAACGTGAGAAAAACCGTTATTAATTTGTCATGCCAAGTGATGACGTCACAGGATATATTTTTCTCTTTAAATATTGGTTTAAAATTCTGAAATAATGTTTCTTGAAATAGTATTTTTAATTTCGGAAAATGATTTTTTGTCTTATCGTCCATTATCCTCTTTATTTATAGCATGGATTACATACTCTTTTTGAGACGTTGCATTCGGTAATTCTTCTCTTCTTTTTCAGGCCGGCAAGGATATAGAGCTATCAGAGATTGGTCCCCGCTTCCAGATGAAGCTGTACGAGATCAAGCTCGGCACACTGGACGCGGCGGCCGCGGCGGACTGCGAGTGGGCGCTGCGCCCCTACATGAACACGGCCGCCAAGCGGAGGTTCCTTAGCGACGACGACGGCTGGCAGGAGGAACAGTGATCAATATAGTTTTATGATAATTGAGACTTTTATTTACCAACTCTTACTTACTCCTTGACGTGTGTAACTCATTACTGAAACGACTCTGTGATCCGACTCAGCCGAATGATACACTGTTCCGAATCTCTAATGTTCGCTCCGAATGTATAATTCGATTCAAATCTCGAGTCCTAGTTAACCGAATGAGCTGAAGATCCGAGTGAGCGGAATGATCCGAGTGAGCCGAATGAGTTGAGTGAACCGATTGAGCGGAATGATCCGATGATCCGAGTGAGCCGAATGAGCGGAATGAGTCACGGATCTATCTGAGAGTCGAATGTTCCAAATGAAGCATATCACTGTTCCGCATCTCTGCACTGATCCAGATACAAATGTTTCAATCTTTTGAATGATACTTTTTTGCCAGGTCTACTTATTCCCTCTGGATTCCACGGAAGACCAGCGTGGGGGTGTCTTTCAGACACTGCATGTCAATCTAAACAGTTTCAACTAACTTCTTAGCATGTAGTTCAACTAAGACAAACTTTTAAAAAAATCTGAGCGCTGACAGAATGATATGCTGACTTTACTCGGTATCACATGCTGAATGGACACCATTTTGGGCACATATACTTGTACACATCTATTAATTTGCTTACTGAAAATTTTAAGTCATGATATTTAATATTTACTTGTAATTTTTAAATATCTCTAAATAAATATTTTTTTCTCTTTCTCATCATCATCATCATCATCATCAGCCTATTTAAGTCCCCACTGCTGGGGCACGGGCCTCCCTCAATCCCATGAGGGGCAATTGCCATACTCACCACGCTTGGCAGACGGGTTGGCGAGGGTTTTGATATAAATGCAGAGTTTTCCTTCTCTGGGTGCTGATGATCATGCCAGCAGCTTTACCTTAGTCGCCTTTTACGACACCTCGGTAAGAGTGAGGATGGCCTATTCTACTCTGCCGGGGACCACACGGCCAGTGGCCAGTTTCTCTTTCTAATCATATATAAACCCTAGGTTTGAAAAGAAGATAATAAATAGGATTTTGAAATCCATTTTAGACATGCCAGTACCAGAATTCCTACAAACGCCTCTCACGATGTACGCAATAGCAGAACAATATTGGGATCTCAAGGCTTACCCGACGCAGTATGTCTTCTCTCTTCTCTCACTACTCTCCGAGGATAAGCTGGAAAGAGAGAAGTGTATAGAACTCAGTTCACCAGAAGGGCAGGAGGATTGGCTGAACTACTGTAGGAGGCCAAGGAGGACGATATTGGAGGTAAGTTTTTCAGAAATTTGAAAAGTTTCTACCTTTATTTGTTCTATGATATAGGTGGCAGGCGTCCCGACGGATCACCTGATGGTAAGCGATTACCGCCGCCCATGGACACCTGCAACACCAATGGTCTCACAGGTGCGCTGCTTAACTTTTAACTCCCTTTCCCCTGGACCAATCCAGGGGAAGGAGGGTTAAAAGTTAAGCAGCCTCCGGTACCCTCACTCATGTAGTGACGACTGAATGAATGAACTCTACGCGTTCTTTAAAGACTGATCCATAGCAGCCCAAGACTGGGAGAGGTGGAAGAAGGGTAGGGAGGCCTTTGCACTACAGTGGGACACTATTGGCTTATAATAATAAAAAATTAAATAAATAATATTTTACGAGCTAGGCAGTTTATTGTTAAGAACGCGCTTTCCATGTGGCGGGGGGGGGGGGGGGGGGGGCTGGTTCGAAACCAATGGACCTCTGGCTTTTTTTTAAATCTATGTGCGTATTTCCACCATTAGCTCGGCAAAAACCTCGTGAGGAACCCTGCATGTTGCATGAAACGTGTGACAATGAGTAAAGTTGGTTCCCCTCTTAAAGGGTTGCACAGGTCAGACGGCAGTCGCTTCATTAGTGATTACCATACTCCCCAAACCCTGAACCATAGCCTAAGCGTAGGTACCCTGGGCTCCAAAGTGACAGCTTTGGACGCAATCGGAAATGACACACTAACATAAGGATCTCCTTATAACCTCCAGCGCCATCTATTAGTACTGTTTGGAACTAATACATCACAGATGGAACTGGGTTTATCAAAATTTACTCCGTTATTTTAATTCTTTAACTATCTTCTAATACCTAATAATAATATCCTCCAACCGATAACGGCTACGGGCATCTGATCGTAACGATCAGCCACGTAGGTACGCAGGATATTTATAGTGCTCAAGTGTGTGCGCAAACACATGTGCTCTCTCTATTCTCTTCCCTTACCCTTGTATTCCGATGGGACACCAGCGTGACACGACCAAAGAGGGATCGGGTGTAGGACCAATGGCTTAACGTGCTCTCCGAGGCACTGGGGTACAAGACCGTCAACTTCTGGGCTAACACTGAGAATTTCTTACCGAAAACTTGGGTACAATTTTTTTTCGAGCCCTGGGAATCTTGCCCAGCCATCGCTTTAAAGTGCGACCCACTTACCACTGCGCCACCGAGGCAGTCTTTAAGCTACCTCTACCTTATTTTTTATTATTATTATTTGATAGAAATGGGATGAGCCCTGCGTCTAATAGCCACTGCGACCAGTAGATGATAACCTATTACAGCACCTCATGTAGCTTCAGTTCCAGGATAAACCCGAGAATTGAGCTGATGGGGGAGCTTTCGATCTCGTCTGCCGAGATCATGTGTGCTCCTAAGTGCCGGCTTCTGCAGCGTTGCAGCGCTATGCACTCGCCGAGGACGTGGAAAATCGTTTTCTCGTCCTCGCGACAGAATCTGCAGATTTTGATATCTGAAAGGCCCATGTTGTGCAGGTGCTTGTTTAATTTGCAGTGCCCCGTGAGGGTCCGAGTGAGTGCCCAACATGTCCTCTACTCAGTTTTATTATTTCTACAGCTCGTCTCTGATCGAACGCCTGTACCTCTACCTCTACCTAGTTTAAAAAATTACATAGGTAATTTCTTTGCAGGTATTCCATGACTTCCACAAGTCAGCATCAAAGCTGACCATCGAGGTTCTCTTTGAGCTGTTCTCCACCATCAAGCCCCGGTCCTTCTCCATCGCCAGCAGTTGCCTGCCCAGCGGTGGGCGGACGCTGGACCTCCTCGTGGCGGTGGTGGAGTACTACAGCAACCTGAAGAAGGCGAGGCTGGGCTTGGCGTCGAACTGGCTTAAGGATCTGCAGGCTGGAGATAGAGTGTACGGGTGGATCAAGAAGGGAAGCTTGGTGTTTCCTGATCCGGTGAGTTTTTTTTTATGTGATAGGTGGCAGACGAGCAGATGTATCACCTGATGGTAAGCGATTGCCGCCGCCCATGGACACCCGCAACACCAGGTGGTAAATCCACTGGTGTTGCTCCTCACACCACAAGTACGCTGCCAACCTTTAAATCCCCCAGATTGGGTCTTCGGTACCAACATTCACGCAGCGAATTACAGCACAGTGCTGCTTCAGTTTTCTGTGAAGCCGTGGTATCACTCCGGTCGAGCGGGCCTATTCATGCAGAAGCGTGGCTCTCCCACGGTCAAACGGTCACGGCCTAGAGCATCCAGTTGAGTCATTTTGGATGTTTTTTATTAGGATCCAGGAATCGGACCTGAAATGGACCACAATTAATATTTCACCAAACTGTCTTGATTAGTAGGTAATGATGATTTTTATGTGATAGGTGGCAGACGAGCATAAAGATGACCCGATGGAAGCAATTGACCTGCAACGCCAGTAGATTCACAATTAAGCTGCCAATACAGGAGGGGTTTTTCTGGTTTAATTTCATTCCCCTTTTATCTCGATTGGTCTTCCGGTACCCTCATTCACTACTTGGCAAAACAAACACAGGCGCTGATTAACGCTGGTTTTCTGTAAGGCCGTGGAATCACTTCGGTTGAACCAGCCCATTTATACCGAAGTGTGGGTCTCCCGAGTCTAAAAGTTTTATTTAAAGGATGAAACGAACTTCAACCCAAACATCTCATTTTCAGGCCACCCCCCACATCCTAATAGGCCCAGGAACCGGCTTAGCCCCCTTCCGAAGTCTCTTACAGCAGCGAGACCACCACTCCTCGCTGGATGCTCGTACCATGCACCTGTTCTTCGGCTGCCGGTACAGCACCAAGGACTTCCACTGCAAGGAAGAGCTGGAGGCATTGGTCAGAAAAGGGAAGTTATCCCTGTACTGCGCTTTCTCCAGAGACCAGGAGAATAAAGTGTAAGTATGATGGAACTACTAAGAGACCACGTCATCCCGGGCTTTGCCTGTCGGTACAGCGCTAAGGACTTCCACTGCAAGGAGGAGCTGGACACATTTGAGGGGGGAAGGGAAGCTGTCCCTGTACTGCGCTTTCTCCATAGACTAGGAGAACAAAGTGTAAGTCTGTTGGAATCACTAGGAGATCACGTCATCCTGGTTTTTGCCTGTCGGTACAGCGCAAAGTACTTCCACTGCAAGGAGGAGCTGCTGGACACATTTGAGGGGGGAAGGTAAGCTGTCCCTGTACTGCGCTTTCTCCATAGACTAGGAGAACAAAGTGTAAGTCTGTTGGAATCACTAGGAGATCACGTCATCCTAGTTTTTGCCTGTCGGTACAACGCAAAGTACTTCCACTGCAAGGAGTAGCTGGAGACATTTGAGGGGGGGAAGGGAAGCTGTCCCTGTACTGCGCTTTCTCCAGAGACCAGAAGAATAAAAATGTAAGTCTGTTGAAACCACTAGAAGATCACGTCATCCAGGTCTTTGGCTGCTGGTACAGCACCAAGAACTTCCATTGTAATGATTTATATTATAAAAATCTACAGAGTAGTTTTTATGGAATGTTTTTTTTTTCGAAAAGAAACTTCCCAAGTTGCTACGTTCAGGAACATTTCGCTCAGTGGCGCTAAGACCAAGAAGCCTTGTTGGAACCGTTGATATGAACGAATGTACGGAATTTCTCTCTCCTCTTTCTCTCTCTCATTCAACTTCAATGTCAAGTGCACGAGAATAGGCCCTCTGGCTCCGAAGCGAAGGCTATGAACGCAACATGGAATGATAGTTAATTCTGAATTTCTGATATCCGTAACAGTTGCTTAAGCTACCTATCACGGAGTCAGATCAATGTATGTGATGTTGTGAAATTTTTATTTATTTATAGGTACTATAATAACTGCTTCCTTACTTTTTCACTCTTTTTCAGATATTTTTAAGTAAATAACACACTTAAAATTTCATCTCGCGTTCAGGCGGGACTCGAACCCATAAAAAATATCAACTATTGATTTAGCAGTCTCATCTTAAATGGTGGTCAAATATTTGTAATAATATTTCCACTGGATATTGTAAATATACACAATATTGATACTTTCGACGAGCTCATGACGAATCAAGCACTTACAAATTTCGTTGGCTTAGTAACGCGTTCGGTGGTCTAATTTGTTGAATGGACAACATTTCATATTTTTAACATGTCCATATTGTTTTTTTATATGAAAATAGACATAAAATGAACAGACCCATATTTTTTTTTTCAAAATTTGGCCATTTTTATGCATAAAATGATTATTGAAATTCTTTATATTCTAAATAGACGTAAGCGCCAAATGACGTCATCGGACGGCTGAATACAGCGATATTCCTTTGCTTATCATTGTTTTAATAAAAAAAAGGTACTACTGTCAAAGGTAACTAATACTAGTGTCAACATTGTCAACGTCATTCATACATTCAACGTTGACAAGTTGTCTTTTTTTTTTGACAGTTGCATGTCATGGGTTTGGCATTTCGTAAATTTAAAACTATAATATGCTAAGCAAAGAAATATTTTACATTCTGCCGTCCG
The DNA here is from genome assembly GCA_019059595.1 of Marasmia exigua. Classification (NCBI taxonomy): domain Eukaryota; kingdom Metazoa; phylum Arthropoda; class Insecta; order Lepidoptera; family Crambidae; genus Marasmia; species Marasmia exigua. The sequence goes on along the minus strand of CM032484.1, from coordinate 19,839,318 downwards.
ATGACATCTTACGTTTTTTAGTTTTTAATTTTTTTCTCAGTAAATAAGCAATATAAAAAAATTATAAATATATATTCGAGCAGCGGAAAAGTAAACAAAGAATTGGTATTTTTTGTTTCAGAGCTTAGCAATTTTGAAATGTTGTCCATTGTGGAAGATGTGGGTTCGAGTCCCGCCTGAACACGAGATGAAAGTTTTAAGTGTGTTATTTACTTAAGAATAAATTAAAAAAGATTGCGATTATAAAATATCAGCTATTTTTCAGATATGTCCAGCACAAAATAACCGAGCACGCCTCAACCCTCTGGATGCTCATCCGGAACGAGTACGCCCACATCTTCATCTCTGGCAACGCCAAGAACATGCCAGACAACGTGCGGGAGGCCTTCGTAGACATGTTCACTGGCACAGGACAAATGCCACTGGAAGACGCTAAGAAGTACCTCGAGGATATCGAGAGGAGCGGAAGACTGCAGGTGGAGGCGTGGTGATGGTGTATGGTAGCAAAGTGACTGGTGGAGTGACAGCATCAAAATGATGACCTAATCCAAAATTTACAGAAACCTAATTATACATAAAAGAATGACTTCGTTTCGGGACTTAAGGCGAAGGTTATTGCAGACTAGCGACGCCAATTGATTCTTTGACCACTAAATTACATCTAATTTTGTGGATCGTCGGAGACCTACAAACCTGTATACTATTTTGATTATTTCGCTTTAATTTTGAAAAACCAAGTTCCATCTCTGATGTATTAGTTCAAAACTGTACGCGTGTCGGCTATTCGGCTTTAAATTATAGAATGATAAATTTAAAACATATTTGCCGCTGTACGGGATTAGCGCATTGTTCTCTGCGTGAGAAGTGTAAACTGAAAGGTCACAATATACTTTATTTTGCTTAAGGTGACGGGTAGTGTTCCCACACTAGCAAAGCTAAACCGGATATCTTTCTATTAATTTCGAAGCTCCAGCCTCTCGGAAAGCCTCTATACTATTAATTTAATACTTATACTAAACTTCTAGTCTGGTTTTGTACTGGGAATTTGAATTAGCGCCAAAAACGGCCATTCAAGGCGTTAATCAAATTTCGAGTGCAAAAAATCAGTAAGTAGTGTACACTTATTAAATAAATAGTAAAACTGTTTGCTTAGCGACTATAGCTCCGAAAATCCTTTGGCGTCGCTAGTTAGGGGTACCCGCTGCCTTAATGTATTCATCTTTGAATTATGATAAATAAATTTGTTATACATTCCTGTATCAACATATTATGTTTGTAATTAAAATTACAAAGTTGTATATAAATAAATCGTTATGTATGGATATTGTTAAAATTTTTATTTTGCTTCCAAGATTTTTTTTTATATCAGAGGTGGTAGACGAGCAGACGTATCACCTGATGGTAAGCAATTCCGCTGCCCATGGACACCCGCAACACCAGTGGAGTCTCAAGTGCGCTGCCAACCTTTTCCCCTTCACGCCCATTGGGCCTCCGGTAACCTCACTCACACGGCGAAACACAGCGCAGGCGCTGCTACACGCCGGTCTTCTGTGAGGCAGTGGTATCAGTCCGGTCGAGCCGGCCCATTCATGCCTAAGCGTGGCTTTCCCATAGTTTGCTTGCTGCTTCCAAGATCGATTTTTTTTATGAAAGTAATGATGATAAAGTAAAAAATCTATATTGTTGAAGTCATTTATTGACATCAATAATCACATCACATCAGTCGATCGTCTTAACTTATGCTATACTCAGTTCCAAATAAAATTTCACAAAAGTTATTCACTTCTGTAGAAGTATTATTTTGTGAGCATTATTTTCGTGTAGAATATTTTCTACACCAAAATAATGTTCAACTGACCTAGGTAATCCGAGTATTAGATGTGTCATTCTCCGAAATTTGACCATCCGGTTTCTTCGCGTCTGATTTCCATGGACTCAATATTGTTCAAATTAGAAGTTTATATTGAAATCAGAAGAATTTTAAATTGAAAGAAGGGTAGGTATCTTTACGTGTTCTTATTACAATTTAAAATTCTAATTTCAATATTATTTTTGAGCCCATGGAAATCAGACGCAAAGAAACCAGAAAGTCAACGGAGAATCACCCAGATACCAAAATGAAAAGATTAACTTTAAAATACCTAATTATAGGGATAAAAATTATTTTGAGGACGACCTTACCACGAGAGGCCGCTTAGCGATACAATCCATATACTTTATTCGTGTCATTATGTATTTTTGTAGTTTATTGGTAAAAGGTGTGAATGACCTTTTATCATAGTTTTAATGGCACAGATCTTAAATACAATACACATCCGTGCAGTGGCGAATTTACCAATAGGCTAAGTAATTAAAAATTGCGATCAAAAGTTATTACCGCATTGAAGCTCATGTCATCCCGTTCCAACACGCAATGTTAAAAGAGGCTGGCATGAGTTTTGTTCCGGGACTACCCTTATTTCGCGATTTATAATAACAGGGCTTGGCGCCAGATTTTAGGGGGCGGCAAATTTAGAGAGTTTCGAATCACTGTACCACTCGATGTTTGCACATAGTGTCCGTATAATCTAATATCCTCCAACCGATTACGGCTACGGCGGCCAATCTCAACAATTAGCCACGTACGCAGGATATATTATAGTGCTCAAGTGTGTGCGCAAACACAAGTGCACTCTCTATTCCCTTACCCTCATATTCCGATGGGACACTACTGTGACACGACCAGAGAGGGATTGGGCGCAGGACCAACGGCTTAACGTGCTTTCCGAGGCACGGGGGTATAAGACCGCCAACTTCCAGACTCCGGGCTGCCACTAAGAATTTCTTACCGATAACTTAGGTACAAATTTTTGGCCCGAACCGGGGATCGAACCCGGGACCTCTTGCACAGCCGTCGCTTTAAAGTGCGACCCACTAACCACTGCGCCACCGAGGCAGTATAGATGTAGGCAAGTCGTGCTTGATTCTCCTCTCCCGGCACGTTCGGGGACGGAACCCCCTAGTTCGCCGTACAGGCGGGCATCCGCCCAGGGAATATCGTGGAGGGTGGCTTCTGCTGTTTCACTATGATACACATTATGGGCGATGAGGTCTCCCTCATCGCCCATATATACCGCAGGGGAAAGGCTAGTCGTGCTTGGGCAGCCCCCAGAGCTTGAGGTTGCCGGAGTCGCGCTTGCGGTCGCGCGGGTGTGGCTAGTCGTGCTTGGGCAGCCCCCAGAGCTTGAGGTTGCCGGAGTCGCGCTTGCGGTCGCGCGGGTGTGGCTAGTCGTGCTTGGGCAGCCCCCAGAGCTTGAGGTTGCCGGAGTCGCGCTTGCGGTCGCGCGGGTGTGGCTAGTCGTGCTTGGGCAGCCCCCAGAGCTTGAGGTTGCCGGAGTCGCGCTTGCGGTCGGGCGGCTGTGGCTAGTCGTGCTTGGGCAGCCCCCAGAGCTTGAGGTTGCCGGAGTCGCGCTTGCGGTCGCGCGGGTGTGGCTAGTCGTGCTTGGGCAGCCCCCAGAGCTTGAGGTTGCCGGAGTCGCGCTTGCGGTCGCGCGGGTGTGGCTAGTCGTGCTTGGGCAGCCCCCAGAGCTTGAGGTTGCCGGAGTCGCGCTTGCGGTCGCGCGGGTGTGGCTAGTCGTGCTTGGGCAGCCCCCAGAGCTTGAGGTTGCCGGAGTCGCGCTTGCGGTCGGGCGGGTCCTTGTCCTCGCAGGCGAGCGCCACCAGGTATCGCGCCGGGTGCCACGCCACCGTGAACGTCGACGCCGACACCGGGATCTCCGCCACCTTCTCACCTATCAACCACCAAATACATACAATAGGGGCTATTCAAATAAAATTTAATTGAAAATTTAAAAAACCCCCGACAAAAAATAAGAACAACAGAGAACAGACGGCCGTTGGGGCGGTAAGGTCCTCGAATTGAGGCCACATAGATGAAGTCGCAGCCGTGGCGCCCCCCACAAGGTGCACCGACGATCTGGTGAAGGTCGCGGTAATCCATTGGATGCGGGCGGCACAGGACCGATCTGTCGAGGAGAATATTGAGGGAGGCCTATGTCCAGCAGTGGACGTCTATTGGCTGAAATGATGATGATGAACAAGAGTTACAGCAGTCTTTTGCCGGAAAATTTACTAGATTTCCAGGTACAGTCGCGTGCAGACGCCAGGGTCGCGGGTTCGATCCCCGCACAGTACAAACATTTGTGTCCATAAACATGTCTGTTTGTAGTGGTCCGGGTAGTTTTCTATGTATTTTAAGTATGTATTTACAAAAGAAAAGTATTATATGTATATATTTTTAATTCCGCTGTTGGTTCAAATATCCGTAACACAGGTGTTTGAGCTATCTATCTTGGAGTCAGATGAAAGTATGTGATGTTGTAAAATATTTATTATTTAAATCAATGAGCGCTAGATTGCCCACGTAGCAAATAATTTTATTATATACCAGTCTCAGTGTCCCCGATGTCGATGATGTGGTCCTCGCTGGCGGAGGCGAGCAGGCGCCCGTCGAAGCTGAACGATAGCGTGCGCACCGGCCACTCCAGCCTGACGGAGAAGTATTTCCAGGATTTGACTCCACTAGATATTTCAGCAAAAGCATCAAGAGTTGGATTGCATACCACAAGTGGCAATGGGCAGGGCACATAGCGAGGAGAACAGAAGGCCATTGGGGCGGAAAGGTTCTTTAGTGGAGGCCGTGTACAGGAGATCGCAGCCGTGGCAGGCCCCCGCCCCCCCCAATGTGGACCGACGATGTGGTGAAGGTCGCGGGAATCCATGGGACGCGGGCGGCACAGGACCGATCTGTGTGGAGAATATTGAGGGAGGCCTATATCCAGCAGTGGACGTCTATTGGCTGAAATGCTGATGATGATGATGATGATGAACAAGAGTTACAGTAGTCTTTTGCCAGGAAAATTGACTAGATTATCAGAGCGCGCTAAGGGTGTCGGAAAGGCGAAGCACGGTCGAATTGGTTTTAAGCAGTAAGGGGGTTGGTTAAAAAGTATATCATTCAATATTTATGACAGCACTGACAGACAGGGGGTTGTATGGAGTGCCGACTCTTATAACGTAGTGATTATATCCTCTTTAGTGTACCAATTATGTGTGTTTAGCGTGCCACTGCCAATTGCGTGTGATGCCCCACCCCGCCTCGTCAGTATGTCTTACGTATCACTGCTACTATACATTTTGTGCGTCACCCCTGAAGCTTCTTGTATTTGTCCCGCGCCCACGACAAAGATAGCGATATGTCCGAGAAAAAGTTAAGTTGATTTCGACTTGAATTTGAACCAACGTTCGCCTGATCCTTAAGGCATTCATTATGTAAAGGACTTAATTTTCACTTTACCTGGAGAAGACCCTGAGGCAAGCCAGTTCGTTCACGTCCCACAAGCTGACGAGTGCGTCAGCGGAGCCCGTGGCGAAGTACCGGCCTGTGGGGTCGTGCTCCACACATATACACGTGCCGGGGTGCGCCTTCAGCACCGTTTGCAGCTCCAGGCCGGGGTACCTGGAAATAAAGATGATAGTACAGTAAATTGCAATATTATATTTTGTTTTCTCTTCTCAAATGAAACTCTGTAACATCATCAATATTGGAGAAGAGTTACTACTGAGATTCTTGCTGCTGTCTTCTTAATAGAAAGCGACATTCCGAACCAGCTTAGTATAGTAGATTATAATAATATGTAGCTGCAGTGACGCGCTTGTATTTCTTCATTCCTGATCAGAAGCCAAATTTTCCGATATGTAATTAATGACACCGCCGGGAAAGTTGTCGACACAGGGTCAGCAGCCCAGCGGGTGTTTGTTTATTGCTCTTTCAATAAATGACTAGCTATGCCACCACGAAATCATCATCATTCATCATTTCAGCCAATAGACGTCCACTACTGGACATAGGCCCCCCAATGTTCACCACACAGATCGGTCCTGTGCCGCCTGCGTCCAATGGATTGCCGCGACCTTCACCAGATCGTCAGTCCACCTTGTGGAAGCCTACCACAGCTGCAACTTCCTGTACGTGGCCTACACTTGAGGAACTATCCCCCCAACGGCCATCTGTTCTCCTCACTATGTGCCCTGCCTATTGCCACTTGAGGCATGCAATCCTTGGAGCTATGTCTATGACCTTAGTTCTCTTGCGGATCTCATCATATCTGATATGATCATGTAAATAGACTCCGAGCATAGCCCTCTCTATTGCTCTCTGGGTGAATTTGAGCCTCCTTAATCGGCATATTGTATCACCACCTAATACTTACGTTAATATGTGGACACAGCCCAGTCCATTTGTCAAGTAGAACAGGTCTGATGACAGGTTCCATGAGATTTCATTTACTTCAAAATTGAATTGCTCCTCCACTACCTTAAATAAAAAAAATAAGACAAATTATTTTGTAATCATAACTAAAGTATTAACCCTTAAAACTGGACCTATAAAGGATAATAGATCCCACCTTTTTCGATGATGTTGAGACAAGAATGGAAATCAATTAAATAACCTTTACAATAAAAGGATGCAATCCAATAAAAATATAATATTTAACATACTGACCACTTTGTAAGTCCTAGTATCTATAAAGGAGACAAGATCCTCCTTATTGCCGACTGCGATTGTGCTGCCATTGGGCGACCATGCGATGTTGATGTTCTCTCCCTTTGTCGAAATGATTGCTGAGCATTTGTGTGTTCTGAAAGTTAACCATACCAACCATAGGTGATTCAGAGCTATTGTAAGACCAGGTTTTTTTAAAAAAAACTGATTTTTTATCATTAGGTAGGCTAAAATATAGCCCAAAATTAAATTTTAAGTAGAATTTTATGTTTCATACCTGGTATCCCATATTCTAACTGATTTGTCTCCACTAGCAGTGCTCAATAGGTCAGGGTGTGATGCATGCCAACACAGCTGGTCTACTGACCCAGTGTGACCTCGAAACAAAAAGTCCAATGACTGGAAAATGGGAAAGACACATTACATCAATAGAAAATGATAAAACTTCACTTGAATAAGGAATACTTATAGAACACTCTTCTTCAAGGCAATAGAGGGAAGGCAATGTTATCCATGAATAAATAATAGTTTAATAGTTAAGTTAGTCATAGTTTAGTTCGTAAGCAAATTTTGTAATGTGCCAAATAAACGTTATTCTATTCTAATAGCTGGTACCAGATATTATGAAAGTAAAATGGGTAGGAATATTTTATTTAATTGTAGGGTGGGTTGGGTGCTCGTGGTGCAAAACTAGGGTTATTATAATATATAGGTATTAGGGCCACATCATAATAAAAGTCAGCAATCAATTTTACCAAACACTTATCTTAGTATCGTATTTACTAAACACCAACTTAAAAACAAGAGGTTATGCTTACTAAAACAAAATGTATAGCATACAAAAGCCTAGTTCTACTCACCAATCTATGCCTGTCCAAGGTAAATATAGCCACATTCTTATCATAAGAACCCGAAGCGAGCCGGCGCCCGTCGCAGGACCAGCCAACGCTGTGCACTTTCGAAGTGTGTGCGATGTATTCACGGATGCTGCAGTGAGACGCAAAGTAGCTCCGTAGCTCAGCCAGGTCCTCTATAGGAGTTTGCTTTGGCTCTTTCATGTTTTGGTATTGAATTTACATAGGTATATTTTTAGTAAATAAACACCACGCTACCGAACCAAGATGAACTAGTCAATTGTCAAAATGACAGTTATGACAGTAGTGTTCCCACCTTTGTTCCCACTGGTTCCCACCGTCTGGTTGTTATTTTTCCCTAAATTGATACTTTTTTACCCAGTGAGTGCCGAAACGAATAATATTTTAATGAGAAAGCCAAAAGAAAACTAAAACTGACGTCTACTTCAGCTTAAAATGAGGAAATTTGATGAAACAAATATTTTGAAAAGATAAATTCAATCGTATTTTTTCAATTCAGTTTAATCTTGAAAATAAAACTAAAAAAACTCTTCACTTTTATTATTTTATAGTGATTGAAAGATTTTTGCTTCATCTTTAAAGCGAATATATTTCCCTTAAAAATAGGGATCGTTTTTTAAAGCTGGAAACACTAATGAATTTTTTTTTTTAATATTACGCACATGCCGCGATATTTTGTGTATATTTGTAGTGTAGCTGGAAGCCATTACTCTAGCTAGCGAGATTTCGTCGTTGAAGTTCTAACACCAAGTAAGTCATTTTTTGACGGTTTTGATGCCATTCGCTAGAGAACCGATAGACGCGTCATTTTGCCCAATCAGAATCAAGATACGACCAATAAAAACCTTTCAAATTACGAAAAAGTAACAGTACGGAAGTCATAAAATGACCTATGCTTTTAGATAACACATAAGTCACAATTTAGTTTTTTATTAATTTGCCAGTGGCGGTTATGACATTTTGATACCATTCGTTAGAGACTGGGAAGACGGATCGTTTTTAACAAATCTTATCTTTTAAATGTTGATAAGGTAACAGAAGTCAACAATTGAATTCTAATGGAAATTGCAAGTCGCCGATCAGGCTTTCCTGAAAAGTTGCTTAAAATGAGTTACGTGGTGTTAGAACTTCAACGACGATTTGGCCACCAGGAGCCCAATTCTCATGCGCTCGTGATATTTTGAAAACATGGCGGAAAGCCATACAAAAAAGCTATGTTTTAGTGATATATGTCGTATGAACATAAATGTCACGAGCACGAGAATTGGGGTCCATCCAGGCAGCCTGTATGTACCTTATATTTTCTCTTCATTGCTCTTATTTTTCACCTTGCGCTTGGAGTACCAGCACATCTGTCCGACATTTCTCAAAGTGTTATAATATATAGAACTTTTCTCTACTGACTAATCATCATTTCATCACCCAATAAAAGTAAATAAAAAATAATCTATCTTATACTCATAAACCGACTGGACCGATTTGGCTGAAATAGGTGGAGAGGTAGCATAGAATCAAGAGACGGACATAGGATACTTTTCATCCAAAATTGTTCCTGTGGGATAGACAAAACTGAATACAACGCATGCAACAGCAAGCAGCTAGTATAAATTCCTTGTTTGCAAGTCTAGTTCGAAAGATTTCTTATTTGCAATCAGTCGGCGGACTATGAGCAATTTTTTTCTGTGATGCTGTCGTGCAGAGTGGCTTCCCACTGGAAGCATCAACTCATCTGCTGCCCAAGGCTATTGCCGGTCTTCGAGCTCCAGGGTGTGGTGACGTTTTAGACGTCTCACATAGTGGTCCATGGTGAGTTGGCGAGCGAGTTCGTTAGGATGATGAGTTAACTGCTCTTTGTACTTAGCTGCCAGACTCCGAATTTCCTCTTTGTTTTCATTTCAAGGTGCTCGTTGATTTCACTGTTAGTTACATGCCATGGTACTTTTGCAATTGTTCTCAAGATCTTGTTTTGTTGGCGCTGGAGTATGTTTATGTTTGAATCGCTTGCACTGCCCCATAGTTGCAGTCCATTAGTCCAGATGGGCTTGACGATGGCTTTGTATATTAGCAGCTTGTTGTCCAAAGACAGTATTGAGTTCCTTCCTAGCATCCAGTATATGTTCTACTTTATTTGTAGCTCACGTTTTTACATTTGATGTGGAGTCTCCAGGTTAACCTACGATCTATGTGCAAGCCAAGGTATCTCACATGGTCTGTGTGGGGGAGAGTGCATTGGCCCAACTTTACAGGTGGGCAGTCTCCTTTTCTAAGGGCAAATGTCACCTGGACTGATTTTGCAGCACTAGCCTTGATTTTCCAGTTTTGGAGCCAATCGTGTACTTTGTTTAGGCCCCTTTGTAACTTTTCTAATGCCAGTATTGGGTCTTTGTTACTCGCTAATATAGCGGTGTCGTCTGCGAATGTAGCTGTGGTTATCTCTGGTGTCAGCGGTAGGTCTGCAGTGAACAATGTGTAGAGCATTGGACCAAGAACGGAACCTTGTGGTACCCCGGCGTCAATCTTTCGAAGTTTGAACGTGGAGTTACCTTCCTTCACATAAAATATGCGGTCCTCTAGGTAAGAAGACTTGAATATTAGAAAGAATGAGTGAAGAATGTTCAGCTTGATCGTGCATTGTAGGCCTTTGTGCCAGACCTTATCAAATGCCTGCTGGATGTCCAGGAACACTGATGAGCAGTATTCCTTTTGTTCTAGGGACTTTCTAGTGGTGTCACATACTCTGTGGGCTTGTTCCACTGTACCATGGCGTTCTCTAAAGCCGAATTGGTTATCTGGTATCACTTTGCGCTCCAAGAGGCATGGCATTATTCTGCGAAGCATTATCTTCTCAATTACCTTGGATAGAGTAGGCAACAGACTGATTGGTCGATACGAGGTTTCTTCAGTAATTACTTTGCCAGCTTTATAAATCATGATGATTTCCGAGACCTTCCACGCCCTCGGAAAACACCCTATTCGTAGCATGGCGTTGAAAATTATTGTTATGAAGACAAAGGCTTTTAGAGGGTAAGGTAGTAGCTAACTGAAAGTTTTAAATAAAACAAATGATCAATCCATAAAATGTTTATTTGATTATAATATGGATGAAAAGGAAATGATTACATACATATTTATCTATTAGAAATGTGACAATATCAAAAAATCTTATTCTAAAGTGTAACCTACTCGATAGTAGCGAAGCCTACACACTATGTATATTAAATCTAGTAATTTCAACTATGAAGAATTCCAAATATTTTACTATTATGTAAGTGAAAGTCCATACTAACTATCTAAAACCATGGCTGCTCAACTTTTTACGCAAAATATGTCGATCAAATCTCTCAACTACGAAGAATTCCAAATATTTACTATTATGTAAGTGAAAGTCCATACTAACTATCTAAAACCATGGATGTTCAACCTTTTACGTAAAATATGTCGATCAAATCTCTCAACTATGAAGAATTCCAAATATTTACTATTATGTAAGTGAAAGTCCATACTAACTATCTAACACCATGGCTGCTCAACCTTTTACGCAAAATATGTCGATCAAATCTCTCAACTATAAAGAATTCCAAATATTTACTATTATGTAAGTGAAAGTCCATACTAACTATCTAAAACCATGGCTGCTCAACCTTTTACGCAAAATATGTCGATCAAATCTCTCTGGTAGGCATACTAACCATTGGACCAATTGTTACTTTTGTAAACAATGTTTGAAATTTAATTAATTATGATGTATGGTAGGTACGTATACCTATTGTAAAGTTACTCACTCCTACCACTTTATAATATTCTTTAACAGATCAAATTACGGCACATGAGCCAGAGATTGAGCAGCCTTTCTTACACTAACGTTTTCTTAAAATTATTTTGAAACAGTTTAATCTTGTTACTACCTGTATGATTTGAGATACTATCTAAAATACATTAAAGAGGAAAGACATTGGTAAAATGTTTGTTCCAAAATGTATAGGCAACTTGTAGGCACAAAATCTTTGAAGTCAATATTCATTCCTATTTCAAAAAATCTATTTTTTTTTCTATTGAATTACTTTCTAATTTGTAGATTATTAAGTCAGTAAAAGTCTTTCTTCGCATGTCGATATATTCAGATAGTATTCTAAAGTACTTCCACCTCCTGGGAATCATACTTATTCTCATGTAACTTTTAATTTTTCCTGTTGGTATTGGATGACATACTTTTCAATCTCCAGATATTAGTTTCTACCAAATGTCATTATTTCTATATTATATTCTAATTATAAACTACTACATTACATATGCATTAAAAACTAATTGTTAATCTATAAGATCTAAACAGAAGGATAGCAAGTCCTAACGCTAACTTACATTCAAAATTGAGAAAAATATGAAGGTAAATGTAAAATATCCCAACGGTTTTAACCATTTAGTAGTAAACTTGTACGCCATCTAAATGATCAGGGATTTAAATGAAGTCCTCTAACATAGAACTTACAGTTAAATGATATTTATATTACCACATTCGTTACATACTTGTAATGAAATAATAAGATGCATTGTATTCTCTCCGAGATCGAATCCGAAATGAGGTGATATGGTAAAGAACCAAAGTTATCGACATTGCTCACCGGATTAGCAAGCTTAAGTGGCAGTGGGCTGGCCATATTAGCCGCAGAACCGACAACCGATGGGGTAAACGAGTTCTAGAATGGAGACCGCGTCTTGGCAAACGTAATGCCCTCTGGCTAGGTGGGGGGACGATCTGCGCAGGATGGCTGGCAAGGACTGGATGCGAGAAGCCATGGATAGATCACAGTGGCGAACAATTGGAGAGGCCTACGTCCAGCAGTGGACTGCAATAGGCTGATGATGATGATGATGATTGTATTTAAAATGAGGTTACTCTAAGAGCAGTATTTTGCAGGCCTTAATGTTTTAGCAGAGTATGTTACTTTACTAAATGGGTTTAGTCGGGTGATTTTATCAAAAGAAGTTTACATTACTTTCAAGTAAGCTTGATGGTATCATTAGTGTGTTGTGCTGCATCGTCTTGCAATGCATTACTGGGGCATCACGCTAATATTATACGTAAAGTGTCAAGAAACTATTGACAACTCTAACTTAGAAATCGATGATGTTCGAGTTGCTCACAAAGAGTAAAAAGAATGTGATTATGTCAGGGTAAAATTTGACTGCTTTTCCTTTGGAACTTCACCATTGACCAAAATAAGTACGCTAGACTGGCTGTATCTTAAGAAATTTTGTATTTTAGTGTCGATTTGAAGTGTCATTAGGAGTGTAAATTTATTTCTATTAATTTTCTATAATAGTTTTAATTACAATTAATGCTGATTTTAGAGTCAAAATTGTGATTTTTTTAATGTGAAATTATGGTGACTAGATAGATGGTTAGTTTTTCCTAAAACTGTGACGTAATATTGATTAGTTCTTTTTTTTTAATACAAAATGTACGGCGATGACGTCAGTGAAAGTCTTGTTGGATTAAATCAAATTGCTCAAAATACACATCTCATCTATTTTGAATAATGTAATTGGTCAGTTTTTTTAAGTCTCCGCTCAACTTCGCGTAGCTCCATTTTTGTGGATTCGCGGCCTAAATGTGGCGTCTAATCGGGAGCGACAGTCTTAGGAAAAATAGTTTGCCACCTACGTGTCAACTGGTGGTCTGAGGTCTTATTCTTAAATGTGTGTTGTACCTTTGCTAATTACCCTTAATCGGGTAATGGGAAAATAGTTACCACCAGATTTTGAATCTTATGCGTGATGACATAAGAGCGAAAACCAATGAAATTTTTCATTGACTCATACTCTATTAAGGGTTAAAACGGTGTTAAAATGCAGTTTTCATTGTTTTTTCGTAAATTTTGTACGATTTTTTTTTGTTTCAAATGTCCAAACTGCTCTGTAACACCGTTTTAGCTGACAAAGTTTTATTGAACGATCAATTACTAAAAAACGGTTTGTTTTTTAGTGTAAATAAAGCCCTCAATGTTTGCCAGTTCAAATTGGTTTATAATATTGTATTAGCTGACAAAGGTTTATTAAGGTGACGGGTAGGGTACACTAGTGATGCCATTTGATTTAAATTGTTAGCATATAAACCGGATATCTTTTTAACAATTTGGAAGTTCGAGTATTTCGAAAAGAATTTATACTATTTATTCAATACCTATTATAAATATTTTGGTCTGCTTCTTCATCCAAATATGAATTACCGCTAAAAACGGCTACTTATGGCGTTAATCCAATTTTTGAGTGCAAAAACTGATTCAAAAGTTAAGTAAAAGTATTAAATCCATAGTATAAGTGTTTTTCGAGAGATCGTAACCTCGAAATTGTCAAAAAGATATCCGGTTTAGTTGTTAACAATTAAAATCGATTGGTGTTGTTAGTGGAGTGTACCTTTAATTTTTTTTAAATATCGGGTTTAGTTGCTATCACTTTAAATCGATTTGCGTCGCTAGTTAGGGCCACCCGTCGCCTTAAGGTGACGGGTAGGGCATACTAGCGACGCCAATCGATTTTAATTGTTAGTTACTAAACCGAATCTATATTAAACAATTTCGGGGTTACAACCTCTAGGCAAATACTTATACTATTTATTAAATAACCATGCATGAATGTTGGGTTAGTTTTTGAACGCGAAAAATTGATTGACGCCAAAAGCGGTCACTTTTGGCGTGAATCAATTTTCCGCGTACGTGTTGGACCCAATATTTGTGAATGGTTATTTAATAACTCGGCAAACACTTATACTATTTATATATCGCACCCTTAGTAAAATACCGACCTAACTCAAAATTTTAATATGATGCTAAGTGAAAATAGTATCGGCTAAAATCCAGGGATGAAAGGTCATCTAACAGCAATTTTGAGTTAAGTAAATAGGTACACTCACATATGAACACGAGATGAAATTTGAAGTGCGTTATTTACTCAAGAATAAATTGCAAAGAATTGCTATAAAAATATCAACAATTTTGAGTTAGGTCGGTATTTTACTAAGGGTGCGATATATTAAAGTGTTTGCCTTGAGGTTGTAACCCCAAAATTGTTTAAAATAGATCCGGTTTAGTAGTTAACAATTAAAAAAGAATGGTGTCGCTAGTCTAGCCACCCGTCGCCTTAAACGTTGAATAAACGTTTTTCAGTGTGAATCAAGTTCTTGATGTTTGCCAGTCCAGGGGGTTGTCCTTATAGGTGTCAGTAGAGTTTTCAGTCCGGAAAAAATCTGCGCGTCGTGGTGCCTAGTACCGCCCGCGGCCACGCCCGCGTCCACGCGCGCGTCCACGCGGCGTGCCCCGCGGCCTGTCGCTGGCGCGCGGAGCCTCCGCCTCCGCCTCGGGCTCGGGCTCGGGCTCGAGTTCGGCTTCGGGCTCCGGCTCCGGCTCCGGCTCGGGACCCACTTCTAACACAATAAAAAACTTGCTTACTAAATAAATAAAATAAAGTAAAAATTGTTTATTTCCAGCAAATTCCAGGATGGCGCAATGGACAACATTTCATATTTTTAACATGTCCATATTGTTTTTTTATATGAAAGTAGACATGAAATGAACAGACCCATATTTTTTCTTTTTTCAAAATTTGTCCATTTTCATGCATAAAATAATTATTGAAATTATTTTTATTCTAAATAGACGTAAGCGCCAAATGACGTCATCGGACGGCTGAATACAGCGATATTCCTTTGCTAATCATTGTTTTCATAAAAAAAAGGTACTACTGTCAAAGGTAAATAATACTAGTGTCAACATTGTTAACGTCATTCATACATTCAACGTTGACAAAAGTAAACAAAGAATTAGCATTTTTTGTTTCAGAGCTTAGCAATTTTGAAATGTTGTCCATTGCTAAGCTCTGAAACAAAAAATACTAATTCTTTGTTTACTTTTCCGCTGCTCGAATATATATTTATTCATTTTTTATATTGCTTATTTACTGAGAAAAAAATTAAAAACTAAAAAACGTAAGATGACGTCATCAGACGGCAGAATGTAAAATATTTCTTTGCTTAGCACATTATAGTTTTAAATTTACGTAATGCCAAACTCATGACATGTAACTGTAAAAAAAAAAGACAACTTGTCAACGTTGAATGTATGAATGACGTTGACAATGTTGACACTAGTATTATTTACCTTTGACAGTAGTACCTTTTTTTTTATTAAAACAATGATAAGCAAAGAAATATCGCTGTATTCAGCCGTCCGATGACGTCATTTGGCGCTTACGTCTATTTAGAATAAAAAGAATTTCAATAATTATTTTATGCATGAAAATGGACAAATTTTGAAAAAAGAAAAATATGGGTGTGTTCATTTTATGTCTACTTTCATATAAAAAAACAATATGGACATGTTAAAAATTTGAAATGTTGTCCATTCGTAAAGATCTTAGAAGCTACGTGACGCTTGGACCATGATACAGGATTCGGGATGTCTGATAATTATAATGAAGCGACTGTCCATACCGAATGAAACCGAAACGTGACCGATTACAATGTGCCGATTAAAAAGGCTCAAAGTCACCCAAAGAGCAATGGAGAGGGCTACGCTCGGAGTCTCCCTGCGTGATCGTATCAGAAATGATGATCCGCAGGAGAACTAAGGTCACAGACGCAGCCCAAAGGATTGCATGTCTCAGGTGGCAATGGGCAGGGCACATAGCGAGGAGAACAGACGGCCGTTGGGGCAGAAGGGTCCTCGAGTGGAGGCCACGTACAGGAAGTCGCAGCCGTACAGTAAGATCGCAGGAATTCATTGGATGCGGGCGACACAAAACCGATCTGTGTGAAGAACATTGGGGGAGGCCTATGCCCAGCAGTGAACATCTATTGGCTGAAATAATGATGATGAATAATAAAATAATTAGTTGAGATTGAAGACACAAAAATAAAGAGAATGACCAAAAAAATATTTGATCACTCTATCAAACACTGCCAGATAGGTGCAAAGTATCTGTCAGTAACAGTCTTCAGAATTCTATTTTGACTACTATGCAACCTGCCAATCAGAGATACCGTTTTTTTTGCGCATCACTACATAGAAACCATCAGTATGGCACACAACAAACATCTCCGATGCACTGCAATAGCGTCACAATCCCAACAGCATTCTGAAGACGTTATGGTATTGGACGCGTAGCACGTCTAGCGACCTTTTGGCGTATGAGACCCATAGGTTTCCCGTGTAGAAGCTCTAACAGAAAGCTTTAAAGTGCGTAATTTTCTATTGGTCTGAGCAATAAATGGTTTAAAGTACTGCAGATAAAATCTATATTTCTTAGCCTAAAATTATGTATTTTTTTTTATAATTTACTGGAATCACAGATATCGATCGAAAAGTTACAAAACTGAAATGGGACTGGGCGAGTCATGTGTGTAGAATAGGCCCCGAAAGATGGACAAAAATCGTCACTCAATGGTGCCCGACCGATGGACGGCGACTACGGGGTAGACCCAGAGAAACTGTGTGACGATTTTTACAAATATGTCCAAGATTAGCAAGACAGACAACACAGGGACAACAAACAAGACAGGGATCAATGGAAGAATTTGGGGTAGGCCTTTGCTCAACAGTGGGACGCTACAAACTTACTTAAATATGACTCCACTAGTGTCGGAAATGTCCAAGGGCGACGACAATCGCTTACCATCCGTCTGCTCGTCTGCAACCTATCACATAAAAAAGAAAGGAAACCTACACGTTTCGGATACTTTCTGAAACTAGGAAACATGATCTCCGAATCCTAGATCATGATTCAAGCACACCCCGAGCTCCGAAAAGCTTTCAAAGCAACACAAAATTACACGCAAATATGAGACATACAAAAAATTACCATTATAATACCAGCTAAATAACATAATTTTCTACTCTTATTACAGACCAATTCAACCCATTAATAAATGTATGATTTAATATCAGATATATATATAAAATGACAGTACTGTACCATAAATTTAGAATCTGATTAAAATTGATCGAAATAATCTTAAGAAAGATTAACAATGAATTTCAGAAAATTTTAGTATATAGAGGTATTTAGTGAACATTTTAAGAAATAAATAATTTCACTTTTCAACTAATTTGATGTATATTTATGCAGTGAAGTGCCACGAAACGAAACTGACAATAAGAATCGTTAAATTATATCGTTTCTAACACTGCATTGTGTATCGTGTGAGTTTTCTACAGACAACTTGCTTGGACTTAATAGTCTGAAATCCCGCGACTGTTTTTAGAATGGTATCGGCAAAATGTGTAGGTAGATGAAACGTAAAACACCGTCGTTTTATTGAGTGACCGCAACTTCAACTGTTGACTACTCACTTATTCTCAATAAGTTACTAGTAAATTGGCAAGATATCTACGGGTAGAGTCATAGTATAAAAAAAAGGAAAAATATTAACAACGGATAACAGGTTACCTTCCTCCTGCTTATCTTCCTCGTTAGCGTCGTCCTGGTCGGGCGCCTGCTCCCAGTCCTCCAGCTCGTCTGCGGGCGGCATGTCCACGTCCGCATCGCTACGCGGCTCCTCTGCAACAAACATACTCATTTAATAATATAACATATATCAACTTTCGCGTAGTATTTGTTTTATATTGAGGTGACGGGTAGGGCACACTAGCGACGCCAATCGATTTTAATTTTTAGCAACTAAACCGGATCTAATTCAAACAATTTAGGGGTTACAACCTCTAAGCAAATACTTATACTATTTATTAAATAACCGTGCATGGTTATTTTGGGTCAGTTTTTTAACGCGAAAAATTGATTGACGCCAGACGCGGCCACTTTTGGCGAGAATCAATTTTTCGCGTACGCGTTGGACCCAATATTTGTGAATGATTATTTAATAAATTGTATGAGTATTTGCCTAAAGGTTGTAACCCCGAAATTGTTTAAAATAGATCCAGTTTAGTTGCTAAAAATGAAAATTTATTAGCGTCGCTAGTGTGCCTAAGCCGTCACCTTAACTCACGGGTTCCTGACATTTTTCGGTATAAAAAGTATTCTTATATTATCCTTCCCCTGAGTCTTAGATACCTCTTTTTTCAGCCGAATCGGTCCAGTAGTTCTTCAATCGATAACATAAAATATAGAGTACACAAGTGGCCCGCCCTTACTTCGTTTCGGGGCATTAGTTCCACTTTATACCCATAGATGGCGCTGGGTGTCGATTACATCGCGCAAACTTTTCGTATTTTCGGAATACCCATAAGCGTTGCAACTGTCTGTAGGATTGACCTCTTTATAAATAGTATAGATAACTACAGCGGCCGGCAAATAAGCAATGATGGACGATACCAAAGTCTTCATTTGATAAATTTCCAAATACTTTTTAATTAATTACTAAAAATTCGTTCATTTTATAATAACACAATAGATATGAATTTTCTTAACAATTTAACACGCTTCTGCCAGCGGCCGGCTGAGGATTTTCAAGCAATTTTGCTGGACAGCCGTGTGGTCCCAGGCAGAGTAAAATAGGCTACCCTCACTCTTACCGAGGTGTCGTAAAAGGCAACTAAGGTAAAGCTGCTGGCATGATCATAACACCCAGAGAAGGAAAACTCTGCATTTATATCAAAACCCTCGCCAACCCGTCTGCCAAGCGTGGTGAGTATGGCAATTACCACTCATTAAGGGACTTAAATGGGCTGATGATGATGATGATGATGATTGCTGGACAGAGATTTATCAATGAAATGGAAATGTTTACGGATACATCCTGTAGAGCTAGGGAACAATGATGTTTATAAAATCATGCAATTTCTTCCAGGCAACCTTTGGGTAAAGGACAATTGGATTGAGATAGTGCAACCTTAATATTTATATACTTTTTTTTTTATATGAGAGGTGGCAGACGAGCAGACGGATCACCTGATGGTAAGCAATTCCGCCGCCCATAAACACCCGCAACACCAGTGGGGTCACAAGTGCGCTGCCAACCTTTTCCCCTTCCAACCATTGGGCCTCCGGTAACCTCACTCACACGGCGAAACACAGAAAGTTTAAATATCATATGTATGTAGGTATGTAAATAATGCACTTAAAAATTTTTTGTCAGTCTTCGGGTGGGATTCGAACCCACGATCTTTTGCTAACTGCGCAAACTGCTTTACCGACTAAGTTACCGTTGACCTTGATATGTCGACGAATTTTGTAAGTGCTTTCTGCTTGGCCGTGAGCTGACGATTAGATTGCTATACCAAAAAAAAAAACTCCGACATATGGTCGGGGGCTCATTGTATCTCATCATCATCGTCAGCCCATTAGTCCCCACTGCTGGGGCACGGGCCTCCCTCAATCACATGAGGGGTAATTGCCATACTCACCACTCTTGGCAGACGGGTTGGCGAGGGTTTTGATATAAATGCAGAGTTTTCCTTCTCTGGATGCTGATGATCATGCCAGCAGCTTTACCTTAGTCGCCTTTTACGACACCTCGGTAAGAGTGAGGGTGGCCTATTCCACTCTGCTAGGCCCTACAAGGCCCCGAACCCTTACGTAGGTCCAGACCCGTGGCTGTATAGGAGTACATACCCTTCATGTTGGCGTCGTCTTCGTGGCCGTTGGGCTGGCCGTCGGTGCGGCGGCGCTTCCAGTTGCCGGAGTCGTCGTTGTTCAGCTGACGCTTGGCGGACTCCTGGCTCGCGTCTTGAGTTTGCGCCTGAGTTTCTTGGTTCTGTAGAGATAAAACCAGAATCAGAATCAATTATTGCATAAACTGTGTTATAAATGGTGAAAAAAAAATCAGAATCATTTATTGCATAAACTGTGTTATAAATGGTGAAAAAAAAAACAATGTATAGTATCAACAGTTAAAGATAGATAGATAGATAGATATACTTTATTGCACAAAAAAAACACAACTTTAAAAGGCATTACAGAAACTGAATTGTACAATTTCGGCGGTCTTATCGCTGGAAGCGATTTCTACCAGACAACCTTCAGGCAAAGGACATTTGATAGTAGAGGAGGGGTAGGTGGTGCAATATTGAAAAAGGGAAATAAGAGTGAACTGTATATATATATTAAAATATTTATAATGCTAATACATAAATAAACAAAATATTATATACTAATAAATAAATATGTTATGCTTGGATAAAATAATACAAAGTACTAGATATACATTCATATAAATTAGGATCTTAGACGGACCATCGACTACTACCGATAACTGGACCTGTAAAAACTTAAAGGGATTGCTATTTATTTATTTAAAACGTGAGTTTTGACTCGGGCTTTAAAAATGGTTAATGGTGGAGACTGTCTTATTGATAGGGGTAGGGAGTTCCATAGACGGATGGACTGGACAGTGAAGGACTGGGTATAGAAATGAGAGGAGTGGGAGGGATCTTAACAGGCATGCAACTTATTTAACCCTTACTCGGATATGAGTCAATGAATAATTTCATTGGGTTTCGCTCTTATGACATGACACATAAGGTTCAAAATCTGGTGGCCAACGGGCGCGACTACTATTTTTTGTCCGATTTCTCCGAACGGACTATTTTATCATTGTCCGATTGAACATTTAAAAAAATACAATAATACATATTTAAGAAAATAAAATAAACTAACTGTTTCCGCTAGTTCATAGAAATTTTAGTTCGCACCTTCACCGCTAGATGGAGTTGTGCTTAATTACATCGCGATTGTGTTTCGTTTTTTCAAATGTACTTAAGGTCATATAGTTTTTATCAATACACACACATCTATAGAGCAACCTGTTGGTTTTTATTTGAGTTCAACCCAGTTCAATCTAGTCCAGGTCATTTTCACTAACTAAACCTTAAACCCCCTTATTACAAATCGCGAATTAAGGACTTAAATGGGCTGACGATGATTATTTGGCAGATCTTGCCCACCTACAACGGCCGAAAAACAGACCGGAAAGGCGAAATCTCGACTAAGATTTAATTCGGTTCGCTGAGCCAGCGTAGATAGATAGATAGATACACTTTATTGCACAAAATTTACAAATCTTAGCCTAAGTTATTATACTAAACAATGTAGGCGGTCTTATCGCTAATAGCGATCTCTTCCAGACAACCTCAGGGTAGAGGAAAAGTATAGCGAATTAAGAAAAGGGGTAAGGCAGTGCAAGTCAGAAAAAGAGAGAAAAAAAAAAAAGACATTGTATAAATACGAGTATGTTATATACATACATACATTATATTAAATAAATATATACTAGCTATAAATACTAATACATACTAGTACATTACAAAACAAATAAACATACATACTAACAGTTTATTGGATTGATAGATACGTAACCAGGGAAATAGGAGACAATGAAAGGAATTACAAAGGCTTAGAAAGACAAGAAATGATCTTTAACTCGGGACTTGAAAATAGAGAGGGATTCGGATTGCCGGATGGATAGGGGTATGTTGTTCCAGAGGCGGGTGGATTGGACAGTGAAGGATTGTAAGTAGGAGTGTGTGGAGTGGAGTGGGAATGCGAGATGGAGTTTGCGGGATGATCGCATCTCACGATCCTTAGTGGGTTGTAGGCGTAGTAAGTAAGTATTTGGCAGGGAGTTGAAACGGTGGCGTTACCTTCTCGCTGAGCAGGCGCACGAAGAGCTGGTGGTGCCTCCAGGTGCGCAGGTGCACGGCGGCGGTCTCGTCGCTGTCCAGCAGCTTGCGGCACAGGCGGCACTGCACGCAGCGGAACTCCTGCAGGAACGACGCGCCCACGCCGCGCTCCGTGCTGCAACACGCATCCGTCGGGCGATGCCACATACCACATACCTCCAAGTGATCGCGGAGTTGAGTCATCATCATCAGCCCATTTAAGTCCCCACTGCTGGGGCACGGGCCTCCCTCAATCACATGAGGGGTAATTGCCATACTCACCACGCTTGGCAGACGGGTTGGCAAGGGTTTTGATATAAATGCAGAGTTTTCCTTCTCTGGGTGCTGATGATCATGCCAGCAACTTTACCTTAGTCGCCTTTTACGACACCTCGGTAAGAGTGAGGGTGGCCTATTCTACTCTGCCGGGGACCACACGGCCTAGTTGAGTCCGCGCCACGAAACCAATCCAAGGCAAAACACGGATTGTAGTTCCGTGTTTTGCCTTGGATTTTAGATCCCTTATGGGTACTGTTCCACATGCTTATTTTGTGCATGTGCTACTTAGTAGCATGTGTGGATGGACGTGCTCATAATAAGCATGCTCAAAAATCGCACATCGATTTTTAAGCATGCTACAACCTGTGCGGATAAAGAATGGGATCAGAAATGGCGGCGCATCTATTCACTTCTCGCTCGCACACTATTTGCGTCTATACTCGCACTCGTGGGGTGCGAGTATAGACGCAAATAGTGTGCGAGCGAGAAGTGAATAGATGCGCCGCCATTTCTGATCCGCAGTGCGGGTGGAAGGGGGAATGCTTTAGCACGTGTAGACAGATTTGCTTATTTAAAAAAATGCTAATAGATGCCTAATAACAAGCTTATTGATACCAAATGTGGACAGTAACTTTATTGCAAAACACGACCTAAAGTGATTACCATACTCTATGTCAACTCGTCGACCCGATTGGAACAGTGGTAGTACACGCTGCCTCTGATACAAGGGTTGCGGGTTCGATCCCCGCACAGTACAAACATTTGTGTGCATGAACATCCCTGTTTGTATTGTTCTGGGTGTTTTATATGTATTATAAGTATGTATTTACAAAAGAAAAGTATTATATGTATATATTTGTAATCCCACTGTTGATTCTGATATCCGTAACACAGGTGCTTGAGCTACCTATCTCGGAGTCAGATCAATGTATGTGATGTTGTGAAATATTTATTTATTTTTAACATGCCATGCTAAAAAGGGCTGAAACGAGTTTAGTTTCGGAACTTTTCTTAGATCAACATTTGTAATGAGAGAGTTTATGTCTACGGACGTGAATCTCGAATTTTGATGGCAACTAAAGCTTTACGCGCTTTCCATGGAACTTTTTTAGTGGCGCGAGCTTTAGTGGATTTATGTTATGGATATCAGAGTACTAAAGTACCAAGTGTTCAACAAAGGAATCAATGGCAAACAAAGGTGTCATTAGAAGCGGGTACTTATAGGGAATGCAAAGGGTTTGTGTGTGTGTCAGGGAACGATGAGGAGACGGTGTCATTACTACTCTCTTTTTAACGGCCTTCAAAACCCAAAAGGAGGTTCTCAATTCGACTGAATATTTTGAATTTAACATTGAATGGCCGAATAGTTATGGGAAAAACTTCGAATTTACATAGATGCCACTTCTACATGAGTAGCCCGGTGTGGACGCACCCTTAGCTTATATTGGTTTGACTGGTATAAAGACCTGGCGCCTCTACTAGCCATACTTCTAGGTAGGGTAAAAGTCAGATGTGATGGACACTGGGACCGGAACCGGTTACCCTCATTTAGGTTTTCGGATAGGGTTTTTTGATACACTTTTTACAAAAACCTTATCAATAAGGTAAGCCTATCATTAGCTTACCTCATCAATATGCTTACCCATTCATTACGGTAACCGCTATCATCACGGAAAACCCTATAATAGGCTTACCATGTCAAGATAGGGATTTGGAATTCTACCAAGCTATTTTAATCTCTAGGCGCAAAGCATTTAAATCAATATTAGTCGGATTGAGTTAGTTCGTTTGACAGAACGTGGAAAAGAGATAGACAATCAATAGGGTAACCCTTACTATGCGGCAAGCGTTTGTAAGCCTATCAATAGGGTTACCAACACAATAAAGTTACACAATCAATAGGGTAGCACTATTGATTTAATTAGCTACCACTAGGGTGACCCTATTGATAGGCATAACTCTCCGGTCAACTCATCCTCCTCCACATTGTCCGGCATGCTCTGCCTGCTTCACCTGTCTCCCCCTCCTTCCCCTCACCCCCCTCGTGTCACTAGTTACCTGTGCGCAGTGAAACATACCTGTAGGCAGGGTAAGAATCAGACGTGATGCCTGTCAGCTCGTCTCCCTCCACGTAGTCCAGTATGGTCTTTTCCGAGTCGAGGCTCTCCTCCTGCTTCACCTCGGTCTCCCCCTCTTTGGGCTCCTCCCCTTCGTTCTCCGTCTTTACTGCACCTTCAGCCTAAGAAAAAAGCAAATTCGGTAAAGGGCCATTCATTTTACGGAACCAGGTTTTTATTACTCCTTTGGTGCTGCGTCAATAAAATAAAATGTTTTTTCTTTATTATTTTTTAAAGTAATCAGAGCTAATCCCCCCTCCCCCCCTCCTTTCGATGCTTGATCGGTCCAGTCTTACAGTAGCATCGCATGTCGTCTCCTGACTGACATTTGATTATACTGATCCATAAAAGCATCAATGCAGTCGACCACACGTTTTTATAGGTGACGACCTGATTGGAACAGTGGTAGTGAAAGCTGCCTCTGATATAAGGGTTGCGGGTTCTATACCCGCACAGTACAAACATTTGTGTGCATGAACATGTTTGTTCTGGGTGTGTATTGGTCTGGGTGTTTGCTATGTATTATAAGTATGTATTTACTAAAGAAAAGTATTATATGTATATATTTGTAATCCCACTCTTGATTCTGATATCCGTAACACAGGTGCTTGAGCTACCTATCTCGGAGTCAGATCAATGTATGTAATGTTGTAAAATATTTATTTACTACGTGTGCGGATAAAGAATGGGATCAGAAATGGCGGCGCATCTATGCACTTCTCGCTCGCACACTATTTGAGTCTATACTCACACCCCACGAGTGCGAGTATAGACGCAAATAGTGTGCGAGCGAGAAGTGAATAGATGCGCCGCCATTTCTGATCCCATTCTTTATCCGCACAGGTTGTATGTAAACTTGCAATGTGGTCATTCACTTTTCTAGTCGTTCTTTGGAAAAACCCATGTTTAAGAATTACATAAGCTAGTAAGGTAAGTATATGGTTATTTTGTGCCTACGCAGTGAGGTTCACACGAAATAAGAGATCCACAGATACTTAAACGTGGATTCAGTGGAAGAAGAAACCAAACGTTACTCGGCCAAATATAGGGGCAGATTACTGTAACACCCAAACCCTCTAACGGGCCACCTACTCCAGCAAAACGTGGTGAAACGCCTGAAAAGAGCCGACGTGCTCTGTGGCCGGGATGAGCAAAACAGCAGTCTGCATCCTTGATGGCTTGTCGAAAGTCAACTGATTTCAGATAAAATTATATAAAAAAAAGTAAGCAATATGCTTATCAAAGCCTACGTCCCTCCCTCCCCCCATCCTGATCGCTATGCGCTACGGGCTACGCTACTGGGTTCACCTGATCATCCTGCTGTTCCTTGTTGTCCTTGTCCCGGTCGCTGCGGTCGCCGCGGCGCCAGCGCTGACGGTCATCGCGCAGGTACGACTGCTCCATGCTCAGCGTCGAGATCACCATCACTGGAAAGACACATTTCATTCAAGGTTTTCATCGTTTCCGTTGTTGTTTTTATCTTCTTATTACGCCATCTAGCGAAATTTTTCATTCTAGAAAATCCTCATTACATCAAACCTAAAGATGAACTCACGGAGGAAACCGATCACCGGGCTTGATACAGCTCAGCTTCGCCAAGAAACGCACGTCAGTTAAAGACGTATAAAAAACCCATAAAAAACAAAACTTGTCAAACAATCCAAGTCTCGCACTCAATTGTTCTACCGTGAAAAGTTGTGAGATCTATGTTACCAAGTCGGTTATTAACTTGGCAATCGGTTGTGTTTTCATGCAATGGCAGAGTCAAATATTCAATAACCAATTCGAATTCGATGATCGGTGAGTCAGTGTTTAAGAATACTGGTTCAAATTGACTGAAATATTAAATATACCGTGTTTATACAATGCCTGATTATTAGTTACCGAAAATTCAGCCTTATTGTTTTTTATCCACAATGAAATTATAGGGGGGGGGTCGAAAATAGCCTTCATTGCTTCGATAAAAGGATGGTACGGCCCGTGCAGCTTTCATTGCTCGACTTGGCGACAGATATAATACTAACGAAATTGTCTCTTCTAGCACCACTAAGGCGCGTCGCGTAAGTTGTTATAAAATATAAGAATAAATAGATGGCATCGTAGTAAGCGATGGCCGCCATTAACCCATTTACGGCGACCGATATTTATAAAGATCGTTAATTACATTGTTAGTACCTTGAGGGTACACGATATTTTATGAACAGATAACTGACGCTTATTGTTTGTGAATTTAGTAGTGGTTGTTTGACAGTGATTTGGCACGTACATTACAGTCATAATAACACTAATTTATTGTATTATTTCATAGTAGCTGAATTAATTTTCATTATGTATTTAAAACGGTAAGTTTTTTAGTGGTAGTTATTGAATGAAGTGCATAATATATCTATTTTTTGTAAATGTATAACAATTAAATTATGGAAAAAAATGACTTTTACCTCGTTTTGTTTTTATAAAATGCGATGATACTTTTTATGATCGTTATAAGGATCGGTAGTAATTTGGGTATGTGTTTTTGTCTAACAGACTAAGGCGTAAACTATTATGTCTCAATGTAATAATTGACGAATTTGAACGATTAGATAATGGTTCTCTATTTCCAAGAAGTGTGACCATATTACCACCGGATACAGAGAATGCAGACATTACAGATGGAAATTCTGGCAAACCTCCTAAGTATGATATTTTATTATTGTCTATCTATGTCAATGTTTACGTATTTGTCATACGTTTACCGATATGTTATACTTATTTATATATTATTATTTCTAGGCTCACAGCTAAGAGCCCCTGCTGAGATAGATTACGTCATGTCCTCAGACAGTTAGGATGATAACGAACCCTTATCTTCTGTGGCGAAAAGATATCGGACCACTGAAGAAAACCTAATTTACGACAGAACGTCAGAACTATCTACATCCAAATAAAAATTTGTTCCCATAACAAATTTTTAAGTATGGTTTTGATATTTTTTTCCAATGCCTTTTACTATTTTAAGTAACTAATTTATATATTTTTGTAAAATAGTAGGTAGCAATTTTTTAATTATTTTTCAATCATTTTGAATTCGAAGCGTATTTGTGATGCCATAAATCTGCTTAGTGTTTCCATATGTCATTTTCCCCAATTTACGGGGAATATTTCGTAAGAAAAAATAACATACTTCTAAAAATGCCTCTTGATCGGGGAAATTTAAAATCACTATTTGGTAACATAACGGTAGTCTTAGTTTTGGTGTCACTGCAAAGAACGTCAAACTAGCGCCATCTGTTACTTGGTCTGGGTGAATAAGTCACTGAGACATTGTTGTCACCACGAATTTATACTAAATCTTCTGAATACAACACAACTAGCGCCATCTGTTACTTGGTCCGGGTGAATAAGTCACCGAGACATTGTTGTCACCTTTCTGAATACAACCTGTCTGAATAGCTAGCGTATCTAGGGTCAAATGAAGGTCAATGCTATATTATTGAAAATATCCTTGATCTAGTAGTTTTAAATTTAAAAAATATTAAAGTATGTTATAAAATACAAATGCCTCGAAATGGTTTTCAAATTGAAACCTGTTTAATTTTTTTTCCCATACCCCATTCAACTTCAAATGTTAGCAGCCAGTCCGCCGTTCCTTTTGTAGAACCTACTGTAGCTAAAACCCAAAAATATAAATTGAGAACCACCATACTCCAATTGATCGACAACAATGGCAAGAAAATTGTATCCCGAAATTCCTTCAAAGACCCTTATATTATTTTGAATGTAATATATGTTTGATGACGACTTTATCGAATGTTTAGTCAAATATACAAATATTTACGCGAATCAAAATAATAAGGCAGGAAATGTAACAATTAGTGAAATGAAGTGTTACCTTGCCATTTTTCTCTATAGTGGATACATCTCAGTTCCCCGATGATACATGTTTTGGGACAAATCTTCAAACACTGTTTTGAGTATTATGCACAATGCCATGTCAAGGGACAGGTTTACATTTATCATGACTCACAAACATTGTTGTGGCAATAAATAATTTACCGAAAGCGACAAATTTGCAAGTAAAGTTCATTTGCACCCTAAAATATATTTTCAAAGTTATCATCACCTGCATTACTACTATTATAATTGTTAAATCATTTTCATAATAGTTGTTGTGTTTATTTTTAACAAAATAATATAATTCCTAATTTTTCACTTGTATGACCGTTAACGTAACTGCCTGTTACTACTGATCTTTACAACGATCACCATTTTCCGAGATTTCCAGAAAACCCAGATTAATTTTAGTATTTTTCCGTGTTACATATATGCACAATATCAAAAAAATACCGAGATTGGAGACAAAAAATAGTTTCAGTAACAACTGGGTTAACACATAAAAAAGTGCAAAGCGTTTTGACCGTGGGAGAGTCACGCTTCGGCATGAATGGGCCGGCTCGACCGGAGTGATACGACGGCCTCACAGAAAACCGGCTTGAAGCAGCTTTGAGCTGTTTCGCTGCGTGAGCGAGGGTGTGACTCTCATATGGATAGATATTTCATGGATATGGGAGTCACGGGTGTATCGATATTTTTGACCACTTAGACTGTATCTAACTATTCGACAGCCTTGGATGTCGCTATCTAATTGCTGCTGACTGTACCGGAGGCCCAATCGGGGGAAAGGGGGGTTTAAACGTTGGCAGCCCACTTGTGACTCCACTGGTGTCGCAGGTGTCTGTCTATGGGCGGTTACAATTGCTTACCACCAGGTTATTCGTCTGCTCGTCTGCTACACACACTCACTCACATATATCAGCGTCGGGGTGTCCTTTAGACACTGTGCCATTCTAATGTCCATTTCGTTCTATTTTTATTTTGTGTATGTTTGGCGCTGAATAAATTATTTTATTCTTATTCTTAAAAAAAAAGTTCACACCTTCAGGCTTGGGCTTGGAGATGGTGTCCTGCATATTCTTGAGATGCTCCGCGGTCAACCTATGTTCGTCCAGCTCGATCCTGGTCGGCATCTCCTTGTGGCATGACGTGCAGGTGGGGTGCAGGTACTTCTTGAGCTTGCGGTGGCCCACGGTGGTGCGGTGGATGGCACCGTCGGCCGCGTACATATCGCACATCGCGCAGTAGAAGTCGCGCGCGGGCGTTTGGCCCGTCTTGCGGGTGCGTTTCATTTCGCGGATCTGTGGGGGAAAAAAGAAGTTGACTTTAAGCATCCAGAGTTTTCTTATTTTACCTTGGGGCTGCTACTCTTGACATGAATGGACCGACTTGACCTGTGATAACCACACGGCCTCATAGGAAACCGGCGTGAAGCACTGTGGGAGAGCCACGCTTCGGCATGAATGGGCCGGCTCGACCGGAGTGGTTAAAAGGTAAGCAGCGCACTTGTGACACCACTGGTGTTGCAGGTGTCCATGGGCGGTGGTAATCGCTTACCATCAGGTGTTCCGTCGGCGCGTCTGCCACCTATATCATAAAAAAAGCAATGTTGTTAACTTTATTTCTACTTTTTCACTGCCTCCATTGCTTTCCGTGATCTTTGCATGTTAAAATTGTTACCTACTTTAATTGTTTCAGTGAAGACCTGTTATTAGCTTTTAGACATTCATTATAATTAGTTTTTTAGATTTTCGCGTTGCATTATAACTATAATGTATCAATACGGGGATTAACACGATATTTATTATGCGAGTCACGAGCGGACTGCAGTCCGCTCGTGACTCGCATAACCACGCATGACCACGGCTGCTGTAACGTAGCCGAAACGTCGAGCCAAATATGTGAGTACACAATGTTGTTTCACATAGTAAATATCGTGTTAATCCCCGTATTGATACATTATATTCATTATAATTGCTACCGTATCAAGACAGCTGTTGGTCTACCAAATAAAATAAAATAAATCTCTGGTTTTGTTGTTCTGTGGACTTTAGGCGTATCCAGGTGCGAATCTGTGAGAAGGGTATGGGTGGCAAAACGCCTTATATCTCCATGGTATCGGTAAGGCTCTGGGGCATACCCACTAAAGCTGTTCTTCATCGCTCATGAGGGCTGGCTGGGACCTAGATGTAGACTCACCTTAAACTCCTGGCGCATGGTGTCCGCAGTGAGCGCGTAACTCTCCGCAGTCTTCTGCATCATGATTGCATGAGCGCGACCACTCAGGTGGTTCTCGAACGACCGCCCGTCCCACATGCTCTTATTGCATATGTGGCACTTCAGCAGTTGTTGGTTGATGTCGTCGTAGCGGGTCTTCGGCGTTTCCTTCTTCTCTTCGTCAGTCTTGGTCTCGCCGTCGGCGTTTTCAGCATCGTTCTGCTCCGCATCCTCACTATGATACATGTTGCGGTTAGTTTGGAGATTACGATGTTTAGTTTAGCCAGGGATCACTTTAAAGGTCATCCACAAATTGAAACGTCGAAAGGTTTAAGGGGTGGGCAAAGATTATCGTTGGAGTGACAAAAGGTAAATTATTAAAGGTCTGAAAGACACAAATAGTGTAGGACATGATGGTATTGCTACTAAAATAATTAAATGTGTTAATGAGTATATATGTCATCACCTTAGTTTTATTATAAATTTAAGTATACAAGAAGGCATCTTTCCCAACGAACTTAAAATCACTATAGTGAAACCTTTATTCAAAAAGAATGATAAGGAATCAATGGAATTTTATAGGCCCATTGCCCTTATTTCTATATTCTCAAAAATTTTTGAGAAATATTACTATAACGAATTAAATGATTATTTAGAGAAAAATGACATATTATGCTCGGAACAAAAAGGTTTTCGACAAAATAAAACAATAAATATGGCTATTTTTGACTTTTATAAGAATGTGATTGCTCAAGTAGACAAGACAAAACCAGTATGTGCGCTATATTGTGATATGAGTCAAGCTTTTGACTACGTTGATCATAAAATTTTAATTGACAAACTCGACGCATACGGAATTAGAGGCAATATATTAAGTTTAATAAAATCTTATTTAAGTAATCGTTACCAAAAAACGGAAATAACCAAAATAAATATAAAAACTAAAAATGAGGAAACGTTTTCTTCAAAAGAGCGCGTAGTGAAGTATGGAGTTCCGCAAGGTAGCGTCTTGGGACCCCTACTATTCATAATATATATTAATGACTTACCTCAATCTACAAACCAACCAATGACACTATTCGCTGACGACAGCACTATCACTATTCAATGTACTGACATAAAATCTTATCAATTTGACATAAATAAATCTTTAGAATCAATAATTATCTGGTTAAATAATAATAATTTAAAAATTAATATTGACAAAACACACATTATGCATTTCAGTCAAAGATGTGATACCCCTTCCAATACTAAAGTCTCATATAAAGGCAATGTAATTAGCGAAGTTGATAATGCTCGTTTCTTAGGTATCCAAATAGATAAAAAACTAAATTGGAAAAGGCACACTGACGAACTATGCAAAAAGATTAGTACGCTTTCATTCGCTTTGTATAAACTGTCATCTACAGTTAACACTGACGCATTAATGTCTGCTTATTATGGTCTGGTTGAATCTCGTTTAAGATACGGAATAATTTTTTGGGGTAATTCGACAAATAAAGACACAGTCTTTAAAACACAAAAACGGTGTATTCGAGCAATGTTTGGTCTTCAAATGACGGACAGCTGCAAACCAATGTTTACAAAGCACAGAATTCTGACACTTCCGTCATTATATATAATTGAGGTAGCTTTGTTTGTCAAAAGTAATGCACACCTATTTCCTCGTGTATGTGATGTAGTTGTACGTAACCGTCGAAATGGAAACCGTTTGTGCCTACAACCTGCCAAAACCACATTACTGAGAAAAAGTTTCCCATGTATGGCACCCCTTATCTATAACAAGCTTCCTGAATATTTAAAATTACAAAATAAAAATATCTTTAAAAAGAAACTTAAGCAAATTCTTACTGAGAAATGCTATTACAGTGTAGATGATTTTTTTAATGATAAATTTTGACTGAATCCTATGGACGCTTGTATGTTTATGATTAAGTAACAATATTGGAAATTTAATTTTATGAATTGAAGTACTTATCAATTAGTTATCTATGTTTAATTTAAATTTTACACGCCAAAGTTGGCAGGACATGTTGAAACTAAATAAATTGTACCAACCCATATTATGCTCTGTTATAATATGTCTTTACACATGTTTTGGTAAATAAATATCTTTATCTTTATCTTTAAGGTGCTTGGGTGAGGTGGGATGGATTCCACCATCTTAAATTTTATTCTTTTATTAAAATACGAAGTTTTGAACTTCTGGTTTTTTTTCTAATTATAAAACTACAAAATACTTCACTAGGGAGGGGAGATTGCCATTAATGTGACATGGATGGGCTAAGGCAAATCTATGAAATTCTTCTAAAATTAATTGTGGATAACCCCAAAGGATCAGTACCTACCTGAAGTTGAATGAAATTGTTCAAAAAACATCTTCAAATATACAAATGATATGATGGAGTCAGTTATTTAGATTTATCAGAATTTTCGAATTTTTAACATTCCAATCAAGTTACATGTGCTAGTTCACTGACTTAGAAATGTGTTCTATACCTACTTATAATAAAATACAACATTACGAAAAGTTTATTGCAATAATTATGTCACCAATTTGTAGAAGAAAAATATTTTTTATTGCTGTCCCAACTTGACAACACCAAATGAGGATGAAAACAAGCACATTGATTTTGTATTATAATACCTATGAAATTAAAACGTTAAAATGATGCATAGTCATAAAAGGTATATTTGTAGTAGTATAACACAAGTGAATAGCATTATAAATAATGAAATCCCTATAGATTTGAGTGCATAAAATCTCATAAAACGCATTCTGAATCAATTTATATTGAGAAACTGAGAACTTACAGAAGCGTAACTCTTTCAGGGGCTTCTGTAGCCAAATTAGGTCCTGCGCAGGGTTACGCAGGTGCGGCCATAGTTTCATATAAAACCGACCCGCACACCGCGACGGGCTTCCTTTCTATTCCGTTTCATTGAAAGGGATATTTCAGGACTGTTAATATTTAAAATGATAACCGTTTTGTATTTAGCACCAATCCCAAAAACTAAGCGAATTCTGAAATTAAATTTCCCTCCTCAGTCAATTTGGAGTATTCTGAGAATTGTAGAGTGTGAATAAAGTTTTTAAAACTGTTGGCTGAATACAATTATTTTTAAGTACATACTTACGTGGTTATAAAATCTAATAAGATTAGTTCATAAGATGTTGATTTATTGTGGTTATTTTCATAGATGCAGGATATCATTGTAGGTAAATAGAAGACATTATTTTTTTGGGAATGAAATAATAATAGTTTTCAAATATATGTCGAGCAGCAGATAACATCTTTTGATAAAGACACTATGACGGTAGTGAAGATATTTTGTTGAAACCAATTGCACCCGCTAGGTGAACTTTATGCCAATTTGGCTAACGAGGCCGGTGAACGTAAAGACTAAGTGTAAAACAGAAAATATGTACAGGGCGTGGCCACTGCAAAGTGGCCTCTGAAACTCGGTGTCACCACCGGAAGGAAACATCAGCTCAGGGTTTCTTACCTCTCTTTGACAGGTTTAGCCTTGGAATCGGCCTCCTTTTTCGGGGAACTCTTGTTTTGTTGCCTTTGCCCATCATTGGGCCTGAATGGTTTACGATTGGTGTTGATACGCTCACCAGCACGATTGTAATTTCCCGTACGCCGGAAATTACCCTGATTGCCCATCTAAAGGGAATTTACCAGAATACACTGTTAGTACGAAAACTTGGGGCTCACTGAGCCGAATGAAGTGTCACTGAAAACAATGGCTGAGGTTTTAGCGAGGGTCTATGATTGAAGAGTGACATGCGTAAGCAGTTACGAATGTCATAAAGAAAACTGTCTCTGTAAAATTGTAAGAACACATGCAGTGAAAATAATAAATATTTTGAGAATGACAATCTAAGAAATACTATGACTTTGGTCTTAAACCCTAATGGGTTACTAATAACATAATTAAATGAATTATAGTGAATTGAAATTATATTAATATTCAAAGATAACTAAGTATTGCAAATCTTCAATATTCATAGAAGTTTAATCAATTTACTGGGCAAGTAAAAACCAAAATGCGGACTAATTCTAGTACTCACCCTGTTGGGCCCATAACCACGGTCATATCGGCCCATGTTAGGTCCGAAATCCCTTCTTATGGGCATGTCCAGTAGGGAAGGGACAGGATTTTGACGAGGCTGGAGGAGGTTGATGATGTTGCTCGCTAGGGCTAGGGTGGCTTCCGTGGGACCTCCACCGAGCGGGAGGAGGTTGGGCATGCCGGTGCCCGGCCCGGCGCCCTGCCAAGGGGACACGCCACTGCGTCCAAAGTTTTTGTTGCGGTCATTGCGTCCGAAGTCCATGCGGCGGCCGCCGTTCTGCTGAGGTCTTCGGTTTGCCATGTTTTTAAGCTATTTATAGAAATAAACTTAGTTACAAAAAAGAAAAACTAGTGTGCTGATATCTGTGGTATTGTGATCTAGCGTGGTATTTTTCAAAGCTGTATATGCAAAAAAAAAAGCTTGCCAGATGCCATTAGCAAAGTACGCCGTTCGATCGGTGTTACATTTCTAGAAATTGATGAACCTTTTCAAAGGTTTTTCGATGACTAACAACAAGAATAAGTAATCGTTGACAGACCACCGATACGTAGTAGGTATCTTCTCAGTTAGGCGACCCCATGGTCGTCCACCATGGAAACGCGTCATATGCGGCATAAGGCTAACAATGTGGTGTTAACTGTAAATTGTAGCTATTGCGGCAATTTGTTGTATTGATTTCGCCTCTGCCAAAATCGATACGAAATGGGAACGCCGCAAAACATACTAAATTTGTTAGATGCTCTAAAACACTTACCAGTAGTGTACTTGCGGCCAAGGTCTCACAAATTTAACACTTTCTTGGATGAAGAAACACAGGGAAACGAATGAAACAAATTATTTGCACACGCAAAGCGGCTTCAGAAACCAAAAACGTCAATGAAAAGAAATATGGCGGACAGGACCCAGTGTTGCTAGATCCAGTCTGTTACATTTCCCCAAATTATTATTTTTTTCCCCAAAATGATACGTTTGGTAACTATTTTCCCCATACATACTCAATCAGAAAATAAAAAATATTAAAAAGTTCAAAAATAAATTGAAACCACTTTTGACGTTGGACTTTTGAAATTACTGTCGACACACACACAGACATCTCAAATATAATAACACCCCATCGATTTTTAGTTAAAACCCTTTTATTACAAAAATGTAACGGGCGCACGCTCAATTAAAAAAAAAGGTTAAGGCAAGTTCATATTTGTCGATGTAAAATTACGCTCCCACTTGACAATGGATAATTAATTTTCATCATTGTTTCCAACATTATTCCTACCAAAACTTGATATTTTTTCCCCAAACATTTCTTAAACCAAATACATTTCTTAAACAAAAATCAAGATAACACCCGAAAACAAATCTACGGAGTCGGGCTGTATAATCATTTATTCTTTTGTTGCTTTTCGCATTGATTTTCCATTTTATCTTCTGACATTGACAGTAAGTTAGCGAACATTTCTTCTTGTTCTTGTATGTACTGATTTTGTTTTGTATTTTAAACTTAATTGACTAAGAAATACAGGATATATTTTAGGAACATTGATTGACACTGCTTCATACGATTTCCAATCCAGAAAAACATCTGTTGAAAATAATTCGCGAAGGACGTAAAAATACATTTGATTTCTGTTGGAATTCGTAAATAAAGACCTCTGTTGCATAACGTAACAAACCGGGAAAGATATAGTAATTTAATAACATGGAAGAAGTGGAAAAGGATAACGTCAATGATTGTAAGCGCTCCAAGGTAAATGCGAATAAATTATTGTTTTTATTATTGATTTACAGTGACTGCGATTTTGTAAAAAATAAACCTATTGACTTATAATTACAAACTCTGTACAAATCACACGTGCGTATTGTTATATTCAATAAATTAAAATATTAACATATAGATTACCACATGGCCAAATATGTCCTCTTAGCTTAAAAATAATCACGTTTAAAGCTATTTGAAAGTTAATATACTGCGTCCAAAACGGGGTATGCTTGAACTATGATCCAGGATTTCGAAAATCTGGTAATTATATCGAAGTGACTACCATCTGACCTTTGCAACCCTTAGACAGGGCAAGCTTAGATGATATTATGGATATAATAATATCGTTAGAATTATAGTCATAGTCATAGTCATTTATTGCAACACATTGGTTACACCATGATGTACCTAATATATAAGTTGAAACCCCTAAACGTGACCCTCACAGGGTATGTTTAGTAATAGATAAAACATACATAGTCAATCTTCATTAAACAATATGCTTGAAACAATGTAAAGATAAGTTTTGTAAATTCTGTCATAAGTTTATATCAACCAATCTGATAAAGGTGTGCATATAAAATTAATTGGAAAGAAAAAATCCGCATGCTCCATCTTATGGCAACTTTATTTGCTTTTCAGGATCGGAGTCCATCTCCCGGAGTCAAGTCCACTGCAGTGGTGAAGTACACAGCATTCCAGAGCCCGGTGGGCTATGCCCGATTGCAGTGTAACACTGATCTTAATTTGCCCCCCTCAAATTGGGGGGCAGCCATTGACTCCTATGGCTTGAAGCAGATCTTGACTGGCAGCTCCGGACTGTCTAGGTAAAATTAAGTTCTGTTTCTATAACTTTATTGCTGTTTCTATAACATAACTGTAATTGTTTAAATTTAGAAATAAAAGCTTTTATTTTATATTATTTATTATTAAAAACGCCTACGATTTATGTCGTTATTCAGTTTCAGGATGGCGCACATGTTTCCCGATAGCGTGGGCGAGGTGGATGTCATATCCGGGGCCGAGTGCATCAAGAAGCTGCTCAAGTTGCCGTACCAGCCCAATGGCACTGTGAGTTACCTCCTTTTACATATATTTTTATTTTATTTATTGCTAAAAGACCTACAACCGTTTTAAAACAATTCACTCAACCTTAGTTCTTTAGTTCTTTGGCAACCGAGTGGTTGAGCTGTGGAACAAGTTACCACAAGAAGTAGTCTCAGCCGAAAACACAAATATATTTAAGAATGGACTAGACAACTACTTACAAAATGGAGAATAAGACTTGTAACTGGATACAGGCAATAATCAGTTCCTGAACTGCCTGCCTGAATAATCCTTACTTCCTTACTTTTCCTTACTAATATTATAAAGGCGAAAGTTTGTTTGGATGGATGTATGGATGGATGTTTGTTCCTCTTTCACGCAAAAACTACTAAACGGATTTTAATGAAACTTTACAGTAATGTAGCTTATAGATCAGAATAACACATAGGCTATAATTTATAAAGATATCTATAAGACCATGCTTTTATTCGAATTACACGCAGACGAAGTCGCGGGCAAAAGCTAGTTAATAATAATAATAAAATCATCACAAACGCACCTCTATTAATTAAATACAGTGAATTACATGAGTACACCGAAACGAAAACCGTCATGGAAGAGGTCAAGCACAGATCAAGAGCGTACAAGTACCACCTAGATAGAAGCTCATACTAACAATCTGGCAACGGTGTGTTATGCGAACAAATAAATAGCAGAAGGCTGAAGAGACAACATATTTGGGACTTGGTTACTCCCTAATTTTATAAGAGAATGTTTTCTCACTGGAGGTACTATGCTCTGTCCAATCCGCATTTGGCAAGCATGATGATTAAGCCTAATCCCATCATAGTAGTGATAACTTGAATTCTATGATAGAGGCCTTTGCCCTGTAGTGGGTCAGTTTATAGGCTGACACTTTTATGCTGGTTTCCAGGTGAGCATGATGGTGCATCGCGTGGAGAACACGCTCCTTCTGGACGACTTCGATGTGTACGACTACCTGATGAAGTCGGAGTGGTCGTGGCTCAAAGACTTCTTCTACGAAAATGTGCTCAAGACCATGTCTGAACAGGTATTGGCTGATTCGGTTTCATGAGGTTTTCTATTAACTAGAGGAAAGAATCTCGCCTAACACTGAATACCAATAGACTGAAAGTTAAAGGAGCCTCTTCTTGTAACACTCCCTCCCATTTTTTTATCTGACATTAAAAATCATCTTCTCTATTCAGACCAGCATCACTGCGACCAGTTTATATATTTTTCAAGGGAATTATACATACTGATCAGAAAAATTACATAACACACATTTCCAACACATATAACCACAAAGTTTCCGGAACTAAATAGTTCACGTACAATAAGAAAACAAGAATTTTTTTTCAAACAATGGGTTCTGGTGTTAAAGAACTATTGTGATCACCACTGTGCTACACATCAGTCCCAAACCCTACACTTTTCAGAAAGTGTATTAGTTGTTTGAGACTGATATCCCTAGCTTTGCTGGGGCTCAAAAAGTGCTTTCCCAGATGTATTTGCGCATCAGCGGTCCGCATTCAGTGATTATGTGTATAGAGGTTTCATCCGCCTCGTTACACATTCTGCAGATTCTAGTGTCACTCAGTCCTGCCTTACAATGTGCCTGTATGTTGGCTGTTGTAACGATTCCAGGAGCGCATGACGCTGATGCTGGCGCCGGTGCCGAGCTCGGCGCTGCAGCTGACGCACAAGTTCCTGTCGCACAGCGTGGCCGCGCGCGCGCCCGACGCCGCGCCCGTCGTGCCCCGAGCGCCCATGTCCATCACCGGTGAGCGAGCGCTCTATTGCAGGAGGCATGGCGCTGGTGCTGGCGCCGGTGCCGAGCTCGGCGCTGCAGCTGACGCACAAGTTCCTGTCGCACAGCGTGGCCGCGCCCGTCGTGCCCCGAGCGCCCATGTCCATCACCGGTGAGCGAGCGCTCTATTGCAGGAGGCATGGCGCTGGTGCTGGCGCCGGTGCCGAGCTCGGCGCTGCAGCAGAAAAAGTTCTACAAATATTTCTGTGCGTCCTGTGAATAGTGGTACAAGTCGACTTATATCGAATTTAATTTTCCTCTTGCTACTTCATCACAAAAAAAATCCTCTGTTATTCTGTTTGATCAGACGGAAAAATGGAGGATTTTTTTTCATGTCTGATCAGACAGAATAATAGAGGATTTTTTTGTGATAAAGTAGCAAGAAGAAAATTAAATTCGATATAAGTCGACTTGATCCACTTTTCACAGGACGCACAGATTTGTGTTTCTTTCTTGTTATATTTTACTACTATTAGCTATATAATGTCTACGAATATTTGTGTTCCTATTTTACTATAATTAGCTGCACAGAATTAATACAGATACTACGGTCTTCTTCGCACTTGCTGCGGTTCGGGTTTCGGGGTAGACCCATTACCCGGGCTGCATCGCCGGTGTATTCGCTCCTCTGGGAGAGGAGGCCTCCCGACACTGCGCTGTTGGGGTGGTCTTCGACCCCTGTGGGGCCTGCCAGCGGCCCTAGTGGCGCTAGTCTGTCTGGGAGGGGGGGAAGGGGGTGGTCTCTGTTATCAGTCAGTCTCGAGCGAGATTTTTCAATACACCTTATTACACTTGTGGCGACACCTACCATCGCCCGAAGAAAGAAGTTCGCCCACTAGTACCATCCTACCACCAGCAGATGGCGCTAATCTGACAGTTTTCATACAAAACAACAGAGATCGGAATTCTCATACGATTCTACATCGCGAAAACAAAGCTCGCAGACCGAGTTGAGATATATACGACAAACCAAGATGGTACACTGGACCATGTCCCACATGTTGATTGGTAAGTCTTTAATACTGTCGTTTATTTAGCAATGGACAACATTTCAAAATTGCTGAGTTATGAAACAAAAAATACCAATTCCTCATCTACTTTTCCGCTTCTCCAATATATATTTATTTATATTTTATATAGCTTATTTACTGAGAAAAAAAATTCAAAACTAAAAAACGTAAGATGACGTCATCGGACGGCAGAATGTAAAATATTTCTTTGCTTAGCACATTATAGTTTTAAATTTACGAAATGCCAAACCCATGACATGCAGCTGTCAAAAAAAGACAACTTATCAACGTTGAATGAATGAATGACGTTGACAATGTTGACACTAGTAGGTATTTTTTATCTTTGACAGTAGTACCTTTTTTATTAAAGCAATGATAAGCAAAGGAATTTCGCTGTATTCAGCCGTCCGATGACGTCATTTGGCGCTTACGTCTATTTAGAATATAAATCATTTCAATAATTATTTTATGTATGAAAATGACAAACCTTCCATCTAGTGCCTTCCTTCGGTTGCCTTCCTTCCACCTTTCCATCAGGTGCGAAAATAAAATAGATAAGGCCTCCGGTACCCTAACTCTCACCCAGTGAAACACAGCACAGTGATGCTTCTCGCCGGTTTTCTGTGAGGCCGTGATATCACTCCGGCCGAGCCGGCCAATTTATGCTGAAGCGTGCTCTCCCACGGCTAATGCATGATTGGATTCGAACCTATAATGGAAGTCTTCTTCTCGTATGGAAGGTGTCTCATTTATATCAAAACCCTCGCCAACCCGTCTGCCAAGCGTGGTGAGTATGGCAATTACCCCTCATGTGATTGAGGGAGGCCCGTGCCCCAGCAGTGGGAACTTAAATGAGCTGATGATGATGAGGGCAATGTATGCTGTCTCATGTTACATTTAATATGAATTTTTGGGTATAGCAATTTTTTGTAATTTGTTGTAAATAATGCACTTAAGGTGACGGGTAGGGTACACTAGCGACGCCAATCGATTTTATTTTTTAGCTACTAAACCGGATCTATTTTAAACAATTTCGGGGTTACAATCTATCAGCAAACACGTTTACTATTTATTAAATAACCATGCACAAATGTTGGGTCCGTTTTTGTACGCGAAAAATTGATTCACGCCAAAAGCGGGCACTTTTTGCGGTAATCCAAAATTCGAGTGCAAAAGCAGACCAAACAGTTAACTATAAGTATTAAATAAATTAAAAACCCACCCGAAAACTGTTGATTCGATGTTCGATGTTATATTTCCCAGGTAGCGACCTCCCAATATTCGGCGACAAGGATCGACCCTGCGTCAGCCTACGTCTGCGAGATGCAAGGGAACCTATCAATGTACTGACCGGCATCGACTACTGGCTCGACAACCTCATGTGCAACGTGCCGGAGGTCCTCATGTGCTACCACCTCGACGGGATAGTGCAGGTAACGTTGTCTAGCGTACGTCTGCGACGCATCTACCACTGGCCTAAAGACAAAAGTCTTCAATCAGTACGTGGGTAGGACGTACTGATTGAAGACTTTTGTCTTAGGCACTGTGGTATCGACGATACGAAGACACGACGATAATAATTAGTGATTTTTCTTTTATCATTACAGAAATACGAACCAATGAAGACCGAAGACCTCCCAAACATGGAGAACTCCAAATTCTCCCCCAAAGTGATAAGAAACGTGGCTCAAAACATTCTATCCTTCTTGAAGTCTAACGCTACGAAGGCCGGCCATACATACTGGCTGTTCAAAGGCCCTCACGATGACGTTGTCAAGTTGTATGACCTCACTTCGCTGTGTCCTGACAGTCTGGATAACCCCTTCACGACTCCTGTGGCAATGTTGCTGTACCGGGTAGCGAGGGGGATGAGACTTACACACAGGTTAGTGGATTATCACCTCTATTTCATTTAGAGTAAGGTTCAATTCAGAACTAGTTACCTAGTTACTTACATGTAGGGTTTTCGTCCGCCTCTATTCAGTGGCGGAGCTAGGCGTGGGCGAGGGCCCGTGACCTTACTAAAATTCTTGCTTGCGAGGGCGATGAAATAGGTTATCTGCAATTTCTGTAGATAGTCGCCTTTATTAAGTATAGAATAAGAACCACAATCAGAATACTTTATTTGCATAATTTCAGGTACATAATGTGATGTTACAATGTTATTTAGTATCACTGAAGTTTGCTTAAGTTAAGAAGCGTGCAAATATTTAATAACGGTATACATTAAAATAACAATTCAATGTCACTTAAAAATAACAATAAAAACTATGTCAGTAATAAATAATTAATATCTACTCTATTGCCTAATAATAATTCATT
The DNA here is from genome assembly GCA_019059595.1 of Marasmia exigua. Taxonomy (NCBI): domain Eukaryota; kingdom Metazoa; phylum Arthropoda; class Insecta; order Lepidoptera; family Crambidae; genus Marasmia; species Marasmia exigua. The sequence continues at coordinate 19,796,757 of CM032484.1, read as the reverse complement.
CAAATAATGGGATTTATAATGTCACTTATTTTTAAAATCTAAATCAAAATATTCAGTCAGCGAGTAAGAAGACCTTTCCACAAGCCACGTATGTAGTAGCTATACAACTGAGCTCCACTCAGACCTCTCAGTTCATCAGGTAACGAATTAAAGACTCTGATGGCCATATGAAACGAGCTTTTTTGAACCTTTGTTAATCTGCAACGGGGCAACTGTAGCAAGTTTTGTGGACGTTTTCTCAATTCCTTAAATGTTACTGACTGTTTGAATTGAAAATATAACTTCGTAGACACGATTTAGTATCTATGTATGTTGTATCGTTTATCAAGGAGACTTACACAGTCTAGTCGATAGTCGCCTCTATTAAGTACAGAATATGGTTCACAACTTTAAAGACCATTTTTACTACATTTGTTTGTTCAATGGCTGGGTGTTATAATATTTATTATTTATTTAACGGAGACTGGTCCGAGATCTCGTTATCAGACGTGTTGGGCAAGATGGCTACTTAGATGTGACGTCACACCTAAGTATTTTGTATGCATTTCATTTGAATTTTGTATGGTAGCTATATCAAATGTTTCGTTTATGTCAATGGTTCTATTATAATAATTGGTGCAAATTGTATGGGTTATTCAATGGTATAATTATTTTTTAATAATTTCATACTTTTAAAATGGACTTGCCCATGAATCTTTGAATGACCATAAAACCGGCTAGACGTTATATTTTTAATTGAGAATTTTTGCCTTTGGCACATATTGACCTATATTTTGTAAAATCTTGAGCTTAGTCATATACCTTATTAATGAAATACAAAATATAAGAATAATAATTAGTGAACAATGTTGCAGCAAAAAAAAGTAACTAAGTGATATTTTGGCAAAATAAAGATACAAACCTAACATGCAGAAGAAATGGATCGGTTAAATACAATACAGTACAAGAAATGAAACTTATAACTTATTACTGCCAGATACGCGTTCTGGCCGTGTGGTCCCCGGCAGAGTAGAATAGGCCACCCTCACTCTTACCGAGGTGTCGTAAAAGGCGACTAAGGTAAAGCTGCTGGCATGATCATCAGCACCCAGAGAAGGAAAACTCTGCATTTATATCAAAACTCTCGCCAACCCGTCTGCCAAGCGTGGTGAGTATGGCAATTACCCCTCTTGTGATTGAGGGAGGCCCGTGCCCCAGTAGTGGGGACTTAAATGGGCTGATGATGATGAAAATAAAGATACAATCCTAACATGCAGAAGAAACGGATCAGTTAAATACAATACAGTACATGATATGAAAGTTATAACTAATTACTGCCAAATACGCGCCCATGTCTCAGCCTATGCCACAGCAAAGCCATGACGCTGATTTTCAGACGACGGCCTCAGAGTTTGTCCACGCCAGACGAGGTGCTACAAATTTCGATATTTTTGTTTATCGAAGTTTGTTTATTTAGCAAGTTGTTTGTCTGTTCGGACAGCCGGCACACGTCCGCGCACGTCCTCCAGCTGCTGGAGCACGTGGTGTCGCTGCTGGCGGAGTCCCGCTACCCGCACATCCTGGCGTCCTCGCACTACATGCTCGCCGACATCTACGTGCCCGCCACCACCGACCCGGCGCGGCCGAGCTTCACGCGTAAGAATTTACTTTTCTTTTGTCTATGGGCATAAAGCTAGAATAGTTGATATTTTATAGCAATCTTATGCGATTTATTCTTAAGTAAATAACACACTTAAAAATTTCATCTCGCGTTCAGGCGGGACTCGAACCCACACCTTCCACAATCCGGGTGAATGTACTACCAATTATACCACTGAACGAATCAAGCACTTACAAATTTCGTCGACTTAGTAACGCGTTCAGTGGTATAATTGGTAGTACATTCACCCGGATTGTGGAAGGTGTGGGTTCGAGTCCCGCCTGAACGCGAGATGAAATTTTTAAGTGTGTTATTTACTTAAGAATAAATCGCATAAGATTGCTATAAAATATCAACTATTGATTAAGCAGTCTCATCTTAACTGGTGGTCAAATATTTGTAATAATATTTCCACTGGATATTGTAAATATACCTACAATATTGATGAGACTATCGACAGCTCATGTCGATTCAAGCACTTACAAATTTCGTCGACTTAGTAACGCGTTCAGTGGTATAATTGGTAGAACATTCACCCGGATTGTGGAAGGTGTGGGTTCGAGTCCCGCCTGAACGCGAGATGAAATTGTTAAATTTTTGTTATTTTTTTAATAAAGCTAGAATGTTGATGGCGACATAGATTACTGAAGCGCGCTTTTCACGTGATTGGCACGGACTTTAGCTATCTAAAGTCCGTAGCTTAGATGTGCTATCTAAAGTATCTTCGAAGTGAATAACCGCCATATTGTATGGAGGTTTTCTTTCGCCCATTAGTACCATCCTACCACCAGCAGATGGCGCTAATCTGACACTTCATTTTTTACAAGCGTTGACTTAAGAATCGTGCAAAAATGTAAAGGTACCTAATATCAACACAGACATAAAAATACCGCAGGCTTCAACCCTTGTGTCACTTTCTAGGACGAGGAAAGAATACTGTTGAAAATCAAAGTGAAAAAAATCTTTATTTGCATAGTTGAACTTTGTACCATCGTCAGCTCATTTAAGTCCCTACTGCTGGGGCACGGGCCTCCCTCAATCACATGAGGGGTAATTGCCATACTCACCACGCTTGGCAGACGGGTTGGCGAGAGTTTTGATATAAATGCAGAGTTTTCCTTCTCTGGGTGCTGATGATCATGCCAGCAGCTTTACCTTAGTCGCCTTTTACGACACCTCGGTAAGAGTGAGGGTGGCCTATTCTACTCTACCGGGCACCACACGGCTGAAACTTTGTACGGTTCAAACGAAATACACTTGTTCGCAAAAATGGTGTCATTTCAAACAAAAAACAATGCATGTTGTAAGCTGCGTGAGTGAGGGTACCGGATGCCGAATCCGGGGGAAATGGGGGTTTCACTTTTGTCGCGGATGTCCATGGGCGGCGGCAATCGCTTACCATCAGCGATTCAGGTGATTCGTTCACTCGTCTGCCACCTATCACATAAAAAAGCTGTAAGCGATTTTTGCTCCTCCAATGGTCATGCGGCAGATTCCCTGACCGTACACAACATTTATACATTCTTCTTCATCTTAACGTGTAATTCCCGGTAGCGTCCAAAGCTATCGCTTTGGAGCCCGGGGTACGCTTAGACCAAGAATCAGGATTGGGGGGTCTGGTAATTACAATGAACCGACTGCCGTCTGACCTTCGCAACTCTTTAACAGGGTATCCAGACCAACTGAATCATGGTTACACGATGGTTTCCTCACGATGTTGTAACGGTAGAAATACGCACATAGATTTGAAAAAACACTGGTGCATGCTCGGATTCGAACCTCGACCACCTGCGTGGAAGTTCTGCGCGTTCGTATCCATTGAGCTACCATCGCTCACAACACAACATTTACATATTGTCATAAACAAATAAAACACCATCTTCTAAAGTTAAGGCACGTGCTTTGAACCGAACCGCTAGGGATTGACTATCTAATTTAAAAATTGATTTTCAGAGGAAAGTCCCGACTCAGACTGCGAAGAAGACGACTTCCCCAAGTACCCACAAGACTCAACGTTCGAAACGGACGACACATTGTTCGAGGGAGACGAAAAAACCAAAGAAGACAACAGGAGAGACAAGGATGGCGCTACTGAGAATGGAGAGGACATAAATGATAAGAAACAAAAGAAAGGGTCGTCTGAGGAAAATGAGGGAGAGGAGAATAAGAGAGAGGGAGAGGGTGATGAAGAGGCCAATTCGCTAGCGTTGCAGATTAGAGGTCTCGCTCTAAGAGACATTGGAGACCGTGTTAGAGGAAATACAGGGGTAAGTTTCAATGAGGATTTTCACAAATGGAAAATCCGATCTTTCTTTTTTATGCTAGAGGCGACAAACGAGCAAGCGTCTGAGTCAGTCGCAGTCACCTGATGGAAAGTGATTAATGCCGTCCATGAACATCCGTTAAGGTGACGGGTAGGGCACACTAGCGACGCCGATCGATTTTAATTTTTAGCTACTAAACCGGATAATTTTTAAACAATATCGGGGTTACAACCTCTCGGCAAATTATTTATTAAATAACTATGAACAAATGTTGGGTACGTTTTTGTAGAGCTTTTTTAGCACATTTCAAATATGTAATTATATTTACATAACTAAAAATAGATAGATAGATAGATACACTTTATTGCACAAAATTTACAAATCTTAGCCTAAGTTATTATACTAAACAAAATATAAAAATATGTTAAATAAAAATAAAGTTTCAAAACTAAAACCCGACTACCAAAACAACACGCTCTAAAAAGTACGAAACAAGAAAATTGTCTGTGCTGAAATTATTATGCCGTATTGCCGTGGTCGTATGCCACCTACTGTAGCAAAAAAGATTCATTATAATAATAAAATAAAATCAATGTGGCATACGACCACGGCAATACGGCATAATAATTTCAATAGAGACAGTTTTCTTGTTTAGTACTTTTTAGAGCGTGTAGTTTTGGTAGTCGGGTTTGGTTTAAACTTTATTTTTATTTATCATATTTTAGTTTTTTTAAAATCAGATTATAACCTGTCCCACTGCAGGGCAAAGCCCTCCATCATAGAAATCAAGTTGTCGCTACAGATGTAAGATGTGATCATGTCTGACTGACCGGATGGCGCAATTGGTAGTGACCCTGCCTCTTACGCCAAAGGTCGTGGGTTCGATCCCCACCCTGGACAAACATTCGTGCGATGAACACTTGGGTTTGTTCAGTTTCTGGGTGTAATATATTTATTTTATTTTATTTTATTTTATTCGGAAGACCAACAGCTGTCTTAATACAGTAGAATTACAATGAATTTCTTAAAGCTAATTACAGGTCTTCACTGATAGAAATAAAGTAAGTAATAGTTTTAACATGCGAAGATCACGGAAAGCAACAGATCAAGTTGGCCATGATACGTAAAAAATAAATTTAACAACACTATTACATACATACTGTTGCCGTTATTGGCGGCTTCCGCAGCCGCAGAACAAAACCAATACCTATGTAGGTAGGTACTAAGCCTAATTTCCTCAACAAATGAAAACTATGTTAGGGTAAAGATCTATTGAGGAAATTTGTCAAATTTGTAGACATTAATGTTTGGGTGTCCGTACTTGTCCTGTTACATTTTCTCGAAAAATGAGTCACACAGCGTCTTTCTCGCCCTAGCCACACTAATAGTAAATATGTATTTAAGTATATATTTGTGTTCCTCTGTTGTCTGATATCTGTAACACAAGTGCTTAAGCTACTTAGTACGGAATCAGGTCAACGTATGAGATGTTGTGAGAATTATTATTATTATGTCCGTTGTGGTTGGCAGGAGAACAAGCGCAAATCGAGCACGTCCGGACTGAGCGCGTCGCCGCCCGACCGCTGCGGGCGCGCGCTCAAGCACGCCCTCAAGGGCCTGCTCGCGCTGCACAACGTCACCATCGACAAGTGCAAGGTAACACATTTGTACCCGTTTTTTTTATTCTTTCTCCCGTTGGGCGAATGCCGCCGGCTTGGATTGTTAGGATGCGTTTCCACTGAAGCGGAGCGGGACAGAGCGGAGCGGAGAAGAGCGGCGAAAAGTGGTGAGTGTTTCCACTGGAGCGGAGCGGAGAGGAGAGGAGCGGAGCTGAGCTGAGCGGAGCTGAGTGGAGAGGAGCGGAACGGAGCGGAGGGGAGTGGAGCGAAGCGGAGAGATATACTGTGATTACATACAATTTTCCGTCCACCCCGCTGTTCTCCGCTGTCCTCCGCTCCGCGCCGCTCCTCTCCTCTCCGCTGCTCTCCGCCGGCCTACGTCGACATCGGCTCGCTGTTTTCTATGGAAATATGTTCAGCTCTTCTTCTCCGCTCGTCCAGTTTCAATTGAAGCGGAGCGGATATTTCGAGCGTAGTGATTGGTCAATTCATGCACCGCTTGGCTTCAGTGAAAACGCAGCCTTATGGACGCTAGTCCGCTTGTGACCACGGCTGTTGTAACGTAGCCGAAATGTCGAGCAAAATTTGTGAGTACCACGGCGTCACGTCGAGTTACCCTTGTTGACCTTTGGACCGTCCTTATGATCTGACAATGACTGTACATTATGTTGTATCACATAATAAATTTCGTGTTATAATGCAACGAGAAAATGTAAAAAACTATGAAAACAATTTATGCCTAAATATTGAAAAATACATAGATTTCATAGATGCATAAATTATTGTAGACTTTAATATAGATTTTATATAGACAATACTAATCATTTTTTCCTACGATACAGGAAGAAGAACGCGAGCGCCTCAAACAGCAAATCATAATCGAGGAGCAACACCCCAAAATGGCGAACCCGTACGAACCAATCAAAATGGACTACGAGCCAATAGGAAAGAGGCAGGACCCCAAGGAGCACGCCTCCAGAAGCCGGAGGCGGAAACGGGAGAGGAAGAATTCCGATAAAACCGGAAACTGTTTAATTGAGTCCAAATCGGATGTCGATAAAAACGCCATATTGATTAGGAAGGAGAAAAAGATGTTCCCAACTTGGACCGAACCAAATCGAGATGATAATTTCGCGTGGAAGTTACATTTAAAAACACTTCTATATGAAAAGATTTGTCTTGCGTACGCGACGTTAGCGGAATATAGCTACGCTAACGAACAGTACGGTTTCTCTTTAAAATATATAGACATGGCTAGTAAATGCCAAAGGTTGTTAAGCAATATGATAATAAAGAGCAGGATGGTGGATGCGAGCTGTCTCATAGGCCGGGTGGGGGACAACTTCTTCCAGCTGAGCAAGTACTGGAACAGGTTGGATGTGTTCAGGAAGCAGTTCGAGACGGATCACGACATTGATGCCAAGTTGAGGATAGAAATTGAGAATGATATGATGGAGGAAGTTGATGGAGATGTGGAGGACGAGTTTGGACTTGGTGAGTTTGATTCTAAACTGTTATATTTTATCGTTTTAATGCCGAGCCCTCATTCAGAATCATTATTTTAAAAAACGCGGGTATTCACAGTAGTCCTTTCGATATTGCTAAGCTGCTAGTCAATCTTGAGTGTCCCCAAAATCTAGGCTTATTTTTCGCATTTTTACAGAATAACACTGGTGTTATGTGTTACAACCTGTGCGGATAAAGAATGGGATCAGAAATGGATGCACCCCACGAGTGCGAGTATAGACGCAAATAGTGTGCGAGCGAGAAGTGAATAGATGCGCCGCCATTTCTGATCCCATTCTTTATCCGCACAGGTTGTACACTGATTTAGTATTCACATAACAGTTATCAAAAACCATTGAGTGCATCACACAAATTACGTTACAATGTTACTTCTAACACCTATGATGTTATTTTTAATTTTATGTAACATTGGTAATACAATAGAATAATAATTAATTTATGATTCAAGTAGTGGCCCGCCCTCACTTTATTTCGGGGCATTAGTCCCACTTTATACCAATAGATGTCGCTAGGCGTCGATAACATCGCGCAAGCGTTTTGTGTTTTCCGATATTCTATAAGAGTTGCCGCTGTTTGAAGGATTAACCTCTTTCAGTACTTTCCCTGGGACGTACTATGAAAAAAAACCGAATTGAGCCGGTTTGGTAGGGGCTGTCCATTAATTACGTGATGTTTTTAGCGACTTTTTTATCCCCCCTAACACCCTTTGATGATATTTGTTGAGTTTTTTACTACCCCTCCCTCCTCGCCTAAGAGCTCGTGTATTTTTTGTACATATATGAAACTGCCAAGTTAAAGATAACCTGTATTTGAAAAACAGTTTAAAATCGCAGAAAACTATGCATCCGTTAAGGTGACGGGTAGAGCATACTAGCGACGCCAATCGATTTTAATTTTTAGCTACTAAACCGGATCTATTTTAAACAATTTCGGGGTTACAACCTGTCGGCAAACGCTTATACTATTTATTAAATAATCATGCACAAATGTTGGATCCGTATTTGTACGCAAAAAATTGATTCACGCCGATAAATTGTTTCAAGTAGATCCGGATTAGTAGTTAAAAATTAAAATTTAAAGGTTGGCATTGCACTTGTGACTCCATTGGTGTCGCGGGTGTCCACAGGCGGCGGCAATCGCTCGATTATTCCCAGCTGTCCCATCTGGCACTGTCACCCGGGGTGAAAACTGGGAATGTGTGAGACTAGGAAAGAGTGTCAAATTTTCCCATTTGTCCCCTTCAGAACCGTATCAGAGGGGACAAATGGTACTTATTATCCCAGTTGTCACCCCGTGACTCCGAGGGGGTGACAATTGCTACGATTCTTTCCCAGTTGTCCCCTCTGATCAGTTTTGAGTAAGGATCTTCTCTATTTTCTAAGAAACAATTTTAAAATCTTGAATAAAACGTTAACTTCTAAGTGTTTCCAATAAATGGCCGATATGTGTCTGCCTGGACAAATTCCATTAAGATCGTAGGAAAAAATCGTAGTAATTGTCACCCCCTCGGAGTCACGGGGTGACAACGGGGAAAAAAAGGTATCATTTGTCTCCTCTGATACGGTTCTGAAGGGGACAAATGGGAAAATTTGTCACCCCGGTGACAGTGGGAAAAAATCCCAGTTGTCACCCTGGGTGACAGCGCCAGAGGGGACAATTGGGAATAATCGCAATCGCTTACCATCGGTTGATCCGTCTGTTCGCTTGCCCAGTATCATATAAAAAAAAAATTGAATAGAAAATAAATACACGTGATATTTCCTAGAAACCCTCCTTCCCCTGGTGATAATCGGTGGTTTTTTTTCGGACCTCATCCCTTTGGGCCTCACGTGATTAATCGTCAGTCCCTTACAAGGCCTGAAAACCAGCGCTGCAGCGGCTTCGGCCACTGTAGCAAATGCTGAGGTTGGGCCTTGTTGGCTACAGAATTTGTTCTATTTATGTATTTGTGTTTAAATTTGTATTCTGTGGCCAATATAAAAATACAAAATTCTTTATTTATCAATAACTTTATGGCCACTTAACATTTGTGGTGTTCTCAGCTGCAAAAGTTTTAAACTGAAGCGCAGTGAGAACGCCCTCTCCCAAACAGTGGTTGTCGAGGTTACATTTAACTAAAACAAACATGCATGAATTACAATGGACAACATTTCATATTTTTAACATGTCCATATTGTTTTTTTATATGAAAATAGACATAAAATGAACAGACCCTTATTTTTTCTTTTTTCTAAATTTTGCCATTTTCATACATAGAATAATTATATTGAAATTCTTTATATTCTAAATAGACGTAAGCGCCAAATGACGTCATCGGACGGCTGAATACAGCATTATTCCTTTGCTTATCATTGTTTGAATAAAAAAATGTACTACTGTCAAAGGTAAATAATACTAGTATCAACATTGTCAACGTCATTCATTCATCCAACGTTGACAAATTGTCTTTTTTGACAGTTGCATGTCATGGGTTTGGCATTTCATAAATTTAAAACTATGATTGATGTGCTAAGCAAAGAAATATTTGACATACTTCCGTCCGATGACGTCATTTTACGTTTTTTAGTTTTTAATTTTTTTCTCAGTAAATAAGCAATATAAAAAATGAATAAATATATATTCGAGCAGCGGAAAAGTAAATAAAGAATTGGTATTTTTTGTTTCAGAGCTTAGCAATTTTGAAATGTTGTCCATTACTAGACTTAAAAGTAATAATATGCTATTAATATTTTATCTGTTTGTGATAAAGAAATCTTTATCTCTTTACTAAACCTATTCTACTCTACTGTGGTGGCCTATTCTACTGTGCCGGGGCCGTGTGGTCCCGGCAGAGTAGAATAGGCCACCCTCACTCTTACCGAGGTGTCGTAAAAGGCGATAAAGGTAAAGCTGCTGGCGCATGATCATCAGAACCCAGAGAAGGAAAACTCTGCACTTATATCTAAACCCTCGCCAACCCGTCTGCCAAGCGTGGTGAGTATGGCAACTACCCCTCATGTGATTGAGGGAGGCCCGTGCCCCAGCAGTGGGGACTTAAATGGGCTGATGATGATGATGTTCTCTTTACTATTCCGCATCGCCAGACATAACGTGGCCGTCCACGGAGACGGAGGCGATGCTGTCGTCGTGCGCGCACTACCGGCGCGGGCTGGGCGCGGCGGGCGACAAGCGCGGCGAGCTCGTGCGGCGCTTGGCTTCCGTTAACAATGAGCTGGCCGTGCGCCACATGAACTCGGCCCAACGTGAGTATTACAACCAGAACCCCTGAAACTCCTTACATCATTAGCCTGTCGCGGTCCATTGCTCGACTTTTGTTATGACATATTCATATTGTGTGACTGACCGGATGGCGCAATTGGTAGTGACCCTGTCTCTTACGCCAAAGGTCGTGGGTTCGATCCCCACCCTGGACAAACATTCGTGTGATGAACACTTGTGTTTGTTCAGTGTCTGGGTGTAATATATGTATTTAAGTATATATTTGTGTTCCTCTGTTGTCTGATATCCGTAACACATGTGCTTAAGCTACTTAGTACGGAATCAAGTCAACGTATGAGATGTTGTGAGAATTATATATTCTTTACAATTCCATGTAGGCAAAGCTTAGATCAAATCTAGGTCTTAAATTAAAGTGCTTTCAGTGTTGACATGGACCCTGCTAGGGCACTACAATATTTGTGGCAAGTTATATATTGCGTTATTTTATTTTGAGTGAATTCAATTCACTTCAGGCCGTGTGGTCCCCGGCAGAATAGAATAGGCCACCCTCACTCTTACCGAGGTGTCGTAAAAGGCGACTAAGGTAAAGCTGCTGGCATGATCATCAGCACCCAGAGAAGGAAAACTCTGCATTTATATCTAAACCCTCGCCAACCCGTCTGCCAAGCGTGGTGAGTATGGCAATTACCCCTCATGTGATTGAGGGAGGCCCGTGCCCCAGCAGTGGGGACTTAAATGGGCTGATGATGATTCATATTCTTTACTATTCCATGTAGGCAAAGCTTAGATCAAATCTAGGTCTTAAATTAAAGTGCTTTCAGTGTTGACATGGACCCTGCTAGGGCACTACAATATTTGTGGCAAGTTATATATTGCGTTATTTTATGTTGAGTGAATTCAATTCAATTCAATTCAATTCAATATCTTTATTGCTTTCTCATATGTTGAACAAAGCTCTTAGTTTAGATAAAATATATAAATAAATAAAAATATATTTATTTATTTATTCATACGTGGCTAATCGTTGAGCACACACTTGAGCACTATAATATTATAGTGCTCAAGTGTGTGCGCAAACACAAGTGCTGTATTCCCTTCATATTCCGATGGGACAACAGCGTGACACAATCAGAGAGGAATTGGGCGCAGGACCAACGGCTGAACGTGCTTTCCAAGGAACGGGGGTACAAGACCGCCAATTTCCTGACTCCGGGCTGACACTGTAACTAAGAATTTCTTACCGAAAAGACCGACCCGGGGATCGAACCGGAGACCTCTTGCGCTGCCGTTGCTTTATAGTGCGACCCACTAACCACTACGCCACCGAGGCAGTCAAAATCTTATATTTCTTACAGAAACCTACGTCCAATACGCCGACGAAATGGACCCGAAGTCGGACAAAGCCAAGGCCCTGCTGAAACAGTTCACTTCCCAGTCTCAGAAGTCGGAAGCGTGCCTGGACGAAGCGACGGCGCTGTTCGAGCAGGCGCACGACGTGCCGAACTTGGCCCTGCTGCACTGCAACAGGGCGCGGTATCTGAGGTTCCGGGCGCACACGATACATGCGGATAACAAGTGAGTTCATTTAGGACTCTCTCCTTTTTAGATCGATCTATGCAGAATTTCTTGGGGTTTGAAAATAAAAAACTCGGAGCTCGGTGGAATTACGTGGTCTTCGATTCAGAAGTAATTATGATCGCCACTAGGTAGCGCAGTGGTGCTTAGACGGACAGCGCCATCTATCCTACATGGCATATACTAGAATGTGTGATAAGTAATAGGCAGGCGTTTCAGTCGCTGTAGGATAGATGGCGCTACCCTAACTTAAAAGTACTTTGTGAGATGCCCTAGAGCTATAGCTACCGCAAAAAAGTCGACCTTCCCGTTGTGCGCGGGAAGCGGGGTGCGAAGTGCGCTCGGCCAATACAACTTAGTTAAGGTAGAGGTAGTAACACCAAAAACACCATATTTTTTCCATTTTTTTTATTTTAACTTTGTGTAGTAGAGTAGCTTTAGGTATATAATCTAATGGAACATGCTGTGTATGCCATTTATAGGTCTAGATAAATTAATATTGTACTAACTACATGGCCGTTAATTAAATTGACTGTAATCTGTTTACGTGCCTATTTTAAATAAATACGTATAATAAATTCCAGTTCTGAAAAACGAAGTCTATACAGCCAAGCTGAGGAGCTGTACACATCTGCCTCTGAAGATGCTAGGCCCGCGCGAGAGCTGCGGCGCGGCGTCGGTGTGGGAGCTGGTCTCCTGGGAGCTCAGTTGCCATCTGTACACGCGCGCGGCGCTAATGCAGGACTCGCCGGGAAATGCAGTAAGATTGTACTTTTATTATTTATTTATTAGATAGATAGATAGATAGATAAAACGTTTATTTGTACTGCTGCATATACACACATTAAAATAAAACAAATGACACACATGCAATAACACAAGAACATTACATTATACCTAATTAGGCATTAAAATTAACAAAAAAAAATAGAAACAACAATAAGCTGTTCACCTGTTGTGATCCGTGTGTGCGCTGCAGCAGTTCAAAAAGGCCGTGGCTCAGTGTATAGCTTTGCCCGAGCAGACAAAACACTGGTATTCTGCCACTACCCCAAAATACAGTCTAAATCTAATCTAATTTTATCTACGTTTAGAAAATCTTTATGAAATATAGGGACCGTGTAGAACTGTTTTATTGTAATGTGTGAGTGAAGTATAATATCAGATGAATGTATGATGACAGCAATCGGAAAGGGAAGTAATCGATAAGTATATTAAACAAACAAACTTTACATTAAAGTACAGTAGTCTCGCATTTCGTCTTCTGATGTTATCCGGACCAACAACATTTCAAGTTCTGGGGAGCGTTCGTTGCCGAGTGGTCACTGCGACCATATTTGATCTATTGTGACCTCCGCTCCCACTTATAGATCGTCTCCGAGGCCCATCATCATCAGCTTATCGCAGTCCACTGCTGGACGTAGGCCTCTCCAATTGTTCGCCACTGTGATCTATCCATGGCTTCTCGCATCCAGCTCTGGCCAGCCATCCTGCGCAGAGCGTCCCCCACCTAGCCAGAGGGCGCCCTACATTACGTTTGCCAAGACGCGGTCTCCACTCCAGAACCCGTTTACCCCATCGGTTGTCGGTTCTGCGGCTAATATGGCCAGCCCACTGCCACTTAAGCTTGCTAAACCGGTGAGCAATGTCGCTAACTTTGGTTCTCTGCCGGATCACCTCATTTCGGATTCGATCTCGGAGAGAGACGCCGAGCATTGCTCGTTCCATAGCCAGCTGAGCGACCTTTAACTTGTGGACCAGCCGTACCGTAAGTGTCCACGTTTCGGCTCCGTATGTCGGCATGACGGGTAGGACGCACTGATTGAAGACTTTCGTCTTTAGGCACTATGGTATCGACGATACGAAGACACGACGTAGTTTTCCAAACGCTGCCCAACCTAACTGGATTCTCCTATTCACCTCATCCTCGAAGTTGTTTTTACCCAATTGCAAAGTCTTCTTACCCAATTAAAGCAAAGTCTTTTTACCCAATTTCTCCGAGGCCCACGGTCAGCATAAGCCTTGAGAGCGATAGCCTGAACATTCTCCGGGCAGATCTGGTAGCTGCCCAGTGTGCGGCTTCTTGGGTGCCCGAGGACGTATTGACAAAGGACGTGCATCGGTGTCACATACGGGCCACAGTGTACAGAATCTACAGGTGGGGTCTCCGGCCAGCCCGGTTTTAGTGCCGTGTTTGTTCAGCCTGCAGTGACCGCCAGTAATGGTTCATATGACTCAGCTGTCCGAGAGATAGTGTTAGGGCCTCCAGCGTAAACTTGTTGGAGAATCCCGACATTAAGGTTGTCGCATGTGCCTGACCTGTCGATGGTTTGCTCTGTTCGATCGACTACTCTTTAAGATTGCGTCGGCTGGTGCACCTGGGTATGCCCAGTACCGATTCCGGGGTTCGTACCGGGCAAGAGGCCCCCCTATTTTGGCGTGTAATTCCAGATTGCGTCCGTCTGTTTGATTAGAAACGTTCGCTCCGGAGGCCGGGGTACGCTTGGACCCTGATTCTGGATTTGGGGAGCTTAGTAATTACAATAAAGCCGTGAAGACTGCCATCTGACCTTCGCAACCCTTTAAGGGGAACTAGACTAACTGAATCATGGTTACACGTTTCAGAAACTTTCCGAAAACGTGTATGTTTCGTCACGAACCTCCGAGCTAATTGTAGAAGTACCCACATAGATTAGCTAAATAGAAAAGAAAAGAATTAAATAGTTAATATTTTTAAAGCATTATTTTTGAAATTGATTCTTAAGTAAATAACGCACTTAAAAATTAAAATTTTATCTCGTGTTTAGGCGGGAATCGAACCTACATCTTCCACCTTCCAGGATTCTACTATTAAATTTAGGGCCGAATTTTTCGAGCCGTAGTTAAACTAAACTAATGGTTTAAAAAAGTAACCAATGGTAAAATATAGATAAAATGTGTTTAATGAGCAATAGTTAGCTAAATCAATGGTTATATTACAAGGAATTACGTCATTTTGACGCCGTCACTTATTGGTTACACAGTTAGCAATAGTTAATTTTACCAAAAGGTAACTACGGATAAATAAATCGGCCGTTAACAGTTTCATCTTAAGTTTCCTATACAAACTTGTTTTACAGGAATACTTACAGGCAGAAGCTTGAATATGGTTAAAATGTCTTTTAAAAAATTATATATGTGTGTCTATTTACGCGAATGGTATAATCTTTCAAGTTTAAAACATAAACAAAGTATAATTTCGATTTTAAAAAACGTAGCAATTTGCGAAATCGCTTGAATGTGTGTGTGCTTGAAACGAATGCAATCTCTCGTAAAAACGGCGACATCTATACGAATCTAGTTAAATTTCCTAGATGGTAGGCTATGTTTGCTTAGCTAAACGAACTGGCTATCGAACAGATGGCGCTGAACTGCAATAAAAATATGCATGATATTTTAGCGATTTGTTAATTTATATTCATAATATATTAAAAATTGTATTTTTTTATTGCTATAATAAAACACAAAATGCAAAAAAGGTCACACACTTTGACTTTACATTGATAAGAAATAATAGAGGCTTTTAAGTGCGACCGTCTGTCTACCCGCTGCGCCATCGAGGCATGGCATTATGTGTTAGCGACGTTGCCGCTCTTACGCGTCGTTGCCATATTTCTATAGCACCAATTTCTTCAACTTGAAATTATTTCGGGATTTTAGATTGCTCCTTTACTGGGTTGCCAGAAGGTACTTTTCCTGAAATTCTTGGTAAAATTTAGTCTTTCTTTTTTTTAATTTCCTTTTTTTTTCATTGGTTCCATAGGAGAAATATTGTGAAGTGAGTGTACATGAAACGAACATGCAATTTATATACGCATCCAGGTACGAAATACAATTGATATGTCAAAATGAGCAAAAATGTACTGGGATAACACATTGCCATCTCTGTCAGTTTTAGTCTGCATAGTAAAAAAACAGAGTTTAGCTTGGTATTGGCTGTCTAAAATCGCCGTGAGACTGGGGCCAGAAAACTAGTCTGTATATTTATGGACAGGAATTTGGGGACAAATACAAAATCGTACCTGGCAACTATGACTCAATCTAGCATCGCGGCATCGTCCGAAGTGCGATCCTGTTTACGCTTTACAAAATGTACCTACCGCTTATTTCCAAAACTTTTCAACTAAAAAATTCAACTATAAAGTAATCAAATTTTAAGAAATACCTACTTTATTGTTACAAATGATTGGTCATAATAGTGCATACATAATTATTTCCAATAACTTAATTATAATATATTTCTAAGGAATGATAAACCATTTGCTGTAACGGAACGTAATCAAATTTTTTGTGATAACTAGTGCTGTGTATGCATCAATCCATTCAACGCTAAAATAAATAAATATCGATGATATTCATAGCCTTGGTTTGGTAGGTGCATTGTTGAAGAAATTGAAATACAAACATGAACATATGCAGTTCGCGCGAAACGTAACAGCCACGCGCTATCCGTACTTATCTGATAATATATAATATATAGTACAACGGGTAGGCCAATACAGCAGAGTTGGATGGAACTCTACTACTGCTACTCTCGGCTCCGTTCGGGTTCCGGGACAAAAGTATACGTACAAGTACAACCAATTATTTTTTTAGTTTTAGTGAAATTACTGTATTTAGAGTCGAATGTTGCTACGAATTTTCTATGAGCGAACGGTTTTTTTGAGTGATATTGAATCAAGTTCGTCAGGGTACATAGTTAGAAACTCATCTGTGCAATTTGTTGTTTACGTCGCGTAGTGTTAATCAAGCGGCAGTGTTTTAAATGTTCTAATGTTAAGTGATGAGTTTAGAGGATAAAGTCCAATGTGGATTGATAAATAGTGACTCCATTGGTAATGTATTGGCCTTAAAGTTATGAGAACTCGTGATAAACACTTGGAATTAAGAGTCAAATGTAACTCTTGTGGTCATTGATTGAATTAAGTATAAAAAGTTAAGCTTGGTAAGTACATACCTACCAATTTAACTTACTTTTCTTGCTACTTTTAACTTCTACTACCTATGATAATTTATTTTTAAAAAGTTATAGTCTGTTATTTAAAATTTAATAGTATTTTTCCAATAAAATGTATGCTATGCTATGATGATAAATTTTCATTTGAATAATGCTTTTATCGATAAATTGCTAGCTTCTCTGATAGCAAAATAAACAACTCTACTCGTACTTTTTCAAACAACTTTTTTTCATTCTGTCTGAATTTCTGACTGACTTGTTCTGATCGTTGTTTAGGTATTATATGCAATTTGATTGACTTTCCTATATTTTGTTGATTTTTTTGATAGTTTTGTTTGAGATGAAGTGAGGAGCTGGGTGTTCACAATGGACTTTGGAAGGACAAACAAATCGAGCGTTTTAATGTGTTACTTTTACTATGTACAGAACAATAAACTTTGCTTTTCAATTACAGAAAGACCTATTCTCTAACCAAACCTCAAATTGAACTGAATGATGAAACAAAAAATGGATTACACAGTGTTTACTCTTTTGAATGTACCATGTGTGGAATGCTCTGGAAGCGAGCTAGAGAAAAGGATGGTCACATAAATAAAGCCCTAGTTTGGGGTGCTGTGACAAGTGGCAGCTACTATGCACAAGTAGCCCAGATGACTGCGCTTATGGATATACCAACTTTATCACCGAATAAGTTTCACTCAATTGAAAAAGAATTGGGATCTGTGTGGCAACAACACTTGACAGAGGAGATAATAAAAGCTGGAGCCGAAGAAAGAGCCATCGCCATTGTAAAGGGACACATGTCCCCTGATGGGGTGCCATATATCACTGTCTGAAAAGATCATATGGGCATAACTTTAACTCATCTTCTGGGATGGTAAGTTTAACTTTGTTATAATCACTTGTTTGTTATACATTTTTCATTGTTATTTAATTTTTGCAAGTAAAACTTTAATCCCACTGAAAATGTGTCTCAGACATAAGGACGGTACAAAGTCCAATAAGGGTAACTCCGTGTGTACCCGTATTATTACTTTAAAAAAATTTCTTACCAATTCGGGAGTTCAAAGTAATAATAGAATGTGTTATAAAACACACACCCCTTTATTACAAAACATGGTCTAAAGTTAGGCTTGGTTTAAAATGGATGCTGTCACTTTCATTTGAAAGCTATATAAAAGTGACAGCGTCATTTTTAAACCTTGTAGACCATTTTTGTAATAAAGGGGACAGATGTTTGGTAACAATATTTAATAACAAATTGAAATAATATAAATTTATTGTTACAAACATTCTTACATTATTTATTTCTTTTTACAGATACTTCAGTCCACTTGGGATAGAATGCATAGCATTCAAGCATGGTGATTTTCAAGAAACACTCAAAGTTACTTTAGAAGCATTTTATTGTATATAAATTGATGTAAATATTTTTTATTAATTATTAAAAATTGACTTGATACTACCTCCTACCTACCTACACCAACTAATTTGTACACCTCGTCATACAGTTAACTAGTTTTGGAATATTTACTTTTGTTTGTAACATATGACGGGAACTTCACGAATGATCATGCTCCCCAAATGTCCCTGAGGTTGTGGTGCTATGTGGCTGGTCATAACATTCACTCTGCTATAGTTGAGTGAAGTGATGGCTGAAACATATGTCATACTTGAACAGGTGCCACCTTTGGGGACTGGTCTGCTTTGGTTTAAATCATATTTAGCTTATTATTTTGTGTTGCATTATTAGCTGTTTGACTTGGTATAAGGTATACTTTGTATATCATGTGTAATAAAATATTGTATAAAAATATGGCGTTTAAAGAGTAACTGGTGAGTTTCTTGCTGGACCTTCTCGTCCAGAAACAACTTTCCGATCCGGTGGTAGAATCGCATTATTTGTATTTATATTTTAATATATTTTATGTATCGGCATATTTATGTAATCACATGTAAATTATACATACTAATGAAATGGTTTTAAAGGATTCAAATATAGATTTTATTATATTGATTGTTTTTTAATTAACATTCCTAAGGACTTATACCACTCCACTTCTTCTGCACGAACCTACCTACATGAAGTTATTAGAAGTCGCCCACCTACGCACACCCAGCCTACTCTATTAGGTCTACAGACGCTATGTGGCAAAAAATCGTCCCGAAACGAAGTGAGGGGGACCGTTAGTTGCATAATAAACCGCACTTCAATTTCGAAGTCCAGTGTGTGTTAAGTTATCTACTAGATTACCATCGCTACCTATCCGTAGTCCATTCGATAGATCTGAAAAAGAAATTCACTTATTCCGTAATTCCTATCCACATCATATTTTTAGTGTTAAGCGCGCCATCTATTGCCAGCGAGGAATAACAGCTATCCGATAAAAAACATGCTTCAGCTTTGTATGTGTGTGTGGGGACGATACGTACGTACACAAGTTGATATTAATTTAGCTACGATGCAGCAATATAATGATTATGGTTTAGTTGTTAATTGTTGAAATACATCAAAAAATCGCAGTTATTACGTAGATGTCGCGAATCACTCTACACTTAAAATTACTGTCCTGTAGAAGTCGTAATTATTTATTTTCTCGATTCACTGACAACAGAGCCATCTCTTAGCAATCGTTTAGCAGGATTGCGTGAGCTTCCACCTTAAGTGGTGGTCAAATATTTGTAACAATATTTTCACTGGATATTGTAAATATATCTACCTATAATTTTGATGACACTATCGACAGTTCATGACGACCCGTTTGGAACAGTGGTAGTGAACGGTCCAGGGGTTGCGGGTTCGATCCCCGCACAGTACAAACTTTGTGTGCATGAACATGTCTGTTTGTATTGGTCTGGGTGTTTCCCATGGATTATAAGTATGTATTTACAAAAGAAAAGTATTATATGTAATATATTTGTAATCCCACTGTTGATTCTGATATCCGTAACACAGGTGCTTGAGCTACCTTATTTAGGATCTATGAAACAACATAGAAATAAAGTATAGAAATAATCAAGCATTTAAAAATTTCATTGGCTTAGTAACGTGTGCAGTGGTCTAATTGGTAACTCCACCCGGATTGTGGAGGACGTGGATTCGATTCCCGCCTGAACACGAGATGTTTTTTAAGTGCGTTATTTAGTTGAACATAACTGAATGGTTGCAGGAGCCTACGGAGGTGGGCGAAGCGCTGAAGCAAGCCCTGAAGTACTGCCTGCTCAGCCCCGGCCCGCGCCAATACCTCTACCAGTTCCGCGCCGCCATGCTGCACCACAGGCTCGCCTCGCTCTACCACTCGCAGTACAGGTATACCACACACTCGCCAGTAATATAGCCGTGGTTATAAGCGGACTCCAGGGTCATTTCACTTTGTACTTTTTGCTTATAGTCCATTCAGTATCTGAAGGTGAATTGGACAGTTCTATTCTGACATTAAAAGGAAGACGCACCTTTTTTTAGACGCACATTCTCTTTAGAAATCTAGTCGACTTTTATTTGTTTGATTTTTAATATTAATCAACATTTTATCTAGAAATATGAACTATGTGGATATGGAGTACAGTATGTAAATATTCTTGTGGTACACACGCAATAAATCCCAAATAATGAAATAATATGCTTCTTATTCATGTGAAAAATAACAATTCCCGCTTGAGGTGTCGGAACCACCTTTGTCACTAAGAGAAATTACCAGTTCTTGGTCGCTAATGCAATCCATGCGGACATAATTTGCAAGATATTTATTATGTGAAACAACATTGTGTACTCACATATTTGGCTCGACGTTTCGGCTACGTTATAGCGCCGTGGTCACGAGCGGACTGAGCGGCCGGAGTTCGCTCGTGACCAGGGCTGCTGTAACGTAGTCGAAACGTCGAGCCAAATATGTGAGTACACAATGTTGTTTTACATAATAAATATCGTGTTAATCCTCGTATTGATACATTATAGTTACAATGCAACGCGAAAATCTAAAAAACTATATAATTTGCAAGAGACAATAATCATGATTCGATGGTAAGATGGCAGCAATACTGATTACTGATTTATTGCGATTGTTTGTGTCAATCCCTATGAGAAAAAAATCCGATTAGTGCATTATGCAGTTCATAAGATTTTTTTTACAAATTTTATTGGTAATAATTATATCAAGTTTTTGTTCAGATTAACTGGGATAGATTAATACTTGTAATTTGGAAGAATGAGAACACAAAAAAGTTAAGGTGACGGGTAGGGCACACTAGGCGACGCCAATCGATTTTTTTTGCTACTAAACCGGATATATTTTAAACAATTTCGGGGTTACAACCTCTCGGCAAACACTTATACTATTTATTAAATAACCATGCACAAATTTTGGGTCCGTTTTTGTACGCGATAAATTGATTACCGCCAAAAGCGGCCACTTTTAGCGTGAATCAATTTTTCGCGTACAAATGTTGGGTTCGCATTTGTGCATGGTTATTTAATAAATAGTATAAGTGTTTGGCGAGAGGTTGTAGCCCCGAAATTGTTTAAAATAGATCCGGTTTAGTAGCTTTAAATTAAAAACCATTGGCGTCTCTAGTGTGCCCTACCCGTCACCATAATCGTCTCCTTGACTTATTCTCGAAGGTGGCCGTTCTACATAGTCGTTGAGTATTGGTTTACCTCTAGATGGCGCTGGCACTGGCTAGCCGACTGATGCCTCTATCTCAGTATATATTAGATACTATATGGCGGACTCACTGTGTGTATGTGACCTCGGCCTTTGCCACTTAATTTTTAACATAACAATTACATACATTACAACCTGTGCGGATAAAGAATGGGATCAGAAATGGCGGCGCATCTATTCACTTCTCGCTCGCACACCCACGAGTGCGAGTATAGATGCAAATAGTGTGCGAGCGAGAAGTGAATAGATGCGCCGCCATTTCTGATCCCATTCTTTATCCGCACAGGTTGTACATGTTTTTAGGGTTCCGTAGCCAAATGGCAAAAAACCTTATGGATTCGTCATGTCTGTCCGTCCGTCCGTATGGCACAGCCGTGTTTTCTCCGAAACTATAAGAACTATACTATTGAAACTTGATAAATAGATGTATTTTGTTAACCGCATTACGGTTTTTACATAAAAATTGGAAAAAATAAAAAAAATGGGGGAGTCTCCATACTTGAAACTGAAACTCAAATATTTTTTTTTTGTTAAACCTACATATGGATAGGTCTTTAAAAATGATGTTGTGGTTTTTAACATATTTTTTTTCTAAACACAATACTTTGCGCAAGAGACGCTCTCAAAGTGTTAAATTGTGTTCCCCCCCTTCTAACTTCTATAATAAATGAATTATAAAACTAAAAAAAATATATGATGTACATAATCATGAAAACTAACAACGAAAATTGGTTTGAACTAGATTTTTATTTATTTATTTATTTTATTTATTTAATTACACAGGTCCTTAAACCTAATTACGTAATTAAAGACGGTAACAGAAGTAAAAAAAAAAAAAAATAAAACAATATCAAAAAATAGATATAGTGAGTAGTTTTTTTTAAAACGTTATTAACCGTAAACCGCAATTTACCTTCTATATATCTTACTTGCTGCTCCGGATCCCTTCATGGGCGGGTCCG
Source organism: Marasmia exigua (assembly GCA_019059595.1). Classification (NCBI taxonomy): domain Eukaryota; kingdom Metazoa; phylum Arthropoda; class Insecta; order Lepidoptera; family Crambidae; genus Marasmia; species Marasmia exigua. Next base: position 19,774,295 of record CM032484.1, on the reverse strand, counting down.
ACTCGCACTTGGCCGGTTTTATTGGAACAAATGAAAACAATCACCAGGCTAACGCAAGAGGAAGGCCCCAAACGCCGCACCCTGCTGAACGCGACGCGCGGCAACTACTGCACGGCCGCCAACATGTTCGCCTCCCTCGAGGACGCCGCCATGTTCCTCACGGTGCAGCTGGAGCACGTCGCGGTACTCGAAGCGCAGGCGCATGGTAAGTGCTGCTCGCTAATGTCTTTTCTTTTGTAACCCCCGACGCAAAAACGACGGGGTGTTATAAGTTAAGGGTGTATAAAGATATTTATTATGTACTAGCTTTTGCCCGCGACTTCGTCTGCGTTCACACAATATCTTTATAAATTATAGCCTATGTGTTATTCTGATCTATAAGCTACATTACTGTAAAGTTTCATTAAAATCCGTTTAGTAGTTTTTGCGTGAAAGAGGAACAAACATCCATCCATACATCCATCCAAACAAACTTTCGCCTTTATAATATTAGTAAGGATATACGGGGTGTATAAGCGTGCGTGCGTGCGTGCGTGCGTGCGTGCATGCGTGCGTGCGTGTGTGTGTGTCTGTCTGTCTATGGCATCGTAGCTCCCGAACAAATGAACCGATTTAGATTTTTTTGTTTGAAAGATGAATAAGGAGGTAGTGTTCTTAGCTATGTTAGATAAGAATTGATCCAAGATGGCCGCCGTCACAAAGATTTGGATTTTATGTTTTAACACAACTCCCACAATATGGGTAAGTATCATATAAAAGGGCTTGAGTAGCAGAATATATTAATTGTGAAAAATTTCAAATCCAAGATGGCCGCCGTCAGAAAATGACGAATAACGTATGTGTTGTTCCAATTTAACTGCCTTAATATAGGTATCAAATGAAAGAGCTTTAGTTTAATTTTCTTATCTACTAGAAAGAAAGATAGAAAGAAAGAAAATTTTATTATTTTGGACATTACAACACTATATACGAGTACGGTCAGCATCAAAAGTAGCTTAAGGCGACGGGTAGGGCACACTAGCAACGCCAATCTATTTAAACTTTAGCCACTAAACCGGATCTATTTTAAACAATTTCGGGGTTACAACCTCTCGGCAAACACTTATACGGTTTATTAAATAACCATGCACAAATGTTGAGTCCAACGTGAACAAAAACGGACCCAACATTCGTGCATAGTTATTTAATAAATAGTATAAGTGTTTGCCGAGAGGTCGTAACCCCGAAATTGATTTTAAACAAGCTTTAAATCGATTGATGTCGCTAGTTAGGCTACCCGTCGCCTTAACACATTAGTGCCATGTCAAAGTAACATTTTGAACGTATCCTTTAAAACTGGCTATAATAGGCAGAACGGTTACTTTGACGTGGTACTAAAGTGTTACGCTACTTTTGATGCTGGCCGTACAAGATCAGTTTCATAAAAAGTTCATACGTAAATAAAATAATATAAAAAAATAACCAGGCAGCGCATATATTAAATTGTGTGTTGTGACCTCCAACATAAATGGCTCTCACTCAGCCTATATCGCGGCCCTGAAAAAGGTCATGACGCTGATTTTTAGTAAGGCCAGCTGAGTGAGTGCCACGGACGACTACAGGCTGTATAACCTTCTTTAAGGTGCACGGGACCCCACCAACATCATAGGGGTCCAAGCTAACCCCACTTGTAAGCTGGTGCACCTTGTTGACCAACAGACAGGGCCATGGAAGTGGACCGTAGGAGAGCGACGCTTCGGCATGAATGGGCCGACTTGACCGGAGTGATAACATAGCCTCACAGAAAACCGGCGTGAAGCCGAACTGTGCTGTGTTTCAAAAGGGGGTTTAAAGGTTGGCAGTGCACTTTTGACTCCGCTGGAGTTGCAGGTGTATATGAGCGGCGGCGGTAGCTTTCTGTCGTGTGATCCGTCTGCTCGTCTGCCACCTATCACATAAAAAAATAAAGATGCTTATTTATTTCTTACTATATTTTTTTGGTTTGGCATATATGTTATTACATATACATACATGTAAATTATATTTATAAATAATTTCACAGGACCGATCTGTGTGGAGAACATTGGGGGAGGCCTATGTCTAGCTGTGGACGCCTATTGGCTGAAATAATAATGATGATGATGAAATAGTTTCAAAAGATTTTAATGTATGTGGGATTATGAGAGAGTGAAAGGGAATGGAAGACGAGTAGAATGGAACGGAGTAAGAGTGAACAGAGAACGAGTGAACGGAGGGAATGATTGAGTTATCTGTAGGTGTGAGACGACGAAAGACGCGAATAGGCTTGCTCTGCGATTATAATAAAATAAAGAAGATTGGAAGACCCTGAAATCCTGTTTACTTATCTCAAATCCCACATGTATGACGATTTGTAAGTGATGTGTACAAGTCTATGCAAATAATTAATATTTTGAGAGTTTAAGATGACTTTAAACATCGCTAACACATTATTTTCCATTACAGTAACACCGAACCTCAAACTCAAATCTCTCCAGAACGCGATCCAACTCCTCCGCCAGTGCCACTCCATCATGAAGCTGATGAAAGACCGCGGCCCAGAAGACCAAAAAGACCCCCCCAAACCGGAAGACGGAGACGAAAAGACCATAAAGAACGAACACAGTCTTCTATCTTTGTATGAGAATAGACTGCACTTTATACTGAAGAGTATAATACAGTACTGTAGGTCGAAAAGTAATAAAGACTATGATAAAATGACGGATATGTACAAGAAATTGTATATGGCGAGTTTGAAGATTAAGAAAGATGGTGATGTGAGGTTGTACGCTGGGAGCGTGTGTGATGTGTTGACAGCAATGGATGATATTGAAAAGGAGTTCGAGTAAGTTTAAGGACCGTTAGGGCACACTAGGGACGCCAATTGATTTGAATTGTTAGCAACTAAATTGGATAACTTTAACAATTTCGAAGCTGCAGCCTCTCGAAAAACACTTATACTATTTATTCAGTTTATGCACACAAATGTTTGTACTGTGCGGGGATCGAACCCGCAACCCTTGCACCAAAAGCAGCGTTCACTATCACTGTTCCAAATGGGTCGTCGCATGTATGTTTGCTTAGCCTGTTTATCATGCGATTTAGGCCGCCGGCATTCCGTGTCCATGTTTTTAGGGTGTTATGACTTTGTGTGTTGTCAAACCGCTAAATGCGCCATCGGATCCGTCATCTAAGTTTATTAAAACAAACGTAGGATTACAATAAAAATGTTATATAACATTGACGCTATACAGGATGTATTGGTAAAATGTTATAGGTGTCAATTTTTTTAGATCAATCCAAAAATGTACAAGTATACAGGCTGTATCGATAATTGTTTACATCCCTTTAACCACGTCTTCTATCAACCATTTTAAACAAGTGTTGCACAGAATTGTTTTAGAAGATGTAGTTAAATAGATGTAAATGTTTAGCGATCACCTTGTATAGCAAGTTATGGGAAAATGTAAGATAGGAAAAAAAATCAAGGTTTACCTTTACCCCTGGATAAAAATATTTGCCATATTTCATACATTTATGTGCCAAATATCATGGAAAGCCATGCAAGTGAGTATGCCAGCAGAGTGGGGGTACCGGAGCTGACACTCAATCGTAGGGGAACGAGTTGGAAGGTCAACAGCGTACTTGTGACGTCACGAGTGGCAGGTGTCCATTTGGCGTGAATAAATCGCTTACCATCAGGTGATCCCCCTGTTCGTTAGCCATCTATCTCAAGAAATAAAATCCTGGGTCTATGTGTACCCTGGGCTCCAAATCGACGACTTAGGGCTCATTTGGCAATGATGATGTTATCTAATACTAAGTGTAGAACCCGCTGCCATATTTTTTTATTTGATAAGTGGCAGACGATCAGACGAAACACCTGATGGTAAGCGATTTCCGCCGCCCATGTACAGCCGCGACACCAGTGGAGTCACAAGTGCGCTGCCAACCTTTAAACGCCCCTTTCCCCCGGATTGGGCCTCCGGTACCCTCACTCACGCAGCGAAACACATCACAGTGCTGCTTTACGCCGGTTTTCTGTGACTCCGTTCGAGCCGGCCCATTCATGCTGAAGCGTGGCTCGTCCACGGTAAAAATATTTAGTAAGTTTTCATTGTTATAACCCTGTATAATAGAAAACAACTTATAGTTCTTGGGACCGTATTGTACAGTTTAACTATTTAGTAATATTATATGTTATAAACTATTGATTCAATGTATATAATCTACTAAACGATAAAGACTGATGTGATACCTTAATGTAGATAGGCAAATTAATAAATAAATATTTTATTTATTTACACGATTTTTAATTTATTACTCTATCATATAACTTATTTTTTAATTAAACGGAATATTCCTCTTTATATGCAGTACAACTGTTAAACAAAACGAATTCTTTATTCTTAGAAAATGACAGGGCAAAATCCTAAGTCTATGGATATATCCCGAGCGAGATCATAAGTCTATAGAAATATCTAGGTCGAGATACAAAGGCTATGGATAATAACCAGGGCAAGATCCTAAAACTATGGAAATAATCAGAGCGAGATCCTAAGACTGGTGGAAATAACCAGGACGAGATCCTAAGTCTATGGAAATACCCAGGGCGAGATCCTAAGGCTATGAAAATAACCAGGGTGGGATCCTAAGTCTAAGGCTATATATCCTCACCTAATTGACTCACCTTACTTACTTAACAAAATAACATTAAAGTGCCCCCGACCCAGTGCACGACAGAAGCATACGTTTCATATAGGTACCTCTTTGTCGTACTAATTATGCTAAAAATAGTTTTATTGTGAGAACAACCAGTGCATATAATAAGAGTTTCATTCACATAGACATATTCCACGAGAAGCTGGCGAAGTACCGCCGTCTTCTTAGATCAATGCACGAGTAATGTAGGCTTTACGATGGTGTTTCAAAATTTTTAAGTATATACCTACCCAGTATTACATTGTTTTATCTTTAGTTTTACCGAATTAGGTGTCTGTCACCAGAATTGTATTGTGTACAACTTAACTTTGGAAACTGTGAAGGCTAATGTAATATCTATTATAACTTAGTTTAATAATGAAATATATAAAAAGCTGTATGTTTCCTTAAATAAAATAAATAAATATCCAGGGCGAGATCATAAGGCTATGGAAATAACTAGGGCGAAATCCTAACCCTATGGAAATAACTAGGGCGAGATTCTAACCCTATGGAAATAACCAGGGCGAGATCCTGACCCTATGGAAATAACCAGGGCGAGATCCTAACGCTATGGAAATAACTAGGGTGAGATCCTAAGTCTATGGAAATGAAAATAATCAGAGCGAAATCCTAAGTCTATGGGAATAACTAGGGCCTAACTAATAACACGTTTCAAATTTTTTTTTAATATTTGCCGTAGATCGCCCACTTGTCAAAGTCATTTTCGGCCAAAACTATATTCTCGCAGTTTGCAGTGTGATGCTCTTAGATTGGTAGATGAAAGACAAAAACAGTTGAATAGAATATGAAAACATTTATTTATAACAAAATAAAGTAAATGTACTAATCCATGCCACTTCACAGTATTTCATCCGATATCGAATATCAATAAAGAAAATGATATAAATATAAAAACAGTGGTAAATTTTTAAAAAATATGGAGATGTAAATAAGTGACGTGACACAGATTTGTACAATAATAATCAACATTATATTTTATTATAAAGTATTTACAAAAGGTAACAATAAAACCCTCGTTCTAGGCGTCGCCGTAGTTGGGTCAGTTTAAATTATTATTTATTATTATCATTATCACAAAAAGCTCCACATTTCCCCGCTATCGTCTATTAACTATATTTATTTTGTACTTTATGGAGTGGAAAGTTTGAAGTACTTACTACCACATTATTCCTAAAGTATGATTTGATTTAGTTCAAAGTTCATTTACAGTTTGGTAACTCCCCCTTATATCAAAACGCGGTCTAAGAAAAGTTCCGAAACTAAACTCGTGCCTGCCGTTTTTAACATTGCGAGCTTTTCTAACGAGCTTTAGCACGGACTAATTATGCTTTATTAAGGTAATAACCTAAACCCACGATTTATAATAATAAGGTGGTACAAGTCTGCCTTATTACTTTAATCTTTTTTAACCTATATTTATTTGTTTGTGCAAATAAATAGTGTTTATTTCTTTATTTATCCAACTTTCATTTAATTTCTAGAAAAATAATTCACTTTTTCTTATTTTTACTTTATTAATATTTAAATTGTCGGTTATAAGAACCAAATGGGAAATCGTCTACATGGAAACTCTTAAACTTTTTTATCAAATTTTCCCATGGAAATAAATAATCTCTAGGCATAAGTCCTAAAATCTATCTAAAACATAGTTTTTGGTTTTAATTTGATTTTCACTGGCACAAATTTATACTTATTCAATAGTTTAACTTTAAAATTGATATTATATTCCACTTTTACTAAACAATAGCACCGAAATTCGATTTAATATTGGATTTACAAAATGTCATCATAATGTTGTATTACATACGTATTTAAGTAATGTAGCTACCTACTTAAATAAATAATTAATGATATCAACTGATTTGTAATATAAACTGATTATAAATCAAATATTAATAAAATCATTATATTCACGCGAAACGATTTGGCCCCTTTCTATATTAATAAAGATGTTGTGTAGTATATGCAAATTCATATAAATTTCGTTAACATTATTAAAGCATTACTATGTTCTAAAATTAGTGGGACCGATCTGCTATCCATCAAAAATTTCTATAAAAGTCACTCTAAAAGAATATTAACTAAAATTACGTAGTTGGTTGGTCTTATAATACCTATATATGGTCTTATAATAACACAATTTTATTTCATTTATTATGTCAAAATCATTAGCACCAACAATTAGTTTGTCTAATAAATTAAATTTAGTAGGTACACATCAAAATGTATACCAGAAAAATAAATTTGGAATCTTGAGTAATTGAAACGAAATAACTAATTCTTGGTGGGGTACTTAGCTATTTTTCCATGAACCACTCTGTGATGTAGGTAAATTAATACTAATTTCTAGCATATTTAAAATTAATAGGTAACATAAAATTCGTTTATATTCTGCCTGCAGACTTATGCCTTCTCTGGCTTGCTCGTCCTGAAAAAGAAAAGGCATTTGATAAACTTCACAACATTGATTTTTGTAGTAGATACTAATCTTTACTTGTCGAAATATGTCACTACACATTTTGAAAAGAATGACGACGATTCTAAGCTATTCTATTTGAAGTAATCATAACACGATCGATTTTCTCGTATAGTTTCAATTAGATCATAAAGAGTTCCTCAGGGTTTTATGTTAGAACCATTTCATTACAGAGTTTTGTGTGTTATACATTTATGTCCTTGGCGTGCTTCTGAACCTGTAGGATCTTTGGACCTCGAAAATAGTCATATCCGGATCGTTAAAAATGCAATCCCCGGATACAATGACGTCTCTTCCGCTGCAATGATAGGCAGATGTTTCGATTTTCATGTTTTGTTTATGGTTTAGTGTGTCGTTGATCAATTTTGTATATGTTGTGTAATGACCTATTTTTTAAAGTATTTCATCCTATAAATTGAAAATTAATAGGATAAAAATCCGCGAAAGAAGTAACTGATACAGATACCGATAATTCATCTCCCTCCGATATCGATATCCGATATCTGGAACATCACAGGGTCACTACTTGTGAGATGAATGCTGTATGTGTTAGGAGAAACGATAAGTTCCATTCCGTACCTTCCAGCGAGCATGTCCTGGATCTCGGAGAAGCTCTTGCCCTTGGTCTCGGGCACGATGAACAGCGTGAAGAAGAAGGCAAGCACGCAGCACACGCCGAAGATCCAGAACGCGACGTACATGCCCAGCGCGTCGGCTACCGAGCTGAAGTATCTGTAGAATAAAAAGAATAAACATTAATTGTCATTAAAAATCACATTATATAATCAAAGGAAAATTAAAAACTAACTTAAACTTGTCCGTGAAATAATATCAAAGGCCAAAAGCGGTCATCAAAGAGTGCAGCAAACCAATGCAGCGCAGAGTGGTTGATGATCTCAGTCATTGCCTCGGTGGCGCTGTGGTTAGTGAGTTGCAATTTAAAGCGGCAGGTGCGCTTGAGGTCCTAATAGGTTTAGCCAAAGTTTCCGGTGAAGGAATTCTGAGTGTCAGCCCAGAGTCTGGAAGTTTGCGGTACTAAGTGAAAAAAGCTTGCCAAATCATACCTAGTGATCAAGAAAGACAGGATCCAGCAGAAGGCCGTAGCAATAGGAGAAGCGATGGCTTTGACTTCGATCGGGAATAGCTCGCTCATCACGGCCCAGGGGAGAGGTCCCAGACCCCAGCAGTACGTCAGGATGAAGAGCACGAGCGACAGGATCGGCAGCCAGCTGATACTCTCCGCCACGGGGCTCTTCTGAGCTGATAGTAGGAAGTACATCCCGAGAAGACCCTGGAGATTGTTATAATTTAAATTATTTCCTTACATCACACGGTAAAGGGTTACGTTTAAAGTTTAAACTCTTATATCATAACAAACAATTTTTCTAACTCTTCATGTATATGAATGTATATACATAATACTGACTAGGCGTGATTAGATGTGCTTATTATACCTAGAAGGTTGTAAAGGTACTTACAAGTCCAATGGCAGTACCACAGCTGGAAATCAGCAGTAGGATTCTTCTTCCCAGTCTGTCTACCACGAAGGGAGTGATGAATGAGGCGATCAACTGAAAACCATAATAAGTCATCTAAATATATTCATGTTATGAAATATTTAATTAGACAGGCTGAAAAAATGCACCCACACGTAAAACTCATTAGAATATTACATAGATCAAAAGGCGTAATAATATAAACTAAGTGCGTAATTATCTAGTGTTAAATATTAATCACTCCTAAAGCGACGGATGTCTATTTATTTCAATTGTGTATGATGAAATGTTAATAGTACATCCATGAGTAACATTAAGTGAGGTTTAGCTTGAATCCTTATAATATATATTTCTATGATAAATAATAACGTTTAAATTACATACAATATTTATTTATTTTTATTTTCATTAGTCACAGTTAAGCTTCTGTTAGGTAAGGTATATCATGGACTAATTATATAATTAGTCCATGGGTATATTCATAAAACTGCTAGAGGAAAAGTACAGACGTGAGATGTTGGAAAAAGTTTGAAATATGTATGATAACATCAATCTATCCTGATTACCTGTACAGCACCGACGATGATGGTGGCAATAGCGGAGTCCAGGGAAGATCCGGCTGCTTTGAAGATGTCTCCCATGTAGAACAACACGGCGTTGATTCCAGAGAATTGCTGGAAAAACACCAGCGCGCAAGAGATGTAGAAGGCCTTGAAGTTGCTGCCTCTGAACACGTCTGCGATCTGAAGAAAAAAAAATACGGCATTAAGAAATAAAAAAACAAAAATTGTAAACCATGATCCAACACACACAATAGTTTAAGCTGGTAATTGTAATACTCCGTCAGACGTCAGACGGCAATAGCTTCTACGTAATTACCAGACTTGTCAAATCCTGTATCATGGTCCAAGTGTAGATATGAAAACGGAATAGTATGGTCTATCTTAGCCTGATGGCAAGCAGGCCCACGTTGGAATTACAACACACGACACACTACACATATAGCATGGCATGGCATCCGCTGGCACTGCCCTACTAGCCTGTGAGTTGCTTCGCGCGGGTCAATGTATCCTCATTCACTCAGATTGTCCCTAACCGCTGCCGACTCAGGAAGCCAGCCTGAGAATAACAGGTCTATTGCGGCAGCTATGATTTGGGGAAGAGTCTTTTGGCGGGTACGATAATGATAATACTCACTGTAGCAGTCTTTGCCATGGAAGCCTGAACCTCAGCCTCTATCTTGTCGAGCTCAGCCTGCACGCCAGCATGAGATCGGCCCCGGATGGTGGCCAAGCAATCGGCGGCTGCCTCACGATTATCTGCAAAAAATAAGGTTTGATATCAAAGGAAAAGTGTTGGTTGGGCACATAATATTAAGAAACTATAACCACATTACTGCAAGAACATACCTTTAGTCAAGTGGTAAGTGGGGGTCTCCGGCATAAAGAAGAAGCCGACGCAGAAGACAGCCACGAAGGCCACACCCACGTATGCGATGGCTGAGTACGAGATGAACGGGCCCATGGCGTAGACTAGCAGGAACCCGACCGTGATGAAGGACTGGAGGAACGAGCCAAGGGCACCACGGGATTCGTCCTGAAAAAAAAAACATTTTAAAAGTTCAGCCAAACTGAAGTGGAATTAGGCGAGTTACGTGTGTAGTATACACCCGGAGAAGTGGACTATAGTCGACAAGGCCATTTTCATCTATCAACAATAAATTATGAAATTATATTACTTGTATAGTTTTCATCACGGGTAATGCAAATATAACGTTATTTTCCCATGAAATCCTAAGGTATTTTTTTTTTCAAAATCAAAATTGAGGTTTTTGTATCTGTATGTCACGTGATTTCAAACGCCGACCGCCATGATGTGACGTCATTATACTAAAACATCTTTTTGACATCTTTGTTTACTTACCTACAACGTTCATCGAAATTTTATATTTTTATTGGTTTTGATGTGTTTATAAGCTTACATTTAAACATTTAGTATGTACGTTACTAAAACTACTACTATTTAGCTATGTAGAGAAATGATACCGATAAAACTAGCTATGTAGAAAAAATAACCTCGATGTCTCGTTTACATCGTATTAAAGAGAGTAATATCGTAATTTAAATAAAAATCAATGAAAAAAGGTTATGTACTTACATCAAAGTGATCCTCACAAAGGTATAAATGAGATTTTTGTGAATATTTTACTGGATCTCGTCCCACAAGTTCCAACTAAACATATCTCATAGAAACTTCGTTCGGCACAATAATGAATAACTTGTCTGGAGTCTTCAACGCAGAATTTTTACAATCCAACGCTACACACCAACGATATGGGCTATAAAAACTCATTTTTACTTATAATTTAAATTAAAATACCTATATAAAATCCTGCGTGCCTACAAGACAAACTTTAGCATTTTGAGATTTCTCAATTTTAGTTCAATGCCCATTGATTTAGTTATAGTGACGTCATGCGCCGTCACCATCATGGCGGTCGGTGTTTTAGCGCGTATATTTTACGTCAAATTTTTGATCATCATCATCAGCCCATTTAAGTCCCCACTGCTGGGGCACGGGCCTCCCTCAATCACATGAGGGGTAATTGCCATACTCACCACGCTTGGCAGACGGGTTGGCGAGGGTTTTTGATATAAATGCAGAGTTTTCCTTCTCTGGGTGCTGATGATCATGCCAGCAGCTTTACCTTAGTCGCCTTTTACGACACCTCGGTAAGAGTGAGGGTGGCCTATTCTACTCTGCCGGGGACCACACGGCCCACAAATTTTTGATAATTTTTGTATAACACTTAGCAGGCATATTTTGCAGAAATAAAAATAATGCTTGATTATTTGATATATATGAGCATTATAAAAAATATTTGAAAAAATAGGAGAATTCCCTCACCAGGTTGGCAACGATCGAGAGGCAGACCCAGAAAGAGATGGCATGACTATTTAGCCTACCAATGCCAAGATCTGCAAGTGCTAGCACAACGAAGGTCACTGGAGAAATTGAGGGGAAGTCTTTGTCCAGCTGCGGGAAAACTTAGGCTAACAAAATAAAAACGATATCGTCTACTAAGTATGTTTGCATGAATGAAACACTAAAACGCAATAAAAAAAAACTACGAAAAAAAAACTTTCTTGTACGACTTCAGTAACACCTTTTCTCGAGTGTACTGTTATAAATGAAGTCTTTAAAATATAATTTTAAACTTTTTAGTTCGTGGTTTTTGAAGGCAGTTTTTACTTTCATGAAGCACTTCGACCCTATTAGATCAATAGAGTAGATACAAAACCTCCTCTATCATCTGCATTCACAAAAGATTCTTCTCATCTAAACCCCTTACCGTAGCTATTTCAGCGCAGTACATCGGTGAGACGGTGAAGATCATTCCGACGGCGATACCCCAGCAGATCCTACCGCCGTAGATGAGGCCGACATTGGTGGCTGCTGCGACGAGGATCCAGCCGAGAAGCAGAGGAACGGCAGAGCCGAGGAGAGCCCATTTTCGCCCGATCTTTGCAGCTAAAAATCCTCCGATGAAAGGACCTGGGATACAAAGATTTTTGGTGAAAAATCTAAAAAAGCCCCTGAGAGATGTGTAATCGCTCTCCAAATTGTTGGATCCCGATCTCACTTGCAAATTGGAGGAATTGGAGTTGAGCGGCATGACTGTGCTCCAGCATTGTTGATGTCTATAAGCGGCGGTTACCATTTATCATCAGATGGGCCTGGCATGGCATGCTCGTCTGCCTATTATTCGCAATAAAAAAAACCTCATAATAGGTATCGTGAAAGAAGTCCATTTAGCATGCAGATCAACAAAATAAGCGAAAAAAAACATCAGCTATTCCATAGATTATTGCCGGTTGGATTCGCTTATTTTGTTGATATAGCATGCTAAATGAACTTCATTCACGATACCTTCTGAGGATTTCGGGATGTAAACGATAAAAAAATAACGGTGTATACAACACGGCATTGTTGATGTCCAGGAGCTGTTGATGTTCTATCAGATGGGTCGTGTAGGCTTATCAACCTTTTTAAGCGATTCCAATTTTAAATTAAGTATTTACCGCAATTACTTAGCACCGACGGTCCGTCCTCCTGCCGAGTCCTGCCCCACCGCGTGGTGTCTGGCCTGCAGTCGGCTTCTCCTAGAGGGGGACTGGGAGAGATGGCTCAGCTTCTAACTTACCAAATATAGCACCGACTGTGAGAAGGGACCCGACCCACGCCGTCTGGTCTGTAGTGGGTACCTCCGAGAGTGGAGACTGGGAGAGGTCGTCAAGCTTCGCGTTGATCGGGGACGTCCATCCCATGGAGTACCCGGTTGACGCGACCGCGATGTTCGCTGAAAGAAAAATAACATTTTTAATAATGTATTGTTTTAAACTTTTACGGTTACTAACATTAGAAAGTATGGAACGAGATTCCTACCATGCGCACACGGCGTCACGTGGAGTAAAATAAAGTTCTATCAACTATTCACCTCTAATTATTCACCTTGCAGACTTTATGTCAACCTAAAAAGTTACACGTCGATATTTGTTAAAACTAATTCTAGTTAAACTAAACAGAATAACTGAATAAACATTATAATGCCCAAGTATTTACGTTACAGCTCGTTGTATTTATCTTGAAGATTAGTTTTATTGTTATTTTCATAAAAATATTAAGAGGCGTCTCGTAGACGGACTTGGTAGACGCCTTCTATCAAGATTTTGGCGTGAGATTCCCGGTCGCGCATAAAGCCGTCTCTTCGAAGCCTATCATCACCATATTAGGGGTTATCATCATCATCATCTTAGCGTTTTGTCCCAGTAGCGTCTAGGGTTGCCAGATTCTCCCGCTTTTCTTTTGCATATGACCTTCCCCCCCCGTTCCCAGGGCAACTTTGCTTTGCCACCTACGCCCGGCCACACACGGACGACCCCGGGACGCCACCGAACCGCGATATTAGTAAGCCGCTGAATTGGCAATAAATCAGCTCCTGTTTCTACAGTCCGCTTTTCATTTACTTTCACTTAGATAGGACCCTATCATTGGTCCTTCGAGCCGGATGTCTATCATAAACCTTATCGTGTCAATTCCCAAATTGCCTACTATCTATCGATGTCAAGTCGCTCCTAAAATTTATCAGAACCATCAGAACTTAAGCGAAAAGTAAATAGTTACACACGTCTGCAACTGTCGATTGTGAGTTCAAATATTGACTCAGGAGTTTCAAGTGAATTATGTTTTTTTTGTACACCAAATTAACTAGCACTCAGCTCGCAGCGTTGCTCGCATGTACAGACAGCCCCACAGTAGGTTCCTATTAGGTTCATAGTAGGGATACTACAAACAATATAATGTATAGCAGAATGTCTGTACAAGCGTCAAGGCTGGTTTAGCAGATGGATGGAAGTGAATCTGGAAATAGGAAAAAAAATCAATACAATCCTCCTTTGTCAATAAATAAACTCAGAGGCACATCATCAAAAATACGCACAACTGCGTATTTTTACAAAGTTTTCACTTCATTAGATAACTTCACTTCACAATGTAGGTAAGTAAACTGTTTTGTTGTAAATTACTGGGTAACGAAAAAGAATATACCTGTCGCATCCAAACAAAGGAGACACACAGCGTGTGTGAAAGAGAGGGAAACTCCGATTCGGTCGTAATGTCTGCTTAAAATTAGGCCCTCTGTTTTGCAACGTGACACATCAATAATTTTCTAAAACGTTCAATAGAGCAATTTTTTTAATGCGATAGACAATTCACAATCACACTGCGGACATTTACTCTCAAACTAGGGTATTTCCTGTAGTACTTAAGGATGGTACTATGAATGAGTACCGTCTGCTAGTACTAGCAGACGGTACTCATTCATATTCATATGGTTTTATACTTCTAGTACATGAAATAAATACATATTTCCCAACATCACATACATTGATCTGTCTCCGAGATTGGTAGCTCAAGCACCTGTGTTACGGATATCAGAACCAACAGCGGAACTACAAAGGTATGTATAACATAATACTTTTTTAATAATAATAAAGTTTCTTTTATAATACATAGACCCGAGACATTTTAGACATCTTTATTCGCTAATTACAACAATATGAACGAACACGTTTTCCCATTAATTTTTAATATTACTTTTTTTGTGTGTGCAAACGTTATCTCTGCGATTAATCATGTCATTACCCTGCCTTTAACCGGTAAACATCAGGTAAGTTCTTAAAACAAACCACGTGGCAGGTTTTGAGTTGGCAAAATGAAAGCGGGTTTCACACTAGCTTTTTGGTAAAAAAAAAATGTTTTTACCTAGGTAGAAGGAATAGTTTTGGGTCTCTTGGTCTGGTTTCCTCGTTAAGAAACCTCTGCCAAGATGTAGCTAAAAGTTCCCGAATACCATTCTATTCATAAATACGACTGACCGGATGGCGCAATTGGTAGTGACCCTGCCTCTTACACCAAAGTTCATGGGTTCGATCCCCACCCTGGACAAACATTCGTGCAATGAACACTTGTGTTTGTTCGGTGTCTGGGTGTAATATATGTATTTAAGTATATATTTGTGTTCCTCTGTTGTCTGATATCTGTAACACAAGTGCTTAAGCTACTTAGTACGGAATCAGGTCAACGTATAAGATGTTGTGAGAATTATTATTATTATAAATAGATAATAATGATTTTCTCCCAACCAATATTTCGGTTATAAAAGCCAATTTCAGCGATCCATAATCGACGCAGATCATCACATTTATGCATACAAAGGACAATGCACCCTTATGCTCATATTTCGATGGGGCACAAGTGTGACCCGACCAACGACTTATGGTGTTTTCCAAGCACGGGGGTTAAGACCGCCAACTTCCAGACGGCTGACACTGAGAATTTCTTAACAGAAAAACTCCCGACCCCGGGATCGAACCTAAGAGCAAGCCATCGCTTTAAAGTGACAACCACTAGTGCCACCGACTCGGATATTATAATACCCAGACACTGAATAGAATAGAATAAAATGTTATTTGGTTAACACACCACCTCATCATTTGAAGGTTGTCTGGTAGAAATGTCGCTTCCAGCGATAAGACCGCCGAAATTGTACAATTAAGTTTCTGTAATACCTAGATTTTAAAGTTGTGTTTTTTTTTGAGCAATAAAGTATATCTATCTCTCTATCTATCACAAACATAATACAAACAAAGAACCGAGGCAGAGACACGCTTCGGCATAAATGGGCCGGCTCAACCGGAGTGGTACCACGGCCTCGCCTGACACCGGCGTGAAGCACTGGATTCTACTGTGTATCGCTGCATGAGTGAAGGTATCGGAGGATCAATCCGGGGAAAGGGGGTTTAAAGGTGAGTCCACTGTCGCGGGTGTCTATGAGGGGCGGCGATCGATTACCATCAGGTGATCCATCTGCTCGTCTGCCACTTATCACAAAAAAAAAATCAACAACTCTCACCAGCGGGCAATGGGGTCGTCACATCCTTGCGCTCTTATTATTATAATTAAAATACTACCTAAATGTTTTAGCATAACTAAAGCCTTTAATTGCTGTGAATATCAGCCATTCTCCTCGACGAAAGCATTATACTATAAATAACATACACCTAACATTGTCTCCCACCATGACTGATAGCGCGGATGTTTCTGCAATTGTCTGCTCGGTGTTTAGTATGTTTATATTATACAATGTACAATAATGGCTGGAGATAATGTGCCAATCTGCACGCCTACCGTGTTTTATGACTAACGGCCGCACTAAGAGACGTCATTTAAGCTAATGTTCATTAACTTTAGTATCGGTAGTCTTTATCCGTATCAAAATAAGTGTCAATATTTTTTCTTAAGTAGCCAACTAAGTTAATCAACGACTCTGAGTGTGGAAGTAAGTCTATGAGTTTTTCTTAAGGCGACGGGCAGGGACATTTAAATTTTTAGCTACTAAACCGGATCTATTTTAAACTATTTCGGGGTTACAACCTCTCGGCAAGCACTTATAGTATTTATTAAATAACCATGCACAAATGTTGGGTCCGTTACGCAAAAAATGATTCACGCCAAATGTGGCCACTTTTGGCGTGAATCAATTTTTCGCGTACGCATTGGTCCTAACATTTTTTTGATAGATCCGGTTTAGTAGCTAAAAATTAAAAACGATTGGCGTTGCTAGTGTGCCCTACCCGTCACCTTAATCAAGTTCAGTATTATTATGGTAACACGTCGCGGATAAGTGTCTCTTTGTTATATATTTTCTTTTTTTTATGTGATAGGTGGCAGACGAGCAGGCAGATCACCTGATAAAAACCGACCGCCGCCGCCATGGACACCCGCGACTCCTGTGGAGTCACAAGCGCGCACACAGCACAGTGCTGTTTCCTCGCGTGAAGTAGTAGTATATGTCCGGTCGGGCCGTGGTTTCACTCCGGTCGGGCCGGCTCATTCATGCCGAAGCGTGGCTCCTACGGTCTAAAATGATCTTCGCTAATGATGAACAACAATTCTCATCAGTACATTCAGTCTCCGCAGGGCAGCTTGTGGGGAGCTATTGGTGTGTGGCGACACCACTGACCCGTGATCCTGGGGGAAACACCATTTCTCTTTCTATCTTGAGAAATTCTCAGTGTCAGCCCGAATTCCGGAACCTGGCGGTCTTGTTCCCTGTGCCTCGGAAAGCATATTACGTTTTTGGTCCTACGCCTGATCCCTCTCGTGTCACGCTGGCGTCCCATCAAAATGAGGGTAAGGGAATAGGGAGTGCACTTGTCTGCGACACACTGGTGCACTATTAATGTCCTGTGTTGATGGTGGACTAAATGAACCTGCGTCTCGTTGAGATTGGCTGCCACAGTCAAAATATCCTTAAAAAACAGTATTTTAACTGAAGTTAAAAATCTATCAATACCATCTTCAATAAAAAAGTAGACGCCCACCACTGGACATGGGTCTCCCCCAATGTTCTCAAGGGATATTCGCGACCTTCACCAGATCGTCGCTCCACCTTATGGGGGACCTGTCACGGCTGCGACGCCAGTACGCGTCCTCCACTCGAGGAACTTTTACGCCCCTACAGCAGTCTGTTCTCCTCGCAATCGGCCCTGTGAATTGCCACTTGAGGCATGCTATTTATAGGGATGTATACTTAGACACAAGGTAAAAATCGATAGGTTCTGTTTTCCTTGCAACTTGCAAATATCGTCAGTCAAACTATTCGTAGAAACAAACACGTTTGTATGTATGTACGGTCGACAAACACGGTTGAACAATCTGTTTGCTTCGGTGATGAATAATACCTACAATAGCAATGGTGAACAATGTTTCATAGCTTATGGACTTAGGTACGTCAGGTAAGTTTGGTTCATCATCATTACTGTTGACTGAAGACTATTTTTTCGACTAATATTTTATGTTTTTTCCTCCTTTCATATATATATTTTTTTAATTTATTAGAGACAACAAACAGTTACACATTACAAACTTAAACAATACACTGTACAATTACATGATAATTAAATGTAAAACCAACAGCGTTATCCACATGTTAAGTATAAACGAATATTGTAGTGTTCCAGTTAGTAGGTATAAAAGCCATGTTAATAAAAGAGTATACAAATACTTATTGAAAATAAAACCATAATATTTAAAAGCAGTAACGCAGTAAAGAAGTTTTAAGGTTGAAGTGCATCAGAAAGTGCCAGGGCTCATAGAAAAGTCCAGGTTATTAAAATGTGTGTTGAATATACATAGCAAACGTGTAAAAGGAGCTCGTGCGCCGGCGCACGTTCTGCACTTTTCAGTGAAGAACGTGCGGCAGACTCGCCTATCTTTCATAGATACACTAGTGGCCCGCCGTTACTTCGTTTCGGGTCATTACTTCCACTTAATACCAATAGATGGCGCTAGGTTTCTATTAAAACGCGCAAGTTTTTCGTGTTTTCGGATTACCTACAAGCGTTGTCGCTGTCTGTAGGATGTACCTCTTTATAAATAGAATAGAAGATAGGATGTACGGAAACGTGGTGGGCGAGCCCAACTTGCACTTGGCCAGGTTTTTCATCTGTCCCGTCTTCTTCTGATGGATGTAAAATATTTTAATATTTATCCTAGCCTACTACTACTTTTATAACATTATACCTAGCACTATTCACACTAGTACCTAGGTTAAAGTTTGCTAAATAGCAAGTAAATTACAAAACATAAGTACACACCAGTTTCCGCATATGTCATTAGAAGGCATGGAAAAAAATCGTTATCATCATTCGCAATCATCACCAATTATTTCAGTCGCTCATGTAACTACAGTTTATTTCAGTTTCATGCTTGCTTGCGTTTCTCGCACTAAGGTACCTAAACAGGCAGTACCTACTAAGTAACCAGTAACCAACCTAGTTAGTAAGTTATACAAACTTACTAACTAGGTTGGCACAGCGACCCATAGTCCCCTATATCCCCCTTTATAAGGATATAGGGGACTATGGGTCGCTGTGCCAACCTAGTTAGTAACTATCCCCCTTTATAAGGATAGTCCCGAAACAAAAATCGTGCCAGCCCATTTTAACATTGCGTCTTGGAATGGGATGACATGAGCTTTAGTACGGTAATAAATTTAGATCGCGATTTTAAATAAGTTGTGAGTTTCGGCCTCCGATAATAAGAGCCTCCATCTCGGTTCCTGCCAGCCGTCAACCAAGAGTCTGCGCATATCCTTATCACGTAAAAGGTAAATAAAAAATTCAATCTTTTATCTACATTCCCATTGTACAGTGGCGGACAGTTCAAGCTATACAAAATTGTCAAATTTCCTCAATCGATTTCGAACTCAATGTGTAACAGGATAAGGTTTATAATCGAATGAAGAAATTTGACAGTTTTGTATAGCTTGAACTGTCCGCCACTGTACGTCTATCTACATTTCCACTGCAGGGGGGCAACTTGATCTGACACTGACTGTACATGTGTACCTACACAGTGGGTTTAAATAAAGAAAGCAAAGCAAGTGGGACACCTGATGGTAGGTGATCATCACCGTCGATCATGACCATTTGCGAAATTAGAGAGATCGCTGATGTAGGTATTAAATATAATAAATAGTTTACAACATCACATACATCGATCTGACTTCGAGATAAGTAGCTTAAGCACCTATGTTACAAATATATACATTAAATAATTTTCTTTTGCAAATACAAATAGTTTTTGCCTTTAATTAGAATCTTATAAACATAGAAAACACCCACCCTCTTAATACAAAAAACTGTTCTAATACCGGTTTTAATCCTAAACTAGCAAGTTCATAATTATTACGGAATAATGTTAGTTCTTAATTTTTTATTACAAATCCTCTACTAACCATAGACCACATAGTACCGCAGGATAGTGTCAAAATTGATCGAATCATTCCATTAATTTGACACACTATTTCTATTTTCTTTTTCTTTTTCTTCTTTTTTTTTAATTGTTACTCGTTCGTGACTCCAGATACAAAATCAGGTGATGTTCAACAGATACGTACCCTGTATTGTTGATCTAACATCCCAAATGGTCTTTATTCACCTTACCAATAGGGAATTCTCCCATTTTTTCAAATATTTTTTATAATGCTCATATATATCAGATAATCAAGCATTATTTTTATTTCTGCAAAATATCCAAAATTTGACGTAAAATATACGCGCTAAAACACCGACCGCCATGATGGTGACGGCGCTTGACGTCACTATAACTAAATCAAAGGGCATTGAACTAAATTTGAGAAATGTCAAAATGCTAAAGTTTGTCTTGTAGGCACGCAGGATAGGTAAGTAGGTAAGTAAACAAAGATGTCAAAAAGATGTTTTAGTATAATGACGTCACATCATGGCATCATCTTAGGATTTCATGGGAAAATAACGTTATATTTGCATTTCCCGTGATGAAAACTATACAAGTAATATAATTTCATTATTTATTGTTGATAGATGAAAATTGCCTATTATGGGATGTAAACGATAAAAAAATAACGTATTTGTTTCTGACACAAGGTATCCGATTAAGCACGAGAATTTCAGACGTTGCTATTTACCTTTTCGTTTCTTGTATAACTCTGTGCCTGCCACCTTGGTACGCCCCGCTGCTCTAGTGGTTTAAGTACCAGGCTGTAATCTCTGGGTCCTGGGTTTGATTCCCGTGTCGAACAAAGGAATGTTTCGAATTTTTCGAACATAGCTCGGGCTTGTGATCACCAATCCGCATTAGGCAAGCGCGGTGATTAAGCCTAACCCCATCATAGTAGCGATGACTTGATTTCTATGATGGAGGCCTTTGCCCTGCAGTGAGTATAGGCTGGTACTATATTGCCACTGTGGTAACAGAACTTGCCTAGATATAATTGTATTTCTAGATATTAAATATTAGCTATCATTCTCCTAAACAATAGACTTCACACCGACAACAAAGGGATAAAGAACAACTTGTGTGTCTGTTTGTTTATCATTACGCCTGATGCTGTGACTGTGTGATAATAGTTTATTATGCAAGGAGTCATGTAACTTTACAATTGGATGCTGTATAGGAAATGCAATTTTATGTAGGTGTACGTCAATAGATCCATATCTAATTGACTGCCTCGGTGGCGCAGTGGTTAGAGGGTCGCACTTTAAAGCGACGGCTGCGCAAGAGGTCCCGGGTTCGATCCCTGGGTCGGGCCAAAAATGTGTACCTAAGTTTTCGGCAAGAAATTCTCAGTGGTAGCCCGGAGTCTGGAAGTTGGCGGTCTTGTACCCCCGTGCCTCGGAAAGCACGTTAAGCTGTTGGTCCTGCGCTTCATCCCTCTCCGGTCGTGTCACATTAGTGTCCCATCGGATTATGAGGGCAAGGGAATAGAGAGTATGCTTGTGTTTGCGCACACACTTGAGCACTATAATATATCCTGCGTACGTGGCTGATCGTTGAGATTGGCCGCCGTAGCCGTAATCGGTAGGAGGATTATTATCTAGTTCAAAACTTCCCTATCTTAGCGTGTGATTCCCCTTTGGGTCCTAAGCTACACTACAATCTGGACATATTTAAAGCAAGAGTGAAAAGGCATCTTCTAGACGTGCGCGTTACATCCTATCTAGGATCAGACCTCATCGTCACTTTCCATCAGGTGAGATTGTGGCCAAGCGTTAGCCTATGATTCAGGACTTGGGAGTCTGGTAATTTTTATGTCATAGGTAGCAGACGAGCAGCCTGGTCACCTGATGGTAAGAGATTGCCGCCGCCAATGAACACTCGCAACACCTGGTACCCTCACTCACGCAGCGAAATCACAGGCATAGTGCTGATTCACACCGGTTTTCTGTGAGGCCGTGGTATCACTGGTACACACACGTGGTACACAAACGCGCTATAAAACCGGTATGAAACAGCACTGTGCTGTGTTTACGCTACGTGAGTGCGAAACACAGCACAGTGCTACTTCATAGCGGGTTCAAAGGTTGGCAGCTCACTTGTGACTCCAATGGTGTCGCGGGTGTCCATGGGCGGCGGCAATTGCTTACCATCAGGCGATCAGGTGCCCACCTACATAAGAAAAAATATGGTAGAGTCCCTCCCTCACCTCACGGCCCCAGTGCAATGAGTTCTATTCTCACTTTGGGAAATAATTCGAGTAATGAACACTTTGTTTGCTAAGTGTCCAGGTGTTAAACGTTAACCTCTAATATTTGTCTTCAGCATTGGGGTTAGATCGATTTGTTTTTTATGCGATAAATGGCAAACGAGCTGACGAATCATCTCATGGTTAGCGATTACCGCCATGGCAATACCAGTTTATGCGAAATTTTCGGGTTTGTTTAAAATCCATTCTTTTCTTTAAAAAAAATAAACAATCGAGTCTCAGATTTGCTATATTTATATAGTGCGGACAGTGCATGTCACGTGAAGCTATATTGAGGTATCATTAAAGAATCAAGTGGTCAACAAGACAGATTCGCCTTTCCGCTCCTCGCACTCGTGAGCTAATTTCAGACCGGACCTCAGCCAATCTGTTCTGATCACAAATGGGTAACTAAATGTCTTTTTATTTAGAACTTTTTTTTACTGCCACGATGGCACAGTGGGCAGTGTGTCGCATCGCACTTTTAAGCTATGGCTGCGCTTGGGGTCCCGGATTCGATCCCCGGGACGGGCCAAAATTTGCACCTAAGTACTTCTGTTAAAAATTCTCAGTGACAGCACGGAGTCAGGAAGTTGGCGGTCTTGCATTCCGCCCGAAAGCACGTTAAGCCTTTGGTCTTGCACCCGATCCCTCTGTCGTGTCACACTGGTGTCCCATCGGAATATAGGGCAAGGGAATAGAGAGTGCACTTGTGTTTGCGCACACACTTGAGCACCAGTGGCGTAGCGAGCCTTGTCGAGGCCCCGTATAAAAAAATGTTTGGAGTCCTTTTTATGGGGTTAAAGATTTTTCACAAAAGAAAAAAATATTGTGAAAAGAAATTTATTTATCATAACATTATTTAACCATTTTACAAATATTTTTTTTGAACTTTGGAACGCACGTCTAAGACGGGAAAAAAAGTAATTCCTTTATTGAATTTTGTCATTTCAATGTCAAAAAAAAACTTTCTAATTTATTTTATTTTACATAAAATAAATTAGAAAGTTTTTTTTTCCTTATACACTTTGGGGGCCCCCGTGGCCCGGGGGCCCCGTATAATTGATACGGCAGATATGGCGGTAGCTACGCCCCTGTTGAGCACTATAATATATCCTGCCTAAGTGGCTGATAGACATGAGATTGGCCGCCTTAATCGAAATCGATTGGAGGATATTCATTTATTATTTTGACCTTAAGCATCAAATAGAAAAAAAGCGTTTTCAAAAATCCTTGGCTTCAACAGGTTTAAATCTGAGTTTAAAACATTTCATATTCTCATAAAATATGTATTCACAGTTTCAAGCTTAATTCCGGAAGGGATTCTGCTAGCGGTCACCTGCAACATTGTTCGTGTGATGCGATCATTTAATTGCCTGGAAGCAGAAATCAAGTGGAACTATGTTCTTTAGCGATCATAATTAGCAAAGAGCAGACATTGTAGACAACTAAGTTGAAGCTCAATACGTAACTGTCTAGTAGATAACTACATTTATTTAAGCAAGGTACTAATAAACTAAGGTTAACTTAGTTGGTTGCATAAGAAAATATATTCACACTTATTTTAATACGTATAAAGACTACCGAGAGTTAAGTTAATGAACATTAGCTTAAAAGACATCTCTGAGTGCGGTCGTTAAACTACATACATGTTATTGAACCCATTTTAAAAATCCTATTCAGGTTTTCTGTGAGGCCGTGGTATAACTCCGGTGTTATACCAATTAGACCACCGAATGAGTTACTAAGCTGACGAAATTTGTAAGTGCCGACATGAGCTGTCGATAGTTTCATCAATACTGTGGGTATATTTTACAATATCCAGTGGAAATATTATTACAAATATTTGACCACCAGTTTATTAAAATTTTAAGTGTGTTATTTACTTAAGGTGACGGGTAGGGCACACTAGCGACGCCAATCGATTTTATTTTTAGCTAGATACTAAACCGAATCTATTTTAAACTATTTCGGGGTTACAACCTCTCGGCAAACACTTAGGCTATATAACAATGTACAAATGTGAATCAAATTTTAGCGTACGCGTTGGATTTGAAGCTGTTGGTTTAGTAGCTAAAATTAAAATCCATTGGCATCGCTAGTGTGCCCTACCCGTCATCTTAAGATTAAATTGCAAAAGATTGCTATAAATATATCTACTATTGAAATAGATATCCTTTATTCCTAGGGTAGGACTAGGTAGGTATGGGCCCCTACGATATCGTTACAAGTGTAAAGCGCGTCATCCACGACCTCTTGTAGACATTGACCCGGCTGTGTATCTTTGACTGGAAAGATAACATTATTTTGTAGTTAAATGTTTAGTTGATTGCTAATTTTATTACAATATACCAGAGAGCAATGGAGAGGGCTACGCTCGGAGTCTCCCTGCGTGATCGTATCTGAAATGATGAGATCCGCAGGAGAACTAAGGTCACAGACATAGCCCAAAGGATTGCATACCTCAAGTGGCAATGGGCAGGGCACATAGCGAGGAGAACCGACGGCCGTTGGTTCGGAGAGGCCCTCGAATGGAGGCCACGTAAAGGAAGTCGCAGCCGTACCAGGTCCCCTTCAAAGTGGACCGACGATCTGCTGAAGGTCGCGGGAATCCATTGGATGCGGGAGGCACAGGACTGATCTGTGTGGAGAACATTGGGGGAGGTCTATGTCCAGCAATTTTATTGCTTCTGATTTTACGGTTTCACAGCTTCAAATATAGTTGAACAAATTAAGAGGCACGATTAAAGATATACCGTAATGTAACAATGTTGAAGAGCTGACATGTTCATGAGCCATTAAAATCATCAGTATTAGCCAAAGATCGTGTGAAGTTGGAGGAGGTGTAGGCGGAAAGCGTACCTCGAGTACCGTAAGCGATAGCTTGGGATGCAACCAGGACAACTTCGACAATGCTAACTGATCTCGCAAATTGTATTACCTATACAGGGCGTATCTGTGGACATTTACATCCCTTTAACCACGTGCTCCACAAACCATTCTTAACAACATTTGTTCTACGACTTTTCGAAATCAGTCGACATTTTTTTCTACTCCCCATACAAAATGACCAAGTCACGTGACCGACTTTGTATGGGAAGTTGACATTTTTTAATGCGAATTTCCAAAAGCCATAGAACAAATTTTGTTCAGAATGGTTGATAGAACACGTGGTTAAAGGGATGCAAATGTTTACAGATACACCTTGTATAAGCAATAAAGATTCTGATTCTGGCGAGATTTTTCAAAACCAAACTTTAACTATATATAACTAAAGGCCCGCCCTCAATTAGTTTCGGTACAATAGTTACATTTTATTTTGATTTAAGACTATACTAAGGTTTATTTATGGTGTCCACGATCGTATTCCTCGACTTTTAAGGTTTATATTAAAAAGAGATCAGATTTTATTGTATTTGAGCGGCAAAAAAACAAATTTACTTGTCTGAATTGACGTTTTTAGCAATAATAACTTTTAATTAAAAAAATATTTTTTTCTGAATAACTATCCTACATGTTCATCCATTAAAGCACAGTTAATTATGGACTAGTAGCATTAATAGTTACTTTACAAATTGAAAAAAAGTTAGTATGGAAAACACAACTTCTAAAAAAACCGCCATATAAAACAGACATTTTATAGGAAAAGACCTCATATCATGGCTGGGTTAAGTATCAGCCTATAACTCTCCCACTGCAGGGCAAAGGCCTCCATCATAGAAATCTAGTTATCGCTACTATGATGGGATCAGGCTTAATCACCACGCTTGCCAAATGCGGATTGGTGAACACAAACCCGAGCTATGTTCGAAAAATTCGAAACACACTTTTTGCTTGACCCAGGAATCGAACCCAGGACCCCGAGATCACAGCCCGGTACTTAAACACTGTTGGTCTAGACAGGGCGTTCATGGCTGGGTATCTAAACTACAACCTCTAAAATAAATCATCATCATCATCAGCCCATTTAAGTCCCCGCTGCTGGGGCACGGGCCTCCCTCAATCACATGAGGGGTAATTGCCATACTCACCACGCTTGGCAGACGGGTTGGCGAGGGTTTTGATATAAATGCAGAGTTTTCCTTCTCTGGGTGCTGATGATCATGCCAGCAGCTTTACCTTAGTCGCCTTTTACGACACCTCGGTAAGAGTGAGGGTGGCCTATTCTACTCTGCCGGGGACCAAACGGCTCTAAAATAAATGACTGGTGATTATTCTCTAAGTAGGTAGTAACTATTACTGCAAATCTGTTATTTTCCATTAATCTATGTATAACTGATTGAGTTGTGTTTGTGTATAATCGTACGGAGAATACGTTGTTTGGACAAAGATTTGGCACCAATAACGACCTCATTGCTTATCGTTGAAATATTTACAAACATAACTGCCAGTTTGTTATATTTATCCGCTGTACAGATAATTCTGTATATTTTAATTTATCAATCTGGTACATATGAAAACTTTTATCTAGTTATCAAGAGGATCGTGCTGCCAAAAGAGCATGTCTAATGGACAAGGATGGCCTTTTTTAAGCGTCTTCAGTATTACATTACTCTTAACTTTTATAATACGACAACCCGATTGGAACAGTGGTAGTGAACGCTGCCTCTGATACAAGGGTTGCGGGTTCGATCCCCGCACAGTACAAACATTTATGTGCATGAACATGTTTGTTTGTATTGGTCTGGGTGGTTGCTATGTATTATAAGTATGTATTTACAAAAGAAAAGTATTTTATGTATATATTTGTAATCCCACTGTTGATTCTGATATCCGTAACACAGGTGCTTGAGCTACCTATCTCCGAGATAGGTTAGTCAGATCAATGTATGTGATGTTGTGAAATATTTATTATTATATTTATTTATTATTATTATTATTATAAATAAATTCATACATCTCATACATTGACCGGGTTCCGTATTATGTCGGGGGCCAAAATCCACTTAGTTTCAGTGAGACATCAAAGTTCGTAGTTTTATTTTCGCACTTTTAAAACGCGTGAAATTAAAAACGTAAACAAAAAATTTGCGCATAATAAACAAAACTTTTACTATATAAATAACTAAAGGCCCGCCCTCAATTAGTTTCGGTATAATAGTTACATTTTATTTTGATTTAAGACTATACTAAGGTTTATTTATGGTGTCCACGTTCGTATTCCTCAACTTTTAAGGTTTATATTAAAAAGAGATCGGATATTATTGTATTTGAGAGGCAAAAAAACTAAAACAAAACAAAAAAAAAAATATTTGTCTGAATTGACGTTTTTAGCAATAATAACTTTTTAATTAAAAAAATATTTTTTTCTGAATAACTATCCTACATGTTCCTCCATTTATTCATTAAAGCACAGTTAATTATGGACTAGTAGCATTAATAGTTACTTACCAAATTAAACCACTAGACTAACAGCGAAGTTACATTGATTGTTTTGAAACGAAATACCATTACCAAAGTATTCTTTTTATCTAACTAAAATCAAGCACGACTACGAAAATCAAGGACTACGCAGTCGTAGCCGTAGCTACTGCGTCCTTGGTGTATCGTAGTGAAAGGTCGTAGCGGCTACGAAATTTAGAGTGCTACGAAAACCCCGTGATTTCGTAGATGGTCTACTTCTACCAAGGGCGGAGTTGACCGATAGAAGCTTGCTTGACATTTTTATATGAAATCTTATATAAGTATGAAATATGGTACAAGTTGTTCTATGCGATAGGTGGCAGATGAGCAGACAGATCACCTTATGGTAAGCGATTTCCGCCGCCCGTGGGTGTCCATGGGCGGCCGCAATTGCTTGCAACACAAGTAGTTATTTATATTTGTTAAACAGCAGTTTTAAAAGTCGGTGAACTCTATCTAAATTAGTTAAAAATTGCACTTTGATATTAAGCGAAGTTATGTGAATAATGAACGAAAGATAAGAGAAAGACTTGTCGAAAAAATAGGAAATCACTTTTAATTTTTAGACTATAACTAACCATGGCTCCTATATACATCTTTGGTACGACAAGATCTTAATATTGCTCGATTAAAGGACAAACATAAATTGGATATCTACCCTTACATAATTCATTTAATTAAGTATTCGTAGGTTAGGCAGCATTTGGAAAACTACGTCGTGTCTTCGTATCGTCGATACCACAGTGCCTAAAGACGAAAGTCTTCAATCAGTGCGTCCTACCCGTCATGACATACGGAGCCGAAACGTGGACACTTACGGTACGGCTGGTCCACAAGTTAAGGGTCGCTCAGCGGGCTATGGAACGAGCAATGCTCGGCGTCTCTCTCCGAGATCGAATCCGAAATGAGGTGATCCGGCAGAGAACCAAAATTTATCGACATTGCTCACCGGATTAGCAAGCTTAAGTGGCAGTGGGCTGGCCATATTAGCCGCAGAACCGACAACCGATGGGGTAAACGAGTTCTGGAGTGGAGACCGCGTCTTGGCAAACGTAATGTAGGGCGCCCTCTGGCTAGGTGGGAGGACGATCTGCGCAAGATGGCTGGCAAGAGCTGGATGCGAGAAGCCATGGATAGATCACAGTGGCGAACAATTGGAGAGGCCTACGTCCAGCAGTGGACTGCGATAGGCTGATGATGATGAAGTATTCTTTTTAATACCATGAAGAGATCACGTTTGTATAAAATAAGGGGAGATTAGTTATGGCGTTAAACATGAAGAGGAAAGATTGCTATGCGTTTACAGATATAAATTACTGATACTATCTATATATTTGTAAACAAGCCACACACGACTGCGCTGACCCGTAATCCATGTGCTATGCCCGAGATTGCAAGTGACAAATAAATGTCATTTGTACGATTATGACGATGCTATTTACGGGTCTTTGAGATAAAGCGTTACCATCGACATAGTAAAGTAAAGTATCAGCCTATAAACTGTCCCACTGCAGGGCCAAGGCCTCCATCATAGAATTCAAGTTATCGCTACTATAATGGAATTAGGGTTGATCACCACGCTTGCCAAATGCGGATTGGTGATCACAAACCCGATCTATGTTCGAAGAATTCACAACATACTTTTGCTCGTCTCGGGAATCGAACCCAGGACCTAGAGATCGCGGCCCGGTACTTAAATCACTAGACCAACAGGGTTATACAGGGGGTCGACATAGTAATTTATATATTATTAGTGGCCCGAGTTCACTTTGTTTTGGAACATTAGTTCCACTTTATACCAACAGATGCTGTCAGGTGTCGATTACATCGCGCAAGCGATTCGTGTTTTCTGACCAATACGCATTATCTCTATCTGTAGGATTTGCCTGGATTTACCTCTTTTTTATAAATAGAATAGATATATGTTTGTAAAACAAAATCCAAAATGGTGAAACCCAGCACTAAAATTGTAGATTCCTTGTGTGTGTGGAAATAAAACTCCAATTTTATTGTTGATGGCCACTGAAGTGCGCTTTTCACGCAATTACTTTGGTCATTGGCGCCGAAATAGAGATCACAAATATATCAAATCAAAATAACCCATTTAATTGTAAGTTACTTAGCTAGCTAAGTAACTTACAATTAAATGATTTATTGTACATAAATTAGTATTTCACAACATCACATACATTGATCTGACTCCGAGATAGGTAGCTCAAACACCTGTGTTACGGATATCAAGACCAACAGCGGAATTACAAATATACCTATACATTTAACACTTCTCTTTTTAACCCCCGACGCAAAAAAGCCGGGGTGTTATAAGTTTGACGTGTCTGTGTGTGTGTGTGTGTGTGTGTGTGTCTGTCTATGGCATCTAGCTCCCGAACAGATGAACCGATTTTGATTTTGTTTGATAGATGAATTAGGGGGGACTGTTGTTAGCTATGTTGGATAAAAATCAATCCAAGATGGCCGCCGCCACAAAGATATGGATTGTATGTTTTACCACAACTCCCACAATGAATATCATATAAAAAGGCTTGAGTAGCAGAATATATTTATTGGGACAAATTTCAAATCCAAGATGGATGGGATCGATGGATGGTTTTTGTTCAATTTTAAATTTTGTAAATACATACTTATAATACATAGAAAACAACCAGACATGTTCATGCACACAAATGCTTGTACAAAACGGGGTGCGGGGAGTGCGGGGATCGAACCCGCAACCCTTGGACCAAAGGCAGCGTTCACTACCACTGTTCCAAACATACATATTTATTTATTTTTCTCATTATTTAAATCAAACAATAATTCATAGAAACGCCCACCTATGATTTATCTACTAGCGATAATGCGACATAAATACTAGTTGGTATTGCAATATTATATTTGCGTAGAAACATTTGCGATAAACAGATTAAAATACTCATTATGTATAAAAATGATCATGGCTCTAAACAAACTTGTTTTTTTTTTAATTATTTTCATGAACGCATTTATCCTAGACCTCATCGTCGCTTTCAATTAGGTGTGATTCGTACAAAAAAACATGCAATTTAAAAATTGGTATGGTATTTTATGGGATCAATTTCTGGTTTCTTCCAAAAAAAAATAGGTATGGGTTTTTATGGTTCCTTCGTTATTTCCATTTAAGTATACAAGAAATAATTTTATATGAAATAAAATTTTCAATCTATTTTTACCATTACCTACAGGTTTCTGATATTTGTAGTTTCTGAAACGAGTAATCGCTTAGACTAGTGGCGGTATTATTAAGTTAGCAAGAAAACAGATAAGTCTATGTATTAATGTAAGAAAAGTATTTTCTGTTCGCGTAGAAACATAACTATAAGCAAGCAAACAAACTCTGTAACTAACAAACAAAGGCACAGACATAGAGTCTGTGGTATGTAATTAACCAAAAAAAAGAGACGTGTCCGTGATTCAGTTGGTCAGGGTCCCCGTTAAAGGGTTGCATCAGAAAGCAGTCGGTTCATTGTAAAATTCCAGACTCCCCAAATTCTGGATCATGGGTCCAGCTTATAGCGTATAGCAGCGTAGTGCATTAAAGCGAAAGCTATGGAGACAACTGGGTATTAGCACGGTGATCTCTTTAACACGTGATTGAGGCAGTGAAAAAGCCATCCTCAGATTATATTCTTGAAACAAAAAATACATATACAAATCACACGTAGTACAGCTGTACCACGTTTATAAGTTACATCGGCAAAATTCGTCTACGCAGAAGAGCAAGTTAAATCCGATTGATTATGGTTGCGAAAGCAGTTGGAACACAGACTTTATTGCGTTACGTTAAGATTAAATACAATTAATCCACAGAGGAAATGCTATCTCTCTCCTAACCGCACTCGCACCGAACATGGCGCTGACTGACGCATCAACCAATGAGAAAGTGTAATTTTTGACGCGCGTAAACGGAGCGTTGTGATTGGTTAAGATTATGCCGCAGTTTTCGAAAGTAAGACTTCTACGCAGGTACATTGGTGTAACTTACAAAATTGGTAAAACTGTACCATACACTACTTATATGAATTGTATTGTGTAATTTGAAACTGCTTGTCTTGAGGAAAAACAACCACAGATGGTTACCTGTCTAGAGTTTTAGCTAGGTAGGTAGGCCGACACATATTTTCCTGGTTGGATTACCGGTGGTGTTTCGGATTTTCCAACGTACTTTTACGTCCAAAGTCCAAATTCCCAGTTGGGTCAAAAGCCGTTGTTCCGCTAGGCAGTGCGCTTGGACCATAGTCATTCGTGGATTTGGTGAGCTGGTTCTAATTAAAAACCCTTACACATAAAAAACCATTTCACAATTCTTAGGCTCCGGATCCACTAGAAATGAGTGAGGATGTGTTGCGAGCAATGTTTGAAGCGATTATTGGCTCTTAAAAACACATGCCGTGGGAGAGTCGCTCTGCGGCAGGAATGGGCCGGCTCGACCGGAGTGATACCACGGCCTTACAGAAAACCGTCTTGAATTGATTAGAATAGACTAGACAACTACTTACAAAATGGAAAATAAGATATACTTGTAATGTAACTGGATACAGGCAATTACCAGTTCCTGAACTGCCTGCCTGAATAATAATAATCACACACACCCACGCACGCACGCACACACACACACTTGCACACGCATTCACGAACACACACACACACGCACGCACACACACACGTTTAATTCATGCATGCACTTTTTTGTATTTTGTTTTTCTTTTTCTCTTGTACAATTAAGATAAAATATAAAAATATTATCCATAAGGCCGTGTGGTCCCCGGCAGAGTAGAATAGGCCACCCTCACTCTTACCGAGGTGTCGTAAAAGGCGACTAATGTAAAGCTGCTAGCATGATCATCAGCACTCAGAGAAGGAAAACTCTGCATTTATATCAAAACCCTCGCCAACCCGTCTGCCAAGCGTGGTGAGTATGGCAATTACCCCTCATGTGATTGAGAGAGGCCCGTGCCCCAACAGTGGGGACTTAAATGGGCTGATGATGATGATGATCCATAAGTCATTAAAATACAAACCTTTACTTGTCAACTAAGACAATAAGTCTGAGGGTGGGGGCCTTGCGATCCGTAACACAGGGATTACCCTAGTATGGACACCAGTCTCTCACAAGGTTATACACCTCAAATATTATGTAACTTTAAGTAATGTATTGTTATTGACCTTTGTGATGAGAAAAATAAATGATTTATTTATTATTATTATTTATTTATTATTATTAATTGAAACGTTGGGTCGTGCTTCAGTTATCTGGAAGAGATTGCCACCGGGGATAAGATAATAATTATATCCATCAGTTTTATATCGCTAGTTTCGGTAGATAATGACCACTTTTGATTACCTACATAGGTACTCAACCGTGGCCACGCTTCGGCATGAATGGGCCGACTCGACCTGAGTGATGCTACACAAAAAACCGGCATGAAACGGCACTGTGTTGTGTTTCGCTGCGTGTGTGAGGGTCCCGGAGGCCCAATCCGAGGGCAAGGATGGTTTAAATGTTAGCAGCGCACTTTCGATTCCACTGGTGTCGGCGGCAGTTGCTTACCATCAGGTGATCCATCGGCTTGTCTGCCACCTATCACATAAAAAACCAAGCCTATACACAGATATAGATAATTAAGTACCTATCTCAATTACATTAAGTGGGTACTATTTTCTAGTCCCGAGTGAAAGATCATCGCCTATCTTTCTAACCTGTGTAACTCCTTTCATTATCTCCTATTCCCTGGTTACGCGTCTATCAGTATAATAAACTGTTACTATGTATTTTTGTTTATTTGTTTTATAATTTACTACAATGTTTTAGTATTTATATAGTTAGTATTTTTTATTTAATATAAAGTATATATTATATTTATCCAATGTCACTTTTTTTTCTGACTTGCACTGCCTTACCCTTTTTCAATTTGCTAAACTTTTCCTCTACCCTGAGGTTGACTGGAAGAGATTGCTATTAGCGATAAGACCGCCTATTCTACTAGCTATAATACCATATAATAATAAAACACGTTAAGCCATTGGTCCTGGTCCCGGTCGTGTCACACTGGTGTTCCATCGGAATATGAGTGCAAGAGAATAGAGAGTGCACTTGTGTTTGGGCACACATTTGAGCACTTAAATGTATCCTGCGTAAGTGGCTGGTCGTTGAGAGTGGCCGCCTTAGCCGAAATCGGTTGGAGGATATTATAATACCATAGACGAAGATCTGTACCTAAATTTTGTGCAATAAAGTGTGTCTATTGATAGATATTTCGTATTATATAATTTTTCGTAGCAATAATAGATAAATAGATTAAAAAAGAAAAATAAAAAAGGTCCTAAGCATAATGTATGAGAACAGTATATTTTAAACACCTAATTACAATAGTGTATCTACCTACCTGTTTGTCATTCAGTGACCTATTGAAATTCAAAACAAAATAGCCATTCGTACCTACATGATTCCGATTATACGATTCGATACTCTATTTATAATTCTGTTACACCGTGATCCGTGATTTTGTAATACTGCGGAATTGAGACGTCATGTTCCAAGTGACGATTTTGTGAACACTATCACTATTATTCGGCAGGTTAGAATAAAAAAAATAATTCCCGCGCAATTCCACGTCTTAATAAATGAGATAGTATTTTTAAAATTCAAAAATTCATTTTTTTTAATTCGGGCAACGTTAGGAGCCCATGGATGGGTTAGTAGAAATTAAAAATATAAAAGTTATGAGTGAGCTTCGTAAAAAATATTAGTTTTAATTTGATCTTTATTGTTTGTTGAAAATTATAATCCGATTTTCGAACTGTATTTGTCAAAAAGATTAGAATGAAGGGATATTGAAAACTGTTTTCCTTTTGTGTAAATAATTATTTATAGTTTACGTAATATTTTAGTATCTTAATCATAATAGCAGATTAAGTAGATACTAACCTACTTATAACATTTTAAGTTTGACGTGTGTTATTTTAACATAATACCTATCTACTACCTATTCCCATTAATTTCTTAGGTAGTAGATACGTCGTACCGTATCTACTTGTTATTTTCTTAAGTGTTTACTTTTACAATAATAACTAAGTAACAATGAGTAAACTAGTGTAATAATAACCATTGGATAATCCATATGTTTATGTAAACAATATTTACACACTTTTCTGTAGGTAGGTACATGTCTTTTCCCATTTTTAAAAGGAAAATAGTTTCACGAAATTAATTTAATTCTGATTAAAAACTTCTTACCGAAACATTGATAAAAAATCCAAACCACATTTCTCACTTTCAAAATCTCACGCGTTCTTTTTTCAAAATTGGCGCAAATTTTGACATTTCACTTTTTAATTCAATTTTTTTCTTTCGACGCGTCACTTTTTTTAAAACATTTTCTTAGCACTAGACAAACACGTATTAAGTTAGGGACATACCGACGGCCGCGATGACATACTGGCGCCAGAGCTGCCCCGACTCCATCCTATACGTCTGTTGGTTGACTGTGCCGGTCCCGACTGGGTCGTACGAGTATTCTCTATCGGCCATACGTCTTGCTGACGTCGCGCTACGTCAGGATACGTCACGCAGGGTGCAGGGTTTGGCAGAGTTCCAGTGAGTAAATCTGAAAGTAAATACACTGTTAATGGCTGTTGCCTTTGATCATGGTGATTTGTGAGATGTTATGGATCGTTTGGATTTAGGAACTTTGTTTAGTTTTTAAATACGATGTATTACTTATCTCTCAATATTTAATACAAGGTTACTTTGTGGATTATGGCTCCACGTTCAGATTAGAAGCATAACTAAATATTATATTTTTTATGGGCCATTCATGTGCCATAAGATGGGCCGTAGGTATCCTGGTATAGCAATAAAAATAATAGTTTTAAGTTTACAAAGGAAGATTTGGCGAAATACACTCGGACCAACCAAAGGGGACGATGGCCAATGAAGAAAGAGAAAGAACAGGGACATTATAATTCTCACAACATCTCCTACGTTGACCTGATTCCGTACTAAGTAGCTTAAGCACTTGTGCTACAGATATCAGACAACAGAGCATAATGAATAATACATTGCTAATAGCTATTCTCTCCTACTATATCTAACCTAACGTAACAAATTGGAGAGACCAAATATTCCAGTCTGCGTTGGCTAGGGCATCTAGAGAGGTTGCAGGGTGATCGAGCGATGAAGAAGAAATACATGGGACGGCCATAAAGCTCCCGGTTGGACGTCCGAGGTATCGCTGGAGGGACGAAGTGAGAAAGGACCTGCTTGGGCTGTAGATCGACGATTGGTAGGCCGTGGCCCAAAATAGACAGGAATGTCTTGTTGCGTTGGAGGCCAAGATCTACTACTGGTCGCTAAGCCATCAAAGCAAGTAAATAGTGTTAGCGGAATATTAAAATCGATTGACTAGGTACATCACAACGCGATATACGCACAACCCTAGTAACGTCACTCACTTATTTCTGTCAGATTTTTTTTCCATAAGATTCGCGCGTATTGTATTAGTAAAGACTGACCGGATGGCGCAATTGGTAGTGACCCTGCCTCTTACGCCAAAGGTCGTGGGTTCGATCCCCACCCTGGACAAACATTCGTGCGATGAACACTTGGGTTTGTTCAGTGTCTGGGTGTAATATATGTATTTAAGTATATATTTGTGTTCCTCTGTTGTCTGATATCTGTAACACAAGTGCTTACGCTACTTAGTACGGAATCAGGTCAACGTATGAGATGTTG
Organism: Marasmia exigua; assembly: GCA_019059595.1. Lineage (NCBI taxonomy): Eukaryota > Metazoa > Arthropoda > Insecta > Lepidoptera > Crambidae > Marasmia > Marasmia exigua. The sequence continues at coordinate 19,737,798 of CM032484.1, read as the reverse complement.
TGAGAATTATTTTAATTACTTGAAGTAAAACTGTAGTCCTACTAAAATGAGTTTCATTGTTAATAAGGTAAGTTTCTAAGTAAATAATGGGCGGCGGTATTCGCTTACCATCAGGTGATCCGTCTGCTCGTCTGCTACATATCACGTAGTAATATCACAAAAGTAAGTTTTCTACTATAGAATACTGAAATCAAAACTGTATTCTGTATTTTTTTATGTATTCTGCTCGTAATTTAAAAATTTGTATCACTCATAAATGCATAATAAGAAGGTGACGGGTAGGGCACACTAGCGATCGCCAATCGATTTTAATTTTTAGCTACTAAACCGGATCTCTTTTAAACAATTTCGGGGTTACAAACTCTTGGAAAACACTTATACCATTTATTAAATAACCATGCAAAAATGTTGGGTCCAACGCGCCACGAGCGGCCATTTTGGCTTGAATACATTTTTCGCGTACAAAAACGGACCCAATATTTGTGCATGGGTATTTAATAATTAGTATAAGTGTTTGCCGAGAGGTTGTAACCCTGAAATTGTTTAAAATAGATCCGGTTTAGTAGCTAAAAATTAAAATCGATTGGCATCGTTAGTGTGCCCTACCCGTCACTTTAAGGAAGGCATTATCAATATTATACAACTTTATAGGTAAGTAATAATTTGGTAAGTATTGATATAATACCTACTTACTTATCTAAATACAATTTGATTAACATTGATATCACTTCGGCTTATTTTGAAGTCAAAAGAGCACTTGTGTAAACAAACCATAGAGTAGGTAACTTTCAACTCCGAGAATACGTAATGAAAAAACAATCATTTATTTAACGCAAAACATACACAATATAAAAACTTAAAAATAAGAATAAAATAATTTATTCAGCGCCAAACATACATAAAAAAAAAAAAATGTAACGAAATGGACATTAGAATGGCACTGAAATGGGCTCCACTCAGCATGTGTCACAGTGTCTAAAGGACACCACGACGCTGGTCTTCCGTGGAGTCCAAGGAACTAAGGGACGTCACTGTGCGTGATGACGTCATAAAGTACATAAGTACATTTAACCTTATTTATTAAAAATAGACACAACCCTGTCTGCCATCAGGCTCTGGAACTCGCTACCTGATGACATCAAAAAGTCCTCCACCAAATTTTCATTCAAGCGTTCAGTTCGTGATCATTTTCTCCGCTCACTAGAAATTTAACTTAACTTTTTTTTTTTTCATTCCTTGTTTTTATGACTGCTGTGGCAAGATGTATTGTGTCTGTTTCAACCCTTTAATGCTTACAATGTAGTTTAGCCGGTATTCGTCGTTTCTGTTTTTTTTTATGAGTTAATTGTAGTATAAGTAGGTTTATTGTATTATGTAGTTATGTATGTATATTTAGTCATATTATATATTACTCACATGTATGTTTATGGATATAAATTTTAGTTAGCCGTCATACATATTTCTGCATCGCCTAATGGTTGCCTGGTAGATAATGCTGTATAGCATTAAGTCCGCCAATTGTACTTTACTTTCTTGTGCAATAAAGAATAAATAAATAAATAAATCATTACCTTACCCTATGGTTACTACTAAAGAAACAGCAATACTACTTGTAGTGCTTCAGCCTTAACTGATTACTCCGAATATAACATAGTTATGTCTAGAGTTACGATGTATGACTTTCTAAAGAATTCGTATATTGATTAGGTACCTACTACAAATACCAGTGCCACAAACAAGCCACAGAAAGTGGGCTTTAGCTGACAATGACATTGATAATGAAGAGTTCGTTGATCTACCTACGCGCTAGGCGGTATGTCATAACGTGTCTCAAGTCTAGAGAGATCACTGTGTGTGTCATTTTTTTTGTGACAGGTGGCAGACGAGCATACGGATTACCTGATTGTAGGCGATTGCCGCTGCCCATGTACACCCGCGATACCAGTGGAGACTTTGTTAGTGTCCACAATTTTAGAAAAGGTTTCTAAACGGGGTTTTTCTTCACCACCAAGCTACATTCTCACATTTGTCTCACGATCCACCCTGGGTGGACAAGCAGAGTGTGGATTGTAGGAAAGTGGGAAAATGGCCGATTTGAAACATCAGAGACGCGTGCTTGTCTTCAAACCTTATCCACTACGCTGTCGCTCTCATCAATTCAGCCAATAAATGTCCACTGCTGGACATAGGTCTCTCCCAATGTTCTCCCCACAGATCGGTCCTGTGTCGCCCGCATCCAATGGATTCCCGCGACCTTCACCAGAGCGTCAGTCCACCTTGTGGGGGGCGCCACGGCTTCGACCTCCTATACGCGATATAATTTATCTATCGCTCTCACAGCCCCACAATGTACAGATTGCTTAATGATTACAGCTCATAATAATTACGATAATCAGTTGAAAAGAATCCTCTTAACCTAATTGAATTGCCAAGACAGACTGAGATATGAGAAATATGCCATGTATTTTAAGATTTATCCTCAAAGCCAGGAAATAGTGATAAAAATAACTCTTGGATCGTATTTCTCAATTTCTATAACTATGCAATGATGGGATCATTACTTTGTGATCGGTGAGTCAGACACAGCTTGTATTGTCTAGACACAATGTTAAGAAAACACTGATCTAAAAAGTACAAAACAAGAAAATTGTCTCTGCTGAAATGATTATGCCGTATCGCCGTGGTCGTATGCCACATTGATTTTATTTTATTATTATAATGAATCTGTTTTGCTACAGTAGGTCGCATACGACCACGGCGATACGGCATAATCATTTCAGCAGAGACAATTTTCTTGTTTTGTACTTTTTAGATCGTCTTTTTTTGGTAGTCGGGTTTTAGTTTTTAAATTTTATTTTTATTTAACATATTTTTAGTTATGTAAGTATAAATACATATTTGAAATGTGCTAAAAAAGCTCTTTCATTTGATACCCCACACGGTACCGTCAAGCAAATTTTTTTTAGTTCCTTACTCTAAGGTCCCTAGAGGGCGCTGGAATAAATTTAGCGTGACGTCATATTGCCTATAACCAGAAGACAACCAAGACGCTTCTAACGACACCTCATTTGTTGAAATATGATAACTAGTTTAGAAGTTACGTGGAAACAGATGAACATACATACATACATACATAGCCTGTCAAAATCATAACCCTCCTTTTGAGGCTATGTCCAGCAGTGGACGTCTATTGGCTGAAATGATGATGATGATGATGAACTGAACTCCGCGAGACTCTTAATTTTTTTTTTTTAATAATTTTTATACAGATTTGATATAGTTTTGTACAAGTTATCGGTACCTATGTAGCATTCGTTTCTTCAACTATAAGGTGTTATCGACTTAAAAAATTAAGTTGTTTGGTTTGTTTTTAAATAATTTCAGTAGGTAATTTTCTAATCACTAGGTATGTCAATATCTTCCAAATATTATAAAATAATGAATAGTCATATCATATAATGATCTGATAGAGATACCTATCAGATAAATTATTCAATAACGATATTACGTGATTGATAAAAAATTGATTAAAAATGTAAATAAGAATTAACATTTTTTTTTGTCTCGAAGGGAAAATGCTTTGCGCACCGTCCCGTCGGGTGGGGGGACCTGGCGGGGTGTGTGGGACTCCCTCTGTGAAGGTGGCCCAGAGGTACACCCACTAAAAACCCTACGACGCCCGCCTCTTTTGACTTAGGCGAGGCCTACGGTCACTCATCAGTCCGTATGACCCCGCTTGCGGCCAACGACCACCCAAACGAAATGGGCAGACCTCCTCAGAGGGGTGCAGGAATAGCACCCACTCCTACCACCAGAAGGCGCACCGGCGTGCAGTGCGCTATCCACCTTTGTTAGGTTTCATTATGGGATGGCCGGTGCCTCCGCACCAGTCATCCAAGACCTTCCGGGCGAACCATTGCCCTGACGAGCCCCTCTTCTGCCTCGCCCCCGTCGCAGTCGAAGAGCGAGCGGATCTCGCTCCCTCTCTCGTTCAGCTACCTCCTTCTGCTCCATCCCTTCCTCGCAGAAGGAAGCTACCGCATTCCATGCACTCGCGCTGCTAACCATTTTTTCAAGAACGGTTGGTAACGAGAGGTCTTCGCCACCCAGAGCCGTGGCTAATGTTGTCCTCGGCAAAGCCCATGCCGGGCAGTCCATCATTGTGTGCTGTGCCGTGTCTTCGGCACAATTACAATGGTGACACCCTGGGTCAATTCTGCGCCGGCGATAAGACACAGATATCTCTCAAAGCAACCGTGCCCCGAGAGGATTTGCGTCAGCCGGTAGCTCATTGACCCCCAACTTCACCCAACCCATCTTTCTAAAATGGGTCGGACCGCCTCCAGAATCCGATGTAGCGACCCAGCACCTGCAGCACCTGATTCCTCAAGCCGCCGTCTCCAATCGCCCAGAGCCGTATCCTGGGCTGTTTTTCGCCACCGCACTACCGTGTCAGGTGGGGGAAATAAGAATTAACATAACCTAACTACCTATTGTTTATTAAATCTCTGTTTGTTCCTAATAAGGCTAAATTGTCGAAAAAAGCTGATTCCACGTAGTTCCCGCCCCCAGTAAAGCCGTTGGTCCTGACACTTTGACTACGTTCTCCTAGTATTTTTTGGCTTCCTGTCTATAATTATAATTCTTAAGGAAGTACATAAGTAGCTTATAAATAAATGCACATTGAACTAGGGTTGTCAACTGTAGATTTTTTTTAAATCTTGTCAGTCCATTATTAAATATTGTATACGTTTTCAATCAACGATCAAAATTAGAAATAAAATTACAATTTTAATATCGATGGCTTAGTTCACAATTGTACTAACTACAGATTTGTAAATTTTGCAGGAGAGCATTTTTTAGTTTTTTAAAGTTTGAAAGTGGACAGGTCGAAAGCAAAGTCATATAATATAAAACAATATGAGTCTATTCATTGCAGTGATTCTTTAATTTTAACATACCCCAATATTGTTATATTAGTACAAGAAAAATTTACAAATCTGTAGTTAGTACAAATGTGAACTAAGCCATCGATATTACCTATCGACTGCCAGCTAACTTGTGAATAATATACCTAACACTAACAATAATATAGAAGTAAATATTTCTAACCATCAGTGGATCATGTTGTCTGACAATGAATGAAGTATAATTTAATTTAAAAAATACTTTTATGAATGTTCTAGGAATAGTTCAAGACGCTGGTGTAAGTAAAGGTTATATTATAACACCTATGTACCACACGTACGATCGATCTTTCTTAGGTACCTAATTTAAGTGTTTACGTTATGTTGCATTACTATTAAAATTATTATTATTAAATATATGTATGTCTAAGACAACAATATAGTTCCAGTAACTATTATGGCCTGTGTAAGAAACACCACTTGCTTCCCTTGGCTAAGCGTCGTGAGATTCCGAAGTACTTTACTTGATAAAAATCGCATCCGGTGCAGTAGATTCATCCGTACCTAGTAGAACCTTCAGATCCTCCCCCCTTCTCCATATTCCATCATGGTCTACTAACTATCGTAGGGATTCGTATATGTTGCGAGCGAGTAATCTTTAATAGCTTAAAACATTTGGACATCGATATATTTACTATTAGTGTGGCTAGGGCGAGAAAGACGCTGTTGGCATCTTTCGATAAAATGTAACATGACCCGAACATTAATGTCTACAAATTTGTCAAATTTCCTCATAAGATCTTTACCCTAACTTAGTTTTCATTTGTTGAGCTTCAAAAATGCTCTATAATACAATTTTAGCTAACAAAGGTTTATTGAACGTATAAGAATAAGCCCTTAGTACCTACTTATTTATTTATTCAAGATCTGCCTTTGGTCCCTCTACCTGTGAGCCCTGTCTTTTGAACCAAATCAATCGAATTAATTAAAATTACAATACAATAGATCATTTTCCCTGTAAGATTGTATCGTGAATCCATTGAGTCATCTTTAATCTGAGATGATGACTGATGACGTTTTTTATTTCCGTGTATTTCATTTTTATTACGATGGTTTTGATGTTTATTGTTGACATTACCTACCATTTCTCTACTAGGTGGAAAAGCAAAAATATCTATAGACACTAACTACTTACTTACTTATATTCTGATCAGTCATAATGTCTTTTTAGCGACGATTTTTTCATCCATAGGTAAACTGAATTAATAGTTTGAAAAAGTCACCAATGGTCAAATATCGCTACAATGTGTTTTTTGAGAAATAGCTTAACCAATAGTAAATTACAAAGATTATACCGTCACTATTAGTTAGACAGTTTAACATAGTTAATTTAACCAAAAGGTAACTAAATACGGGAAAAAAATTGCCCTTAGTATGCATTAAATATGCATTCTTTTCGCGCGCATTTCAGGGCTGCACATTACGGTGCGCGTGCGGCCGGAAGCGCAGAGATGACTAATGGCCGGCAGAGGACTTCCGCCCGCCATTTTCCTTTCCTCTTAGCACTCATTGATCTACTATTCACGTATTCGACACTTTTCCTCTCAGACATCATAAGACTACCTGTCATAGATATGCGACTGAGGCTCGATCGCCCAATCTTTATTCGTGAATAAGTCTATGGTATAACGTCAGATTTGTATAGAATGACAGCGCTATACCATAGATTTTGATTTAGACTCGGCCCTAAGCCTAGGCCCTACAAACAAAGTAAGCTCGCAGACAATATCTATCTATGTTAGGTATCATCTAATATAGATAGATATTGTCTGCGAGCTTACTTTGTTTGTTAGAGTCCCGTACTCAAAGAGTAAGAGTGATCTACAATGATCGGAGTATGCAGAGCTATTTTTGGCATTTTTTCAAATAATATGGACATGCCTGGTATCCCGGGAATCCCGAGATAAAGATATACTTTATACTATTAACACTTATTTTCGTTTATACATACGAGCATTAACATCAGCTCACGAACTTATTCATAAACGCTTTGTGATACCTACCATGCTAATTAAAAAAGTTCTATTTGTTCTTTCGGAATTCAAGACACGTACGTTAGATAGAAAGGAACAAACTGAAAGTAAATATGGTGGTATCGAACATTTATGGATAAGCTCTTTCATGATTAGAATGCGTTAAATATTTAACTCTAAAATAAAATTTTAATCCCGCGATCATAGTCAAAATCCTGGGGCATGTCCATATTAACATCTATGTTTGCGGTCAATGAACCCAAATAGCTGTACTAAAAACAGAATCACTATATAGCTAGCATAATACAGTCTCTTTAGCTGTCTGTCTCTATGTATCCTTAAATCTCCAAACTACGCAACGGATTAACGGATCATGATGCGGTTTTTTTTAAAAGATAAAGCATCTAAAGAGGAATGTTTATAGGTATGTATAATAATATAATACCACCCGTGCGAAGCCGGGGCAGGTTACAAGTAACAAACGTCATTTTTTGCCGGTTTTGTTCAAAGTAATATCGGAAAATAGAGTAGATGCTGGGTAGGCCCGGAATTTAAGGTTGACATTATAATAAATATGATATACCTAACTATGGATACTCACTAACTTCAAACTTCAAATAGTTTTATTGCCAGTTAAGTGTTACAATGGGGTGTTACAATAAATAATGCTGCTTTACTACTTAACCACCTTGTACAGGCATTGCAATATCTAAGTATGCTTATACATTGAGTTATATAATGATTGTAAACGTATTTACTAAAAATTATTCAACTGGTTTGACACACCTGTCGGAAGGTTATGAAAAAAGTAAATTTTGCGTTCTAACGCATCTCTGTGGCACACTTTCATTGGGTCAAAATAGCATTCTGAAGACAGTTACTGACAGATACACTGCACCTATCTGGCGGTGCTTGATAGAGAGAGTGATCAAATATTTTTTTCGTCAATTATTGTGTCCCCAACCTCAACCTATTATTCGTCATCATCAGCCCATTTAACCCAGTCCCCACTGCTGGGGCACGGGCCTCCCTCAATCACATGAGGGGTAATTGCCATACTCACCACGCTTGGCAGACGGGTTGGCGAGGGTTTAGATATAAATGCAGAGTTTTCCTTCTCTGGGTGCTGATGAACATGCCAGCAGCTTTACCTTAGTCGCCTTTTACGATACCTCGGTAAGAGTGAGGGTGGCCTATTCTACTCTGCCGGGGACCACACGGCCAACCTATTATTATTACTATACTAACGTAGCTTCTAAGATCTTTGTAATACTACCTAATTCCTTCCTATGAGCCAATCGTTTGCTCGAAATAAACAATTTTTATTTTATTTATTTATTTTATTAGGTACCTATACAAGTGGATACCTATAGATACATATAGAGGGAAAGACATGTCTACATCATGAGATAAACTGGCTACGAACATTTGCTCTTGAAATACGCTAATTTGCATAAATCTTCAGTTTGGAAGATCACCAGATGCAAGTAGGTAGGTAGGTACATACATAGATGCATCTGGGAAGTGTTCGGGCCGAATTATGTTTGTCAGGTGTGCGTTAGAGCAATGACAAGGGGATTATGAAGATTTAGTTACGAAATATAGTCAATTTATTGGCGTAGAAAGATTCATGTTTTTAAAAGGATTGACGACCAGATTAAATGTTTGAGTTGTGTTCAAATGTAGAAATGTCTAATAATGTATTTCTATCAACATTTTGGTTATAGAGGAGTGCAAGTAGACGTCATTATGCGCAAATGCATGGTACAGTCAGCATCAATATGAACTATTATATTTTATATTAATTAAATAACTTAATAATTTTGTTTGAGGTGACGGGTAGGGCACACTAGCGACGCCAACCGATTTTAATTTTTAGCTACTAAGCCGGATCTATTTTAAACCCGAAATTGTTTAAAATAGATCCGGCTTAGTAGCTAAAAGTTACAACTTCTCGGCAAACACTTATACTATTTATTAAATAACTGTGCAAAAATGTTGGGTACAACGCTTACGCGAAAAATTAATTCACGCCAAAAGCGGCCACTTTTTTGCACAGTTATTTAGCAATAATAAATTTAAATATTGACCAGTATATAATAAGTATGGTTTCCAAGTAATATGCATAGGAATTGCTTATATTTTTAGGATTAAATCCTAAAAATAAATTACCTACTTTCTCACAAATAACTTTAGCGTGAAACAAAATGACCTGTCACAGGGATAAGTTGTCATGGTTCTCATTTTAAACTAGGGGTCCGGGTGGTTTAACTTAAGTATTATAGTTGGTATACTAAATAACGTTAAACTTACCTAGTATTGTTATAATTTTTATTCTAGTTCTTCAGTTATTCCCAGTATTAGTCCCACTACTTATTTTAAATCACGTTTTGGAATAAGAGGGTTCGCGTCTATTTAAAGCAACTCAAGCGCACATTTCACGGGAGTTCTTACATAGAATTTTTCCTTTAGTTATTTTACCACTAACATACAAGCCAATGATTGCTGGAGAATATCGTATAGGCGTTTGTTTTCTCTAGCGCGATATTATTTTACGATATTCAATAAGATTTTTTTAGAGAGTGACGGTAGCTCCCTAGTTCGGAACACGCCTTCGATACGGGGGAGCCGTGTTCGAATCTATATGCGTTTTTTTACCATTAGCTCGGCGGCGAGGGAAAACATCGTGAGGAAATCGGCACGTTTCGGATAGTTTCTGAAACGTGTACCTATGATACCTAATATAAATAGATATTGTCTGCGAGCTTACTTTGTTTGTTATAGGTCTGTACCCAAAGAATAAGGGTGAAGCACAATGATCGGAGTAGGTCGAGCTATTTTTGGCACCTGTGATTTTTTCACGTTTCTGAAACGTGTAACTATGATTCAGTTGGTCTGTTAAAGGATTGCGAAGGTCAGACGGCAGTCGCTTCATAGTAATTACCAGACTCCCCAAATCAAGATTCATGGTCCAAGCGTACCCCGGGCCCCAGAGCGACAGCTTTTGACGTTACTGCGAATTACATGCCAAGATGAGGAATATTTTTTGTTTTTCTAAATCACATGCCTTTATTGACCATAACACATAGAACAAAACAGATAAAACAAGGTACAGAGACAAAAAGTTGCGGCCAACAAGGCTCAGCGTCTGTATATGCTGCAACTGCCGCACACAGCAGTTGCAGCGCTGATTTTCAAGCTAGACCTTAGTTGACGCCTTTGCATTGAAAAAAATAATACTAAAGATTTAGATTTTTTTTTTAATTATGGCTGCTACTGTGTTGCCCACGGCGAACACTTATATAACTCTGCCAATGTCGAGCGATTAAAGAGACACGTTTTAATGAGAAATAGACCGGTGTAATGATATTTTAGTCATTCTGATTTTTATTTTTTAATTGAGGGTTACACCACCTAAAACAAAATAATAAAACGTATACAAACAAACAAACACGTATACAGCACAACATTATGAGGGAGATTCGGTAAGATTTAGAAAAGGAGGTTCTCAATTCGACATTTATATATTTTTACACCTGTCATCTCTTTATACGGCCCATAATGAGAGGGACGGTTAAAAAAGACTCAGTCGTAAATTAAATATTTTAGTCTACAGAAGAGTGGACCTAAGGTATCTTAGAGAAATTTAATATTTAACTGGATCGATTGTTTAGGTTTTTACCGGTTCAGTTCCCGGGCAATTCACGAAAAAATAAAAACATTTAGAAGCAGAATTTAATTCTATTCAAATATAAAGGAAACGTGCTATCTTACGATTTTAAGATAGTTTTCCTCCAGGGCGCAATGTATTTATTACACCATACACTAGGTATGTCACCGTACATACACCATGCCTATATTGGTGATAACTACAGTGCGACTACGATCAGATGGCACTTCAGTGACATTGATATGGGGCCGTCCATTAATCACGTGATCTTTTTTTAGCATTTTTTAAGGCCCCCTCCCCCTTGGTGATATGTAGTGAGGTTTAAAACTACCCCCCTCCCCCCCCTTCCCCAACATCACGTATATTTTTAGTACCTAAATCCTTACTAATATTATAAATCCGAAAGTAACTCTGTCTGTCTGTCTGTCTGTCTGCTACTCTTTCACGCCAAAACTACTCAACGGATTTAAATGAAATTTGGTATACAGATAATCTAGACCCTGAGAAAGAACATAGGCTACTTTTTATTGCGAAAAGGGGCTTGTAAGGGGTTGAAAGGGGGGTTAAAAGTTACTTTTCCACGCGGACGAAGTCGCGGGCGGCCGCTAGTACAGGTATAAACTATAATTTTTTTTTAAATTCTGAAATTAAGGACCATGATAAAAATGTCTACACTAGGATGCAAGTTCTTTTTGATTGCAATAAAAACAATAATAAACGAAGAGTGTAATCATACGAAAAACGTTGGACGAATAAATAAATACACGGGATATCTTACACCCCCCTCCCCCTTGTGTTTTTTTCATGATTTTTATCAAAACCCCTCCCCCACCCCCTTTCAAGCCTCACGTGATTAATGGACAACCCCTATGGGGGCGTTGTAGCATGGGAGGTGATTCCTGACATAGCTTCCGTTGTACCTAATTGCAACTTGGGATCTTCTCTTGCTTATCATCAGGCTGAGGAGAGTCAATATACTGAGCGAAAATGTCAAAACAGCATTAGTTTCGACTTTTGCCACGTGAGAAATAACCTGTAGTTGTGATCAGACTGTACTTTGTAATATTGAGGATAATTAAATAGATATTCCGGTCATGACTTACGGTGCCGAGACGTGGACACTCACGGCTGGACTAGTCCACCGGTTCAAAGTCGCTCAAAGAGCTATGGAAAGGGCTATGCTCGGAGTATCTCTGAAGGACCGCATCAGAAATGATGTAATCCGACAGAGAACCAGAGCCACCGACATAGCCCACCGAATTAGCAAACTGAAGTGGCAGTGGGCTGGTCATATTAGCCGCAGAACTGACAGCCGTTGGAGCCGTAAAGTCCTCGAGTGGAGACCGCGACTCGGTAAGCGTAGTGTAGGACGCCCTGCGACAAGATGGGATGATGACATTCGAAGGCTGGCTGGTGTGGGCTGGATGAGAGTGGCCGAAAATCGGGAGCAGTGGCGTGCATTAGGGGAGACCTATGTCCAGCAGTGGACGAGTGTGGGTTGCTGATGATGATGATGAAATAAATATCTATTTAATAACACGTGGATAATAATTACCTCATTAACGTATCATTTTATCGCAATATCTTCCCGAGTGGCACAATATAACTTCATACCGATTCTGAAGCGCACTGTTAAGCTCGAGGACCCATATCTAAACAAACAACTCCACAAGTAGGTCTCTCGAGTGTAGGAATCTAGAAAAGATTTGACGACCTCGATGGCTGAGTGGCTATGGTGTTGTGCCTAAGAGTGCCGGACTCCCGGGTTTGATTTTTGGTGGCAGGCAGTAGATCATCTGATGATAGACGATTTCCGCCGGCAACGTCACAAGTGCGCTGCCATCATTTTCCCCTTCCCCTCGAATTGGGCCAGTGCTACCCTTACTCCCTCGGCGAAACAGTGCAAGCGCTGCTTCACGCCGGTTTTCTTTGAGGCCTTGGTGTCACTTGAGCTGGCCCATTCAAACCGAAACTAGCTGGTCGGTGTGAACGAAGAAAACTTTCTGATAGAGACAACAATATGTTTAAGAAGCTCTCAAAGTTAAGATGCGTTTGAATATTCTTGCGTAAGTGACAGCTACTAGGGCTGCGTGTATGTTGCTAAGCGTAGGTATAGTGATGCGGACAGACAAACAGACATCGATTTTCTTCCTATTTCATTGCTCATACACTGCCCATTTATAAGCTATACCAAATTCGGAGAAATATAGGATTAAAGCCGCGATCTTAAAATTTCAATATTCACAAAATTATTTCACGAGCAAAGAACTAGAACATACTAACAAAAAAAATATCCCGAAGAATTGAAAAACTCCTCCTTTTTTAAAGTCGGTTAAAAAAAAGGTTGTCTGGTAGAGATCGCTCCCAGCAATGAGACCGCCTAAATCGTACATTGTATCTCTGTATACCTAGTTTTTAAGTTTTGTATGTTGTGCAATAAAGAATATCTATCTATTATAGAATTTGCCGTGTGGTCCCCGGCAGAGTAGAATAGGCCACCCTCACTCTTACCGAGGTGTCGTAAAAGGCGACTAAGGTAAAGCTGCTGGCATGATCATCAGCACCCAGAGAAGGAAAACTCTGCATTTATATCAAAACCCTCGCCAACCCGTCTGCCAAGCGTGGTGAGTATGGCAATTACCCCTCATGTGATTGAGGGAGGCCCGTGCCCCAGCAGTGGAGACTTAAATGAGCTGACAATGATGACAATGAAAAATGATTATAGAATAAATTGTATCTATACACAATTATAAGTAATCACGTAATTTCTAATACTATTTAATATACTCGCAGGTGTGCACATGCAAACGAGTTAGGTAGGTCTAGCTACATAGGTACTAATAAATTAAGTTATTTATTAGGTATGTCTTGCATAATGGCTATAGAAGCATTCATAATAAGCAATAAGAATTCCATGCTGCAGGGCAAGTTAGAGATGAAATATTTTTACCTCCGTCCAATCCTACATGATTACTTAGTAACAAGCGAATAAAGAAAAAACCTTAGCTATTGTTACACAATAGGCCACCCTCACTCTTACCGAGGTGTCGTAAAAGGCGACTAAGGTAAAGTTGCTGGCATGATCATCAGCACCCAGAGAAGGAAAACTCTGCATTTATACCAAAACCCTCGCCAACCCGTCTGCCAAGCGTGGTGAGTATGGCAATTACCCCTCCTGTGATTGAGGGAGGCCCGTGCCCCAGCAGTGGGGACTTAAATGGGCTGACGATGACGATAATTGTTACACATTCTTATTTTTGTGCTTAAAGCATGCTACTTTTGAGCAAGTGCTACTTAGTAGCACTATATATATGTTAGTATATGAGTTCGGACGTGCTGCTAATAAGCATGCTAATTTTGAGCATCCTCAAAAATCGATCGGTCGATTTTTAAGCATGCTACCAGTAGTGCGGGTGGACGGGGGAGTGTGGCGGAGTGCTTTAGGCACGTGTAAACAGGTTTGCTTATTTTTAAGCATGCTAATAGATGGCTAATAGCATGCTTATTGATAGCAAATGTGAATAGTTCATTAAACATGCTCATATTTGGCATGCTTTTTAAGCATGCTATAAATGTGCATATGTTATTGCTACACGACATCGACTGGCGTGCTGGTGGCTGTTTATGAGCATGCTCAAAATTGCTTTATGGGAGACCGTCATACTCGCAAGCAAAACATCGCACGACTGCGAGGCGCGCGCACTCCACGCCGCTTATATTTATAACCTCGGCGCGAGAGGTCCGAGCGCGCCCTCTCTGTCTCTCCGTGGCCCTCCACATAAATACTGCGCGTCCTCCGGATGTAGTTCACAACTAATTTGTGATTGGCAATAAATAATGTGTTCTGATTTGTAGATTTATTTTAGCCAATAAGATGTAGGATTGGTTTTAATATAAATAGTTGTAAGTTGTAAATAAAATCAATACGAATCTGGACTTCGATTTTTACTCATCTCCTCTTCACTAGAACACGAACCACAACAGCTTATTTGTAGCACGTCCGTCCACACATGCTACTAAGTAGCACTTGCTCAAAAGTAGCATGCTTTAAGCATAAAAATAAGCATTTGTAACAGTACCGTAACTTTGAAAGGTAACTTCACCACCAGACCAGACCCACTACACTGACTGAGGCTGAATCATGATGAATCATGGACCGTGGGAGAGCCACGATTCAGCATGGATGGGCCGGCCCGACCGGAGTGATACCACGGCCTCACAGAAAACCGGCGTGAAGCAGCACTGTGCTGTGTTTCGCTGCGTAAGTTAGGGTACCGGAGGAAAGGGGGGCGTGAAGGTTGGCAGCGCACTTGTGACTCTACTGGTGTCGCGGGTGTCTATGGGCGTCCGCAATCGCTTACCATTAGGCGATCCGTCTTCTCGTCTGCCACCTATCACATAAAAAAAATCACCTCACCCCAGAGCCTAACGTGGAAATATGGACATATATATGAAAAATCCAGTGGTGCATGTCCGGATACGAGTCTGCGACCTCCCGTTAAAGAAGGCGCCCGTCCGTCCACTGAGTTATCATCACATTTTTATCTCAATACTATCTGTAGGATTATTATGTTAACAGTGATATTCAATCAGCGGTTTATAAATCATACCGACTTGATTATAATTTTATCTTAATATCTTGAACTGCAACATAGATGAAAGAATTATAATAATATGAAAGAATTATCCATAAATATCACACAAATGCGACAGCCGAGTGTAGGTACAGTCAGTATCAAAAGTAGCTGCTGAACACTTTAGTACCATGTCAAAGTAGCCGTTCTGCCTATTATAGTCAGTTTCTAAAGGGTACGTACAAAATGTTACTTCGACATGGTACTAATGTGTTATGCTACTTTTGATGCTGTCCGTACAATGTATATCCTTGTTATTAGCAAAATCAACATGTAAGAAACAATGCGTAATTAATTCAGCGTAACCACAGTAAAAAAAACAATTTACATAATTGTTAAATATTTATTATTTACTTATTACCTTCTTCATGTATTATAAATCCCATAAAAAACAAAACTTGCCAAAAAATCCAAGCCTCGCACTCAGTTGTTCTACCGTGAAAAGTTGTGAGATCTATATTTTACCAAGTCGGTTATTAACTTGACAATCTAATATTTATTTTTTAATAATATAATAATAATTCTCACAACATCTCATACGTTGACCTGATTCCGTACTAAGTAGCTTAAGCACTTGTGTTACAGATATCAGACAACAGAGGAACACAAATATATACTTAAATACATATATTACACCCAGACACCGAACAAACACAAGTGTTCATCGCACGAATGTTTGTCCAGGGTGGGGATCGAACCCACGACCTTTGGCGTAAGAGGCAGGGTCACTACCAATTGCGCTATCCGGTCAGTCAATAGTTTTGTCTTAACACTCAAATCTATTTGTGTTCTAAATTTCAGGCTTCTATGTCTGCTAGAAGTGCCTTAGACTTATGATGATCGGTAAGGCCGTCAGTCAGTGAGTGACATAGTTCAGAAACTTTAACAAGTTGTCATTCTTAAACTACTGGTTCAAATTGACTGACATTTTTAATATACCGTGTTTATACAATGCCTGATTAGTTACTGAAAATTCAGGCTTCTTGTTTTATCCACAACGAAATTATAGGGGGTCGAAAATAGCCTGAATTGCTTCGAGAAAAGGATGGTACGCACGGCCGCTTTTTTTGCTCGACTTGGCGGGGGCACCGCTGTGCCCCCAGTTTAATAACCTAAATTGTCTCAGAATAATGTTTTTTACCATCAATGTATGTACACTTTGGAATGCAATAAGTAATTGAGTATTCAGTTTTTTTATGTGACGTATTCAGTTTTGAGTACTCAGTTATTTTTATGTGACGTGCAGGCAGATCACCTGAGGGCAAGCGACTGCCGCCGCCCATGGACACCCCACAGGAGTCAGAAGTGGCTGCCAACCTTTATACCCCCCTTTCCCCCGGATTGGGCCTCCGGAACCCTCACTCACGGAGCGAAACACAGCACAGTGCTGCTTTACGCCGGTTTTCTGTGCGGCCGTGGTATCACTTTGGTTGAGCCGGCTTATTCATGCCCAGGCGTGGCTCTCCCACAGTCAAAACGGCCTTTACGGAAAGAATCAACGCTATACGAGAAGGCTTGCTGTGATCGATTATACTGTGGCGTAATTAAGTGATTTAATTATATATTGTATGTATAACATTACTAGTCACACACGTGAATAAATATTTAATAATTCAACGCAGTCTCCCTGCGTGATCGTATCAGAAATGATGAGATCCGCAGGAGAACTAAGGTTACAGACATAGCCCAAAGAATTGCATGCCTCAAGTGGCAATGGGCAGGGCACATAGCGAGGAGAACAGACGGTCGTTGGGGCGGAAAGGTCTTCGAGTGGAGGCCACGTACAGGAAGTCGCAGCCGTGGCGCCCCCCACAAGGTGGACCGACGATCTGGTGAAGATCGCGGGAATCCATTGGATGCGGGCGGCACAGGACCGATCTGTGTGGAGAACATTGGGGGAGGCCTATGTCCAGCAGTGGACGTCTATTGGCTGAAATGATGATGATGATGATGAATTCAACGCATCTAAAAGTTCAATACAATATTTCCTTAAAATACTTGTTTTTTATAAAGTAGTCCACTTAACCTTCCTTCCCCTACGTTCAATCATTTTTAATCTTTCCTATCGATAAATCTGGACGAACGCTAAAATATTTCTGATAAATAAGATAACTAATATTAAAAAGTTCTGATTAGAATCATGAGATAAAGTTTAATATTTTTTCTGACTTTTCAAGTACAACGTACAACCACACATCCAAGTATACATAACTTATCAAATTTATTCATTCGAATTCGCTCCATATGGTGACGGGTAGGGCACACTAGCGACGCCAATAAACCGGATATCTTTCTAACTATTTCGAAGCTGCAGCCTCTCGGAAAATACTTTTTATTTAATACTTATTAAATTTTTAATTAAAACACTATTTCTGAATCAGAATCACAATCTTTATTGCTTACTCGTATAACTGTAGGTTACAATTTGCGGGTGACATTGCAACATTATTAAATACAACAATAGTTTACCCATATCGGGTAAGCAATACTTAGGAATTACAACTTAAAATATAAAATAGAAACTAGAAATAGAAATTTTAGTGTTTACAGTTGAAATATGCATTTAAATTATAAAATACATTTTCAGTTAACCACTTTTAAGGCGTGGCAAATGGTTAAAGATTTTAATACCTGTGCAAAAGGTGCTTTTTTAATATATATATAGTTATTTATTTAATACTCATACTAAACTTTTGGTTTGGGTTTGCTTTTGTACTCGAAAGTGCAAAAACAGATAAAAAAGTAGTATTACCCGTCGCCTTAAGGTGACGGGTAGGGCACACTAGCGACGCCAATCGATTTTAATTTTTAGCTACTAAACCGGATCTATTTTAAACAATTTCGGGGCTACAATCCTGTCGGCAAGCACTTATACTATTTATTACATAACCATGCACAAATGTAGGGTACAACGCGTACGCGAAAAATTGATTCATGTTAAAAGCGGCCACTTTCGCGTACAAAAACCGACCCAACATTTGTGCATGGTTATTTAATAAATAGTATAAGTGTTTGTTTGTTTTAGACCCGTGTGGTCCCCGGCAGAGTAGAATAGGCCACCCTCACTCTTACCGAGGTGTCGTAAAAGGCGACTAAGGTAAAGCTGCTGGCTGGTCATCAGCACCCAGAGAAGGAAAACTCCGCATTTATATCAAAACCCTCGCCAACCCGTCTTCCACGCGTTGTGAGTATGGCAATTACCCCTCATGTGATTGAGGGAGGCCCGTGCCCCAGCAGTGGGGACTTAAATGGGCTGATGATGATGATGATAAGTGTTTGCCGAGAAGTTGTAACCTCGAAATTGTTTAAAATAGACCAAGTTTAGTAGCTAAAAATTAAAATCGATTGGCGTCGCTCGCTAGTGTGCTCTACCCGTCACCTTAATATCCAACACTTTCGGCTCAATATCAATTGAGGATTTCTGACAGATTGTAGTAAAATTATGTGTGTTGTACTTTGAGGAGATGAGAATCTCCCTTTAATATTGTGTCGTCTTTGTGTATGTTTTGTTCTGTTTTGGTTTTAGATGGTGTTTGGTGCAAAACTCTATTAAAATAAATATTAAAAGGATTTAAACTCGCCACACCGGTCAATAACCATAAAAATAACGTGTCTCTCTAATCACTCGACACTGGCAGAGTCATTATGTGTTCGCCACGAGCAACACCAGTAGCAGCCACTGATTAAAAAAAAAATACTTTGAGGAGATTATCATATGTCTAAAAAGAGCTATTACCTACCTAATAAGATTTCTTGATTATCTCTTCATCTTATTTTGATTTTTTGGAAATAAGAGATAAAATTGTGTGATCTTTACCGCACGTTAGGTATATCCAGATTAATCTATGTTTATTTCGATACTTAAAATAATCTTTTCTGATAAGTAATCTGATGAAATCGTAACTTTGTTTTTTTAATGTGATAAGTGGCAGACGAGCAGACGGATCACCTGATGGTAACAGTGGAGTCACAATGACGCTGCCGACCTTTAAGCCCCCTTTCTCCCGGATTAGGCCTCCGCTACCCTCGCGAAACACAGCACAATGCTGCTTCACGCCGGTTTTCTGTGAGGCTGTGCTATCAATACGAGCCAGCCCATTCTTTCCAAAGCGTGGCTCTTCCACGGTTATATTTATGAAAAAAAATGTCAGAAATATATTTTGACTTTTTTTTTCACTTAGATTAGGTAAAGTTAAATAAACAAAATCAATTTTGACCCTTGACACAAAAGTTACGATAGGAATCAGTTTAAAGTGACGGGTAGGGCACACTAGCGACGCCAATAGATTTTAATTTTTAGCTACTAAACCGGATCTATTTTAAACCATTTCGGGGTTACAACCTCTTGGCAAACACTTATACTATTTATTGAATAACCATGCAGAAATGTTGTCTTCTTCCCCGGTCGTTTGTTCCAACAAGCCACGCTTCGGCATGAATAGGCCGGCTCGAGCGGAGTGATACAACGGCCTCACAGAAAACCGGCGTGAAGCAGCACTGTGCTGTGTTTCGCTGCGTGTTTGAGGGTACCGGAGGCTCAATCCAGGGGAAGGGGGTTTCAAGGCAGGCAGCGCACTTATGACTCCACTGGTGTCGCGGGTGTCCATCGGCAATCGCTTACCATCAGGTGATACGCCTGCTCGTCTGTATCACATAATAAAAAAAAATCGGTCAACCCAGTCACAAAGTACCTACTTAGGAAAATATTTAGCCCAGTTTTGGAAAACGTGTTTGTTTATAAAAGAAGAAGCATCTCGCGGGCCAGTATGGCGGCGCCAATGGAGGTGATGCCTTGACATCGCTTCCGTTGTGATTGCAACGTGGGCTCTTCTCTTACGTACCATCAGGCTGAGGAGAGCCAATATACTGTGCCTCTATATAAAAAAAAATAATGGAAACAAAAACTTACTTCTTAAATTAGCACTGACCACTTTAGTCACTTATAAAAACTAAATATTCCAAAACTGTTTACTTTATCCGATTTGAAACTTTGAAAATCGAAGTTTAATAAATAACTTTTTTTTACGTAAATCGCACAGTTTGGTTGGTCCGGTGGCCAGTGATAGCACTGACGATAAGTACTTGCAATAGTTGATATACACCACACGATGCTTGTGCTGCTGATAAAATTACATGTACGTAATTACGAAATATTGACAGGACGGTGAAAGGGGAGGTTTGGGGTACTTAGTCCATATATTTTTAGTTTTGGTATAGAATACTTTGCAGTAGCGAATCAAGCACTTATCATGTTCAGTTTTTAAGTTTATTTATTTATTTATTTATTGTTTTTCAAAATCTACAGCTCTTAAATTATACTATTTAAAATTTATATACTACTTACAGCCAATAACAGATTTTGAATACATTGACAAACTTATATAAATACGACAGCCAAGGGGCAGCAAAAAAAGGGAAAAAAGAAAACAACCAATATAATTTGACAGTTGTGTACAGACAGCCACACATCAGGCTACTATAGTCCGTCAAAATTCTTCAATTGATATTGAGTCGAAAGTGTTTGACATTAAGGTGAGAAACGAATGAAGAGAATCTGACTGTTCCGCATACCTCGATGTGTGGCTGTACATACCTTGCACGTAATAATGTATTTATACATGTGTGTGTGTGTGTGTGTGTGTGTGTGTGTGTGTAAAGTTAACTTCGTAATACGGTATTCGACTATTTTTCTTTTATTTTTGTTATCAAAAGACCTCTCAATGATTGAAACATCGTTAAAAGAATTACTTGATTCTCATTTAAACTACCTGAGATATAACAACTTTAAAATCTCATTATTTTGGGCAAACCCAAAACGCTTCATACAAATGGCTACTTAGATGTGACGTCACACCTAAATATTTTGTATGCATTTCATTTGAATTTTGTAGGGTAGCTATATCAAATGTTTCGTTTATGTCAATGGTTATATTATAGTAGTTGGTGCAAATTGCATGGGTTATTCAATGGTATAATTATTTTTTAATAATTTCATACTTTTAAAATGGACTTGCCTATGAATCTTTGAATGACCGAAAACCGGCTAGACGTTATATTTTTAATTGAGAAATGTTGCAATTAGCACATATTTCCCTATATTTTGATAAAATATGTATATCTTGTAAAATCTCGAGCTTAGTCAAGTACCCCATTGGAGCTATGTACGGTACAGAGAGTAAAAAGGTTCGTCACTTAAATTTTCGCTTGCACGGCAAGAATCAGTTATACCAACATACCGTTTTAAAAAGATCTGCCAGCCTTCTTGAAATTTTCTTTACATCAAAAGGACTCAACTGTTTTTGATAAGCGTCTAACTAAATTTATACCTTGCTGTTTAACAGCGACTATAGATATGTACTTGCTGATTGTGAATCAAATAAATAAATTACTATTATATTATACTATTAATTATTATTATAAACAAGCAAATCTGAACTTTCTAATCTAACAGTTAAGCATAATTTTCTGTGCAACAGGTATCATTCTGACAAATTTACGAAAGGTAGTAAGTGTTCATAGCATATCAAACGAATCAATTTTAAAACTGACGTGCCTTTTTGTTCTTTGACTGTACTATTGACTAACTATTCTGATTCTGATTCAGTTCGCGAATTAATTGTGTTTTATCGCGTATTAATTGTTTTTTATCCATACAAATTTCAGTTTAAAAATTAACATATTAACTGATTTAATTGTGTTGTGTTGGAAATTTCTCTTTGGGGGAGGCCTACTTCCAGCAGTGGACGGCGATAGGCTGATTGACTTGACTTGACTTGACTTGACTCGACTTGTGTTGGAAATAAAACTTAGTGTAACCGGCTGTTTGCGCTGCGACACCTCCCTAGTATAAATTCATACAACATCTCATACATTTACTTGATTCTATATAACTATACAATGAACAAACACAAGTATTTATAGTATATGGAACACGCAGCGTCATAAGAACCAGATCTGAAACCGGGACTTCTTGCAGAGCCTTATCTTATCTTATCTGTTAGGGGGTAATTTTCATGGGGCACGTCGACCCTAAGGGATCTTTTGTACCTCCCCTATCTTTTGCGCTCCTACTCACGAAAGATTCGTTTCATCAGCGTCACGATGTCTTTCGGATTGAAGTGCCTGTAGTCTCCTGGTTTAGGATAAGCGTTACCTAGAAGGCACATTCTGCCTCTGGCTAGTGAGTGGCGTTCACATAAAAGATGTTCTATGGTTTCCGTCTCCTCCTTGCATGCTTTGCAGAGCCTTAGGTTTAAAGTGCTATCCACTAACCACTGTGCAAGCGAGGGGGTCAATAATGAATATGATACGGTCTGACCGTATCATTCAGTATAATAACATTATCCAACAGTTGACGGCTACTTGGCAATCTCAGCGATTAGCCACGTATGCACGATATTAGTGTTCAAGTGTGTGCACAAACACAAGTGCACTCTCTATTTTCTAACTCTCACATTCCCATGGGACACCGACGTATAAATGAAGCAGGAGTAGAAAAAAGACGCCCTGTTGGTCTAATGGTTTAGGTACCGGGCTATGATCTCGGGGTCCTCGACCCGATATCGATCCCCGGTTCGAGCAAAAAGTATGTTTAGAATTTTTCAAACATAGCTCGGGTTTGTGATCACCAATCCGCATTAAGAAGCGTGCGTGGTGATTAAGCCTAATCCCATCATAGTAGCGATAATTTGAATTATATGATGGTGGCCACTGCAGGAGTGGGATAGTGTATAGGCTGATACTTAACTTATAATAAAGTGGGATTCAGTATAAATAAAGTGATATGATACAAGTGACCCCAGTCCCCCCACAATTACTATGATACATTATGGGTGTGTTTATTTATATTCTGACTTTTATATTTGCTATTTGATAGAGTTTTCATGTTACAGTAGAGGAAAACGATAATTCTAAGATTTATAATTATTGACGGAAAATGAGTAACATCATTAAGGAAACATTGTGATTGGTTGAGTGCTACTAAGTAAGTACGGAATCAGGTCAATGTATGAGATGTTGTGAGAATTATTATTACTATTTTTGTTTAAACATTTTTTTTTCCTCAAAATATTTTTTTTCAATATTTCGGATTAGACTGGGCTCACAGTCCTAAGCCAAGTGAGGCCCAGTTTCCAAGGTAGAATGATTTGTTGTTGAACTATCGTCCTGAAGGAACTTCCGAACTATACGGCAGGTGTTGAGAATCGCGGCTTTCTGCATTGTCATATAAGTGCTTTCAGGTAGGTCCAGATTTCTCTGAGACGCCAGGACCCCAATTCTCGTGCTTGTGATATTTAAATAAATAAATAAATAAATAAACTTTTATTTCGGATAACTCAGGTCCATATGTGTTAGTATAGGTCTTAATAAGCTAATGTTAGTAGGAGTAACAATTTTTTTATAGATTTTTATTTATATTATTTCCAATCACGAGAAATCGTAAGTTCCCGTGACTGTCATTCTGTTTACAAAAGATCTCCACAGTGGCGAATTAAGGCGATCCGCCAATGTCTTCAGAATGATATTGGGACTGTTCCTAACTCGGTTGATCAGGGAGTACGTTTTCTTACGAATGATGGCATCAAAGCCACTAGTTTGATACTCAGCGAACATCCCTGATGCACTGCAAAAACGTGGTAGACCCAGCATCATCCTGAAGACATTATTATATTGGATCCTCAAGACCTCCAGCGATCTTTTGGTGTGTTTGACCCACAGGTTCCCAGTGTACAGGTTCTGACAATAGGCTTTAAAAAGCGACACTTTAACATCTTCTGTACATAGGGAAAATCTGCGAGCCAACATATTACCCCGAACCGCTAGAGCCCTTCGCTCCCTTTCCATATCTTCATCGTCTTTGAGGTCACTGGTAATGACATGCCCAAGATATTTAAATTTCATACGACATATATCACTAAAACATAGTTTTTTTGTATGGTTTTTAGGTGATATCCGCCATGTTTTCAAAATGTCACGAGCACGAGAATTGGGCTCCAGCAAATGCTTAGGGTCGTGCCGTGTGGTCCCCGGCAGAGTAGAATATTCCACGATGAGCAATGAGGTCTTTATTGGTGCCAAATCTTTGTCCAAACAACGTATTCTCCGTACGATTATACACAAACACAACTCAATCAGTTATACATAGATTAATGGAAAATAACAGTTTTGCAATAATAGTTACTACCTACTCAGAGAATAATCACCAGTCATTTATTTTAGAGCCGTGTGGTCCCCGGCAGAGTAGAATAGGCCACCCTCACTCTTACCGAGCTGTCGTAAAAGGTGACTAAGGTAAAACTGCTGGCATGATCATCAGCACCCAGAGAAGGAAAACTCTGCATTTATATCAAAACCCTCGCCAACCCGTCTGCCAAGCGTGGTGAGTATGGCAATTACCCCTCATGTGATTGAGGGAGGCCCGTGCCCCAGCAGTGGGGACTTAAATGGGCTGATGATGATGATGATGATGAAATGCTTAGGGATTACTCCAGTGCTAGAGAGCACCAGCGGCACGATGTATACTTTGTTTATTATTATTATTGGGTTTCTTTGTAGGTTCTAGTACAATGTTTCAAGCTCGTTTGTAAGAAAGCATGTGCCTATACAGGAAGTACTTTTATTATACTTCCTACGGAAACAAATAAACGATTAATTAAATTATCTATACTATGCAGGATTTGCATTTGAGGAAATTGAATAACATTTTTAGAGCATATTGACATAATTCTGAAATTGGTCATATAACTACATTTCCCGATGGTAAGTGACTAATGATATCACCACCATGATTATCTACTAAATGTAAAGACTCGTGGTAGGTTCAGGGGCGTCTTTACCTATACAACCTGTGCGGATAAAGAATGGGATCAGAAATGGCGGCGCATCTATTCACTTCTCGCTCGCACACTATTTGCGTCTATACTCGCACTCGTGGGGTGCGAATATAGACGCAAATAGTGTGCGAGCGAGAAGTGAATGGATGCGCCGCCATTTCTGATCCCATTCTTTATCCGCACAGGTAGTATATAGTGTAGGGGGTGCGGTGCACCCGGGCGCCGAGAGCCCCTCGCTAAACATAGAGCCTCCACTGTAACGCTCCGCAAGGGCGCGAGTACTGATCGTTCTCCTCATCTTAGCGTGCGATTCCCAGTTGCGTGCAATGCTGTCGCTTCGAAGCCCGGTGTACGCTTGGACCATGATATAGGATTCTGGATGTCTCATAATCCAGAGTATCTCTTTGAGAAGCTAAAATTTACGCAAAGACAATCTCGGATCACTGATCGCCTCATTTGTCCTCCATTTAACACCGCTGCGTTCCGGGGTAGTTTCCGATACTCTGCAACTAAGTGTTGGAATAATATTCCACCACCAATAAGAAACTCCACCACAATTCACACCTTTAAGTTGAAATACAAGTCTTTTTTACTTATCTTACAGAAGAGTATATATAAAATTATTATATAGTAACCAGTTCATCTTACATAATTTTATATTTTACTATGTATTTATTTCCTAAATAATTTCGTTTTCCACATCTATGTGTAAGTACTTAGTGATATCTTTATGTGACTGATTTATTGCAATGTTTAAAAATAGCTGTCGTCGGCTGAGGCCGCGTGCCTCGTTCTTTTAGCATCCGCAGAATACCAGTGGTTTAGCGTGGCATAATGTGTGTCACGCTCAACCGTATACTGAGCGGAGATCATTTTGGTACCTATTATGTAATTACGTAGTTAATAAGTTTATATTTTGTTCTGTAAAAACCAAAAATTGTTGATACGATTATGTAATTATTGGTTCCAAATAAACATTTCTTCTTTCTTTCTTTCTTTCTTATAATTACAATGAAGCGACTGCCCATAGGTAAGTAGTCGAACATGTTCTAAGTATTCCATTTTCTTTGCGCATTTTGAAACAAGAGGGCGCCAGGTTATTGATTGCGCCCGAGCGCTTCTTGCGCTAGAGCCGCTCCTGGGTAGATTAAGAATGAAACATGACGCCATGTTCGGGTTTTAAAGAAGTTGTAAATTTCCCACATAAGCTTGTCAGTTTGTCAAGTACACGCAAAACAAGTTTAATAACAGAGTGCTACTTTAGAGTTATTTTATGTATGTAGGTATATTGTTTTTAGGGTTCCGTAGCCAAAATGGCAAAAATGGAACCCTTATAGTTTCGTCATGTCCGTCTGTCCGTCTGTCCGTCTGTCACAGCCGATTTACTCGGAAACTATAAGTACTACAGTGATGAAATTTGATGGGAATATGTGTTGTATGAACCGCTACAAAAATATGACACTAAATAGTAAAAAAAAGAATTGGGGGTGGGGCCCCCCATACATGTAACTGAGGGATGAAATTTTTTTTTTCGATGTACATACCCGTGTGGGGTATCAATGGAAAGGTCTTTTAAAATGATATAAAGTTTTCTAAAAAACATTTTTCTTAAAGTGAACGGTTTTTGAGATATCAGCTCTCAAAGTCGTAAAAAGTATGTCCCCCCCCCTCTATTTTTATAACTACGGGGTATAAAATTCTAAAAAAAATAGAGGTGATGCATGCTAATTAACTCTTTCAACGATTTTTGGTTTGATCAAAGTATCTCTTATAGTTTTTGAGATAGGTTGATTTAACTGTAATTTTGGACTTTGCTGCTACGGAACCCTTTGTGCGCGAGCCCGACTCGCACTTGGCCGGTTTTTTTTAATCTAGGTTGGAGATAATTTTATTGTTTTTGTTATTTATATTCTAAGCCCTCGCATCCGTACCCTCACACTCGACCTTAGAGGGGTAGGAGCGGCTGAAAATCAGCGCTGACCTTTGCCAGCATTAGCCGAGCCACTGCCTTTTGCTTTCCTTAGATTATTGTTAATATTTTAAAAACTAAGTATGTAAGTTAGATAAGTTCTAGTTTATATAAAAAATACCTATGTACCTGTTTTGTTTTATGAGAAAGCAATAAACGTATTTTTATTTATTTTATTTATTTATTCCGTTTGAATGTCAAACGGATCCTCCACTGAGCTTCCTAGTGGTAAATATAATTTAATTTTCAGAATATATATAAATGCACCATTTTTGTTAAGTACTACGAAAAAAACGCCCTGATGGTCTAGTGGGTTACCGGGCCGTAATCTCGGGGTCCTGGGTTCGATTCCCGGGTCGAGCGAAAAGTATGTTTCGAATTTTTCGAACATAGCTCGGGTTTGTGATCACCAATGCGCATTTGGCAAGCGTGGTGATTAAGCCTAAACCCATCATAGTAGTGATAACTTGATTTCTATGATGGAGGCCTTTGCCCTGCAGTGGGACAGTTTATAGGCTGATACTTTACTTTACTGCGAATTGATAAACGCTTGAACTACTAACCTCATTTATTTCTGTAGGCGATGTTAATACTAAATAAATAGAATAAAAACACTCTAACTACCTATTTACTTACCCTATTTATTAAGTTTTTTAAGCTTGTCCTACTAAGCTGGACCTATGTATGTTGTCTGCAATAAAGAAATTTGAATTTGAATTTGATGTTGTTGGTATGGCTGTGTGTACACGTTCTTAGGTTTCAATCTAGCTCTAAGTATATTGTTCTTAAGTTTGTATTTTTATCGATTGTCACCTGTTGTGTAGGTATGCCTTAAAAATTAAATAAATAAATATTTAAGTAGGTTTAGTAGTTAAGAATGTATATGTTGTTTGTAAGTTAGCCAAAGATCAATATTAACTTAGGTACTTAGTAAACACTATCTTAGAACATAATGCGTTTATTTAATAGGTTTCAACTTAATAGCAAATAACTTAACAGGTTACGCTGAGAAATCATGTGTGAATGCATAGTAATGTTTGTCAATTAATGATTTGCATTCAATATAATACCAGGAACAACATACTGGCGCAGTATAAAAAGCTAAGCTCTTATTAAACTGTGATAAAGGTATGTATAGTAGGTACATTTAACTGAAAAAACATTTATTTGCATTATATATGACTATGTGACTAGGTATATGGTAACATTACACCATCAAAATAACATAAGCGCCTTAGTAGGCATTGCAAATTGGCATAGAGGCAAACATTATTATTTTTATTATTAAATTTGTAAAAGTAAAGTATCAGCCTATAAACTGTCCCACTGCAGGGCAAAGGCCTCCATCATAGAAATCAAGTCATCGCTACTATGATGGGATTAGGCTTAATCACCACGCTTGCCAAATGCGGATTGGTGATCACAAACCCGAGCTATGTTCGAAAAATTCGAAACATACTTTTCGCTCGACCCGGGAATCGACCCAGGACCCCGAGATCACGGCCCGGTACTTAAACCATTAGACCAACAGATCGTCTTTTGTTACATACAAATTTGTAAT
Source organism: Marasmia exigua (assembly GCA_019059595.1). Taxonomy (NCBI): domain Eukaryota; kingdom Metazoa; phylum Arthropoda; class Insecta; order Lepidoptera; family Crambidae; genus Marasmia; species Marasmia exigua. Next base: position 19,709,191 of record CM032484.1, on the reverse strand, counting down.
ATGGTTGATATATTGTAATATATATGTTTTTGTTTTGAAAGTTTAACATTTTAAGCATTTGTAAAAGCTCAGCAGTGAGAGAAAGGATCGTGAGGTTTCCGTGAAGTCTGTTTTTAAACGGTTTTTTTTATGCTAGAGGCAGACAAACGAGCAAGCGAGTAACCTGATGGAAATTAATAAACGCCGCCCATGAACATCCGCTTCAAAACATCAGTTGACGACCCGTTGGGAACTGTGGTAGTAAACGCTGCCTCTGGTGCAAGGGTTGCGGGTTCGATCCCCGCACTGTACAAACATTTGTGTGCAAGAACATGTCTGTTTGTATTGGTCTGGGTGTTTTCTATATATTATAAGTATGTATTTACAAAAGAAAAGTATTATATGTATATATTTGTAATCCCACTGTTGATTCTGATATCCGTAACACAGGTGCTTGAGCTACCTATCTCGGAGTCAGATCAATGTATGCGATGTTGTCTAATATTATTAATTAATTATTATTATTATTTCTCACATTGTTGAGGTAATGACTTATTAATCTGGAATTTGAGTATAATCTAGAAATAGTATTTTTCATTTCGAAAAATGTTTTTTGTCGTATTTTTCTTTAGTCCATGGTTGCATAAAAAAGCCATAAAAGCCATTCCTAAAAGGTTTTACTGTAATGAACGATCTGAAAATCTTTAAGTAGTACATGTACCTACTAAGTAACATCGCTTTCACTAATACTGACTAACTAATTTAGACAATTATTACTCGGTATACTTTTATTAAAAAACATGTCTTCCTTTCTACAACCGTGTGGATATATAATTGTCAATTTCAATACACAACTATACACAAAAATATTGTCAACTTTCTTACTTGAAATCCCAGTGGTGAGCAGCGGAGGTGCACGCGCGCGCGCTGTCCCGGGTTCGAGCCGACTGTGTCCTCCAATCATTCCATTACCTAGTTATTGATAATCTCCCACAAACAACATTAACCAATGAAAGAATACCAATGAATACAGTATGTTACACTATAAGGTTCCGTACAAACTTTTGTACAGACTCCGAGCATAGCCCTCTCCATTGTATGGATAATCAGTCTGTAATCGACCCAACAATACTAGAACGACTGGATTTTTAGACAATCTGAGCGATCTACCATCTATATGAGGCTTGCTCCTCAATGGATGAATAAGATTCAAATCCGATTGATTCTTTTCAAATTTATATAAGCTAGTGCGTTCAGTAAAGCAATATAATAAGAAATTCTTAGTGGCAGCCCGAAGTCTGAAAGCTGGCGGTCTTGTACCCCCATGCCTCGGAAAGCACATTAAGCCGTTGTTCATGCGCCCAATCACTCTAGTCGTGTCACAGTAGTGTCCCATCGGAATTTGAGGGTAAGGGAATATAGAGCGCACTTGTGTTTGCGCACACACTTGAGCACTATAAAATATCCTGCGTACGTGGCTGATCGTTGAGATTGGCCGCCGTAGCCGTAATCGGTTGGAGGATTAAGTATATAAAGGTTGGCAGCGCACTTGTGACTGCACTGGTGTTGTAGGTAAGTATATTATTCCAGTTTCAGCTCTTTATTCTGTATTTTGTGCAATAAAAGTATTATTTTTCTGATGGAGAGTCATTTTACGTTGGTACCCGGGAATCGAACCCAGGACCCCGAGATCACGGCCCGGTAATTAAACCACTACCAACCGGGCGTCTCTTAGGGCGTCTCTCTGTCCTTAGGCAGGAAGTAAAGAGAAATGTTTAACAGGGTTTTTCCTTATAACGAGGAACTCTAATGAATAATATTGTATCACGTAGCGTGGAACATCGTAGAGTGGAGGGCACTTGAAGATATGCCGATTTTCCGATGAAGCGAAGGTGACCCATCAAGGAAATATTTACTTGCACTCTGTTTTAATTTATTGTGAAGAAGTTTTTGTGACTCTCGTGTGATTTCTGTGACTCACATATGTACGGACAGTCACACATAAAATGTATAGCAAAATATTATGAATGAATGAATGAATATACTTTTATTGCACTCAAAATAAAGTATGAAAACTTAAAACTAGATATTACAGGATATGTACAACGAAGGCGGCCTTATCACTATGAGCGATCTCTTCCAGGCAACCTTTGGATAACGGACACTTGATGAAGGTGTAGGGCGGTGCAATCTTAAATATTTATATACTTACACAGAAAGTTTAAATGCAAATACATAAATAAAATATGAATATACTAATACATACAATATATATAATATATATGATTAAAAAATACATAAATATAGCAACTAAAATAATAACAATGGATCCCAAAGCAGACGAATGATTCTCAGAGGAAAGGAAGAGATGGGTGAGAGGAAGTGGGAACAGTGGTCTCAAAGGGTCAGGAAATGTCATTTAATTTGGGCTTTAAAGATGGGTAGGGAATTGGATTGCCTGATTGTCAGAGGTAAAGCATTCCACAGTCGGATAGATGCACGGTGAAGGATTGGGAGTAGGATTGAGATGAATGAGGAGGGAACTTAAGATGGAGAAGTTTGGAAGAACGCATATGACCTCGAGTGGGCTGGAGAAACTGGAAACGCTCTTTGAGGTATGGTGGAGATTTGGGACTGAAAAGAATAGTATATAGTAAGGAAAGAATGTGGGAGTCACGACGAAGACGGATAGGAAGCCATTGTAGACGAGCTCTATACTTAGATATGTGGTCATACTTACGCAAGCCGAAAATAATACGTAAGCAATAGTTCTGGAGACGTTCGAGCTTGTTGAGTAGAACCTCATTTAGATCGAGATAGCAACAGTCGGCGTAGTCAAGAATTGGGAAAAGTAAGGTTTGTACTAGCGCAATTTTGGTGGGTATTGGTAAGAAATTACGGAGTCGATTTAGTGATCCAGCTGCTGCGAACAGTTTCTTACTAACTTCAGCAATTTGAGTAGTCCAGGATAGGGAACTGTCAATATGAATCCCAAGGTTCTTAACCGTTTTGCTGTAGGGGATTGGAATTCCGTCAAAAAGTATGCTTGGCAATGTGCTCCAATCAATCCTGGATAACAACCTTGAACTACCAATAACTATAACCTGCGTTTTTTTAGGGTTAACCAAGAGACCAAAAAATCTGCTCCACTGCCGAAATACGGTCTAAATCTGAATCAATAGCCTTTACAGCACTGGAGAGATCGCTTAGGCTACCCTGCGTATAAATTTGGAGATCGTCTGCATATAAGTGGTAGGAAGAAGTGACATTGTGGGTAATGGAATTTATGAAAATAGCAAAGAGTAGAGGAGACAGTACGCCACCTTGCGGCACGCCAGCACTAACGTCGCACCATGCGGAGGTAGATTCATCGGCACGGATGCGCTGCCGACGGCCATGCAAGTAACTTCGAAACCAGTCAGTTACCATTGGAGATATGTTAAGAGAAAAGAGCAAACCAAGCAGGATGTCAAAATCCACAGTGTTAAAGGCGTTGCTGAAATCCAGCAGTGCTAAGACGGTGAGTTGGTTTTCGTCCATACCATGACGAATGACATCTGTGATTTTGATCAACGCTGTAGCCGCACTATGACCTGGACGGAACCCGGACTGGAAAGGATTTAAAAGTTGGTTATTACCCAGGAAACAGCTGAGCTGCTGATGCACAATACGTTCTAGGACCTTTGAAAGGAAAGGAAGGATTGAGATGGGTCTATAATCAGAGTAGGAAGTGGGGTTTCGCTTCTTGGGGAGAGGGATAATCTGGGCGTCTTTCCACGCTGTGGGAAAGGTGCTCGTGGAGAGAGAATGATTTAGGATATGCGTTATAATAGGAGATAATTATTTAGTATAATTAATTTTAAGTTGTTATCCTAAATAAAATTGTTATTAAAAAAAAAATTTATGCAATGTTTATAACGATTTATAATCATTTGCCAATTTAAAAAGTACCTAAGTATTTGTATCAATTTAAAAAGCACCTCAAAGAGTGGCTTCTTAAAAAGTCCTACTACGCAATTTATGACTATAAATTTAACACTATAATTTAATTTGAATTTAATGAATTGTAGTAATGTAAAACCTGTGCGGATAAAGAATGGGATCATAAATGGCGGCGCATCTATTTACTTCTCGCTCGCACACTATTTGCGTCTTTACTCGCACCCCACGAGTGCGAGTATAGACGCAAATAGTGTGCGAGCGAGAAGTGGATAGATTGGCCGCCATTTCTGATCCCATTCTTTAGCCGCACAGGTTGTACCTATAATTTAAATTTGATTCAACGTATGTATAAATAAAATGCATGCCCTTTTATGTAATATTTCACATACCACTAAGTGGTTAATTAGACGGATATTATTGTCATCATGCCATCTCATGTACTCTGTTTTTTGTGAAATAAATTATCATTATCATTCAAATAAATAAATAAAAATATGTCAAATTTCTTCAATCAAAAAGTGTGAATTAGCGTCTGTGCAGTGTTTCGCTGTGTGAGTGAGAGTACCGAAGACCCAATCTGGGAAAAGAGGGGCTCTGAAGACGGCAATCGCTTCCCATCAGGTGATCCGACTGGCCGTCTGCCACCTATCACATAAAAAAAACAACTGTCAAAACTGTCTTAATACTTACCTCAATTGATTCAGTAACAACTGAGGAGATTCGGCGGGTAGGCCTAAAACAAGCCACATGAGCTGATGCAATTCAAAGGTTTTAAAATTAGTGTCTAGTGGTTTTTAGTGTACAAATTTGGTGTTTATTTGTGCAGTGAAGTGTCGTAAAGTGATCCTATCAATAAGAATAGTTGGATTGTATCCTTTTTAACACTGTTATTGTACCTATGTCGAGTGCGTTGTCTCGTGACAAGTTGCTTGGACCTAATAGCGTCTTAAAACCCGCGATTGCTTTTAGAGTGATATCCGCTGAATCCGTAGGTCGATAAAAAACGTAAAACACCGGCGTTTTATTGAGTGACTGTGACTTTGACTGACTTCGACTGTTGACTACTTACTTATTCTCAATAAGCTACTTGACATTGGCGAATTATCTTCGGGTAGAGCCATAATAAAAAAAAATGAAATAGGACAGATTGTGGTAACTTAAAAATGTGGATTTTTGTACATTTACATGGAAAAAAAATATCGTAAGATCTGAAGCAACGCATCGCTCGAAAAGACCAGATAGCATAGCTTTTGCTACATCATGGAGAGTTTCAAACCCCCCACTGATCTGTGTTAGGTACTAGGTACTTAACATCTTACGGTATCTGTATAATATCAGCCCACTTGGGGTTGAATAATCCCTACCCATTTTACTTGCTGATATCGTTCAAGGATAATTACATTATTTCAATCATACATATAGGTATTTTACTATCTGAAATGTCTTGTAATCTTAAATTGCAATCGTAAGATAATTAAGATACTTATTGTACCTTATACCTAGTTAATTAACTTGGAAAGTAACAATTAATTTATCCTATTCTATAGACTTTTATTGCCTCACCGGATATCATCATCATCAGCCCATTTAAGTCCCCACTGCTGGGGCACTGGCCTTCCTCAATCACATGAGGGGTAATTGCCATACTCACCACGCTTGGCAGACGGGTTGGCGAGGGTTTTGATATAAATGCAGAGTTTTCCCTCTCTGGGTGCTGATGATCATGCCAGCAGCTTTACCTTAGTCGCTTTTACGACACCTCGGTAAGAGTGAGGGTGGCCTATTCTACTCTGCCGGGGACCACACGGCTTACCGGGTATACACCGTTATATTTTTAACGTATCGTGAATGAAGTTCATTGAGGTGACGGGTAAGGCACTTTAGCGACGTTAATCGATTTTAATTATTAGCTACTAAACCGGATCTATTTTAATCAATTTCGGGGTTACAACCTCCCGGGAAACACTTATACTATTTATTACATAAATATGTACAAATGTTGGGTCCGTTTTTGTACGCGAAAAATTGATTCACGCTAAAAGTATTTTTTTTTATATGAGAGGTGGCAGACGAGCAGACGGATCACCTGATGGTAAGCAATTCCGCAGCCCATGGACACCCGAAACACCAGTGGAGTCACAAGTGCGCTACCAACCTTTTCCCCTTCCCCCCCATTGGGCCTACGGTAACCTCACTCACACGGCAAAACACAGCGCCGGCGCTGCTTCACGTCGGTCTTCTGTGAGGCAGTGGTATCACTCCGGTCGAGCCGGCCCATTCATGCCTAAGCGTGGCTCTCCCAAAAAAGTGGCCGCTTTTGGCGGTAATCAATTTTTGGCATACAAAAACGGACGCAACATTTGTTCATGGTTATTTAATAAATAGTATCTATAAGTGTTTTCCGAGAGGTTGTAACCCCGAAATTGTTTAAAATGGATCCGGTTTAGTAGCTAATAATTAAAATCGATTGGCATTGCTAGTGTGTCCTACCCGTCACCTTAAGCATGTTAGATCAAAAAAATAAGCGAAAAAAATCACCTGTTCTACTCGTATACATTATTGCCAGGTGGATGTTTTATTTTGTATGAAACCGCAGATATTTTTTGCTCGTTGATCTGACATATTAAATGGACTTTATTTACGATATCTATCATGGGGTTTCGGTGTATAAAAATATGTAAATATCATTCTCCTGCTTTCATTGAATTTATAATGAAATGAATCTATATAAATAAAAATGAATTGATGTTCATTATTCTGATTAAAACCCGAGAACGGCTGGACCGGTTGACCTGATTTTAGTTTTAAAATGTTTGTCGTAGTCCAGGAAAGGTAAGACATTATACAAAAAGTAGGCGGAACGAAGTTCGCCGGGAGTTACTAGTAATAAATAAAAATATAATTGACTCGAATCATTTAGTTCAAACAAGGGCATACTTGTATTATATAATACTACTCTTTGCTTGTATTCCTTTCACTATCAGTACAGATGACAAAGGCTAGAAAATTTTGAAACGTTCATTTTCTTTGATCTGAGAATCGAACGCGAAACCATAGAGTAAGAGATTAGGGCAAAACGTCTTCCATCTAGCAACCGCTCCATTGAGATCTTTTTTTGGTGTTATCCCGCGCACGGTCCATTGAGATCGTCCTACACTAAACCCTAGAACAAAAAGATGGACAAAACTCAAATTGGCGAGGTTTCTCTTTCTTTTGTTAATTTTTAAAAATCAATCATAGAATACATCATTTAGCAAAAACTCTTTACAGAAAATGCATAAAAAAAACCTTTTTGCTGAAGAAAATAATTAACGGCCATTTTGTTTTCATGTCACTTGTCAGTCAAAATTCCTACCGAAAATGCGAGGCCAATACGAAAATCTAAAGTTATTCCGAGTGTTCAAATCCAGCCAATTTTAAGCTATGGCTTGCCACACGAAAGTGATTCCCAATAAAATGAAGCTAGACGAAGAACTGGCTATAAAAGGGGCTCACTTACTTGGACCGAGTTTGGAGTCAAAATTCGACGAACTGCGTTACGAAATCGTTCACAAAATCGAGAAGGAGCTACTTGACTCCCAAAATGCGAGGGACTATATCTCACAGAAGTACGATGAACTGTGTAACAAGATTCAGTACTTGACGGAGCTGGACGCGATTGTGACAGGGTTCCGGACAGATGTTAAGGCAATTGAGAAGCAGATGGCGGAGCTGTCGGCGCGCGTCTATGACATTGAGAAGAGGGCCATCTGCAAGGACAGCCCTTCCATCACGTCTTCTATGTTCTAGTTTTATAATAAGGTGTAATATTCTTAATTCTAGTCCTTATAATATTAGTCTATCGTGTGGTGTTGAATAAATTTTAGTTACACTTTGAAATTTGCGTTATTTTTCCACCCTTTTTACTTTCTTCTGTCTCCCTCTTCAGGGTTCTGACCTGACGCTCTTTCTGTCTTTCTCCCTCTCCTTTAGCATTCTCACTGCTCTCTTTAGCATTATCACCGTTCTTTCTCTTTACCTCTTTACTTTACTCTATATCTCCCTTGTACTAGAACTCTCCCTCATATCTAGCGTGTAGCGTCAGCAATACATACTCAGATGCGTCCAAGGGTCTCGCTTCGGAACTCAGGGTTCGCTTAAGCCATGATCTAGGATGTGAGAAGTTTGATAATTAAAAGCTGACATGAATGAGCAACAACGATCTGCTATACCTACAGGTTTACAAGTCTGTAAACCTGTAGGTATACCGATGATATTGCCGTTTTTTTCTAGACACAATATGATGTATAGGCAAAAAGCAGCAAAAAATCACCGTACTATAATTTTATTTTGATTTAAGACTATATTTTAAGGTTAGATAGAGATAAGGTATTGTTGTATTTGTGATACAAAAAAAATCTTCAAAATGAGCCATTTTAACTTACATATCATAATTGACGTTTCTATCAATTTCCATCTTTAAAATAAAAATTTAAAAAAAATCCGAAAAACTATCTTACACTAACTAAAGATTATCCAGTAAAGCACAGTTATTTATGCAGTAGGGATTCGGCGGGTAGGGCTAAAATAAGCCACATGGGCTGATGCAAAGGTTTTAAAATAGTGTCTAATGGTGTTTAGTGTACACATTTGGTGTTTATTTGTGCAGTGAAGTGCCGCAAAGTGATCCTAATAATAAGAATCGTTGGATTGTATCGTTTTTAACCCCCGACGCAAAAACGGGGTGTCGTTGTGGGTGTTATAAGTTTGACGTGTCTGTGTGTGTGTGCGTGTGCGTGTGCGTGTGCGTGTGCGTGTGCGTGTGCGTGTGCGTGTGCGTGTGCGTGTGCGTGCGCGGCGCGCGTGCGCGTGTGTGTGGGTGTGGTCTATGGCCAATCGTAGCTCCGAACAAACCGATTTTTGATTTTGTTTTTTTTTTGTTTTAAAAGATGAAATAAGGAGGGAGTGTTGAGGTTCTTAGTTGGATATAAAATCGATCCAAGATGGCCGCCGTCTCAAAGGTTTGGATTTTATGTTTTAACACTACTCCCACAATATGGTATCATATAAGAGGGCTTGAGTAGCAGAATATATTAATTATGAAAAATTGCAAATCCAAGATGGCCGCCGTCAGAAAATGAGGAATAACCTATTTGTTGTTCCAACTACCTCAATATAGGTATCAAATGAAAGAGCTTTAGTTGTAAGGGGCTTTTTAAATTTTCAATTTAATTTTTAACACTGCTATTTTGTGTCGAGTGCGTTGTCTTGTGACAAATTGCTTGGACCTAATAGAGTCTCAAAACCCGTGATTGCTTTTAGAGTGATATCCGCTGAATCCGTAGGTCGATAAAACGTAAAACACCGGCGTTTTATTGAGTGACTGTGACTTTGACTGACTTCGACTGTTGACTTCCTACTTATTCTCAATAAGTTACTTGACATTGGCGAATTATCTTCGGGTAGAGTAATAATAAAAAAAATATTAATGGAGTAGAAACAAATTAACTCTACAAATTAAAAAAAAGTTAGTATGGAAAATACAACTTCTAAGAAAATCGCCATACAAAATGGCAATTTCATAGGACCATCGCTTTTAGGGTAGGGCACACTAGCGACGCCAATCGATTTTAATTTTTAGCTACTAAACCGGATCTATTTTAAACGATTTCGGACTTACCTTCAATCCCTCGGCAATCACTTATACTATTTATTAAACAACCATTTGTGGTCCGTTTTTCTACGCGAAAAATTGGGTCACGCCAAAAGCGGCCACTTTTGGCATGAATCAATTTTTCGCGTTTGTGCACGGACCCAACGAGCGAGCGAGTTCTTATCCATTCGGATAAGAGTTCTTATCCCGGTTTCCATACGGGGGGCGTTGATCAGATCTGTGATCCTATATATGCGCAATTAGCTCGGCGATGAGGGAAAATATGCACGTTTCGGATTGTTTCTGAAACGTGTAACCTGATTCAGTCGGTCTGGTTTCTTTGTTAAAGGGTTGCGAAGGTCAGACGGCAGTCGCTTTTGTAATTACCAGACTCCCCAAATCCTGAATCATGTTTTTAAGCGTACCTCGGGCTACAGAGCGACAGTTTTGGACGCAACTATTCCAGTTGTGTCAAGCTGCCACACACGCTTAGATAAGATGAGATGACTTAAGAAGTAACTCTCGTGATTGAGTTTCGAGGGCCAATCACCCGTGTGCTAAATTTTGTTTAAATGCCAATGTGAGCCTCGTGCGAGACCACGTGGGCGTGTTGACTGATCTGTTTGGCTGATTGTGAATGGCATGACGTCCTAAGGGCTACAATGAAACCGCCCCGTACAAACGAGATACACCATGTCGCTTCCTCACTATAGAGACACACAGCGCGTGCGAAAGTTACGGGGATAAAGACGTGCGTGAATACTGTTACTACTGGTACCTAATTTCTTACATTTTTTTTTTATAATAGGTGGCAGAAGAGCAGACGGATCCTCTGATGGTGAGCGATTGCCGTCGCCCATGGACATCCGCGACACCAGTGGAGTCACAAGTGCGCTACCTTGAAACCCCCCTTTCCCCCGGATTGCTCACTCTCGCAGCGAAACACAGTACCGTGCTGCTTCACGCCGGTTTTCTGTGAGGCCGTGGTCTCACTCCGGTCGAGCTGGTCCAATTCATGCCGAAGCGTGGCTCTCTCACGGTCCAAACTGTTTTTGTGACTGAGATGTCTTTTTGTTTTTGTAGGTGCACCCATGATCACAGGGCGTTGGCCTTAGCTTACCCTGCTCTGGGGCCCGTTGCTGCTCTCTGCGCTTCTGCTTATGAGTAGATTGTACCTTTTTTTTTCTGTAAATGTATATACTTTTTTTAGAGTCAGCGGCGTTGCACAATCCTGGTGGCACAGCCCGTGGGCAGGCGGTGCCTGAGATGTCACGATCGTCGATAGGAGTGAATATCGTGAGATTGTGTTACGTTATCGAAAGAAAAGCTTCGTCACTTTAAGGGTTTAAGGTCAGTCAGCCTATTCATTCTTTACACGACTTCCCAAATCCTAGATCATGGTCCCAGTGTACCCAAAACTCCGAAGCGGCACTTTTGGGCACGATAATGACCGTAGGAGAGCCACGCTTTGGCATGAATGGGCCGGTTTGACCGGAGTGATATCACGCCCTCACAGAAAATAAGCGTGTAGCAGCACTGTGCTGTGTTTCGCTTCGTGAGTGAGCGTACCGGAATCCGGGGGAAAAGGGTGTTTAAAGGTTGGTACCGCACTTGTGACTCCACTGGTATCGCGGGAGTCCGTGGGCAGCGGCAATCGTTTACGATCAGGTGATCCGTCTGCTCTTCTGCCACCTATCACATAAAAAAACATGATGATGGAATCTATACAGTAGATATGTATTCTAACTCGATATTTTATAAGCTACCACAAAATGTCATTAACCTATCACTGGATAAGTTTAAGTCTCATATTAAAACCTGCCTAATGAAGAAAGGTTACTGTAGTGTACAAGACTATTTAAATGATAAGGATTCCTGGTCATGTTAATTGATTAATCTTTTGAGTTGTTATTCATAGTAGTCTATTAACTTTCATAATTGTATTTTTCTCTTCTCAATTGAAACTCTGTAACATCATCAATATTTGAAAACAGTATAACTACCGAGTTTCTTGCTGATGTCTTCTCAGTAGAAATCGACATTCCGAACCAGCGGTAGATAATATGTACCTATTTTGACATTCGTAAGTGTTCTGTGTGGACCTAAATTGAATAAAGATTTTTTTATCTTTATCTTTTACCTAAACGTCGATCATAAAAACTGTGACGCACAAATACCTAATTAATTTTAGTAGGCATGTGTACAACATGTTATTCACTTATTCCTTGTAACAGTGATAATCATATATGAAGTGGCGCTACTTTGGTCTGATAACCGGTAGCAGAATATTGCACGCAATAACTCCTTCAACCGTATACAGGGTGTAAAAGACCCTTAACGAAGCCGGCGTTTACGCACTCAGACCAATAAAACAAGTCTTAGAACAAAAAAATATTGATGGGAAACAAAGTTGTTTTTTTGGTGTCGATTTTAATCCTATAAACGGACAACGCAATGAACAGCGTACACCGGACCGCGCCGTACGCGCGCCCGCGCTTCAGTCGCCGTGGTGCGTCCCCCGCATTGAAAAGGAAAGTATTGAGTTCCCAGGCATGGTCTAGAAGGAAAAAATGGTCCTAATGATGTGCTAAATACGTAGGCTTCGCCTTCGTTAAGGGTCTTTTTACACCCTGTAATGTTGCTAATAGTACCAGCAATAAATGAGCGTTATCTAATAGGTAGGTATAGTCACCCACCTCATAAACACTTCGGTATGCCTATTAAGATTGCTTGTTAAATCATTTGATTAATCATTGTTTGAAGACCTTGTTGAAGGTGAGCGGAAAAAGGTCTCTAGAGGCAGAAGCCCCATGCGCTGGTCCGATCAAATCCGCTCAGCCACAGTCTGTGATGCGATCCACGCGGCCGAGGATAGAGTGAGCTGGCGGAAGATAGACCGGGAGAAAATTACTCATAGAGACCACGACCCTCAGCACTGAGGACAAACGAAGCAAGGAGAAGGAATCCTTGTTTAAGTTCCTAAGAAAAAACAACATTTTTAACGATCTTCTAAATAGCGGGAGTTTTATCAGGGAGGTGGTGGCGCTATGTGGCGGGTCATTGCATTCCTTCTACTATGGTTGAGTGTTATGATGACTGACACACGTCATACTTGTCAACAGGTGCCACCTTTGGGGACTGGTATGTTTCGGGTTACCTCATATTTCACTTTTTATTTCGAATTTCGAAAAGTCATAGAACAAATGTTGCTCAGAAAGTTTGGAAAAACACGTGGTTAAAGGGATGTAAATATTCACAGATACATCCTGTATGTATTTATTTATTTTGTATATGCTTAACTGGGCTGAAGTTGTTTTATCTTTTTACAAATTGCTTATTGTGAAAAACTGTCTTGGCCCAATCTATTTTAACTCCTTAATCTTATTTAGAATGTTATATTGTTAAGTTTGGTGTTTAATATTCCTAGAGTGTAAAAAATAGACCATATGACTTGGTATGAGGATAATACACTATTGTATAAAAAGTTGGCGATTAAACAGAGTAACTGCAGAGTTTCTTGCCGGATCTTCTCGACTAAAAACAACTTTCCGAGCCGGTGGTAGCATCGTATTATTTATTTATTTCTTAGTAAGTATATTTTACGTATCGGCATATAAATTATACTTATAAACAAGTTCAAAAGATGTGAATGTATGACGATTTGTAACTGCTGTGTACAAGCCTATGCAAATAAAGAATATTTAGACTTTGATGAATTAACATTTGTATTGGTGCGATCAACCCGCGACCCTTTCACCACAACCGACCTTTGCTCAAACCACTGTGCTAAACATGTCGTATCGTAAACTTAAATATTATATTAAAACTCAGATTTTTTTTTTAATTAAAAAAACCCCTGGCGGCGGCTATCTTGGATTTGAAATTTGTCATAACAAATATATTCTGCTTCTCAAGCCCTTTTATAGATATGATACCCATATTGAGGGAGTTACTTGTGTTAAAACATACAATCCATACCTTTGTGACGGCGGCCATCTTGGATCGACGTTTATCCAACATAGCTAAGAACACTCCTTCCTTATTCATCTTTCAAACAAAATCAAAATCGGTTCATTTGTTCGGGAGCTACGATGCCATAGACAGACACACAGACACACACGCTCACACACACAGACACGTCAGACTTATAACACCTCGTCGTTTTTGCGTCGGGGGTTAAAAATGGAATAAAATGAAAACAAAATATATTATTTTTAAGAAATTTTATTATTCTAATTAAATTACAATAATTGTTATGTTTAACATATTTAACTAAATTACAAATTATAACAAAAAGATAACGAAAAAAATATAATCATATAAATTACATCATCAATGTACCTATATTTGGCACATTTTTGTTCTTACATCTACCTAAGTACCTTTGGTTGGGTGTAGAGTATCACCAGAGAACTATCTCTATATTATTTCTGTGAATCTCTCTTTCTCTGTCCTTCAATAATAAAAGAGATGGCAGAAAACTTCATTGTGTATAAATTAAGAAACATAATGCATATGTCTTTTATGAGACTAAATAGGTCTAAGCAATCATTATTTGTACCCACCCTCTTTATAATGAATAAATGATTTTGTATTTGTAATTATTATTGAAAATTGTTATATATTTACATATACATATTGGGTTTTATCGTGTTTAATTTAGCGCCAGCGCATCAAGTATTGTAGATAATTTTAAATTACCATTATACGCCCTCATTAGCATCTCCTATCCTCCAACCGATTACGGTTATGGTGGTTATTATAGTGCTCAAGTGTGTGCGCAAACACAAGTGCGCTCTCTATTCCTTTACCCTCTTAAGGGATACCAGCACATGTCTATTCTGTGACACTGGTTCGACATTACCGGATAGGAATCGAGCATAGGAACAAGGGATTAACGTGCTTTCCAAGGCACAAGACCGCCAACTTCCTGACTCCGGACTGACACTAAGAAATTCGTACCAGATACTTAGGTCCAAACTTTTGTCACTTGCATTGCACTATGCATGAGCATTTTGATATATGTACCCAAAAACGTCCTGGAGCCCAATTCTCGGGCTCATTTCTTTTTACGTGACATTTCTTTTTATACGACATATATCACTAAAACATAGTTTTTTTCTATGATTTTCAAGTGATATCCGCCATGTTTTTGAAATGTCACAAACCCGAGAATTGGGCTCCTGTTCGTCTAGTGGCTTCGATTCCCGGGTCGAGCAAAAAGTATGTTTCGATTTTTTAGAATATTGCCTAATCCGCATTAGGCAAGCGTGGTGATTAAGTCTAATCCCATCATAGTAGCGATGACTTGATTTCTATGATGGAGGCCTTTGCCCTGCAGTGGGACAGTATATAGGGTGATACTTTACTTTTACACAAAAATACTTTTTTCTCTTTACACCATGCAAAGCATACTACTCTAATTTGGACCTTTCTAGTCTACCCCTAAAAGGTCATAAGATCATCCTGTACAAAAATCTTAGTTTCTACAATTATGTACGACTATACAGGGTGTATCTGTGAGAATTTACATCCCTTTAACCACGTGTTGTACCATCCATTCATAATTATTTATTGGAACATGCATGTTGCTAACACAATTGAACAATTGTTCGATGACTTTTCGAAATTCGTCGATATTTTTTTTCCTACTCCCCATACAAGGTAACCAAGTCACGTGACCGACTTTGTATGATACGTTGAATATTTTTTATGCGAATTTCCTAAAGTCATAGCACAAATGTTCTGTATAGTTGGTAAACCACATGGTTAAAGGGATGTAAATGTTCACAGATACATTATGTAGATTATTTCCACAGGTCACAGAAACAAGATGTGCAAGACTTCTGCGAACTCATCTGACCAAAATTGGGCATGATGAAGCCACTGTCAGTTGAAAACTTAGGCGCCTCCGTGAAACATCTAGTGCCGGATTAAGCCAGTCAGTGGTGTGGCCAAGTAATGACGATCACTGGGCTTCCCGTTGTAATCGATTTAAGGACAGCCGAGAACCGAACTAAACGGAAGAGGCTAGTGCACGAAACTTTCAAGGACAGGACCTTCAGAATTGAAGATACCGATCACACACACCTTGCTCCTGTGGCAAAGATGCCTTGAGGTTTCAAATTGGTCCCTAACGATCTTTCTAACATTAATTTTCATGTAAGTAATAACATGTTTTATATACATCTTCATTAGCGAATAAACTATTAGGTACATAACAATTTTTACGTAATAATTTGAGAACTAATAAATTATTGTCAATTCCAAAAGCAGTTTTTAAGAGTCTTGCATAATGATGGTACAGACAACCATGAGTACATTTGGGGTTGTTAGGAGTGCCTATTGTAGTTAAAATAGACTAAATTCCTTCAAATGACATTAAACTAAATGCGATTGACATAAAGGTGAGACTTAGATGCAAAAATTTAACACATGGTTGTACCTACCCTTTTTTAACCAAACGTGTGTTTGTCTGTACAAGACCAGCTCTTGAATTTGCTGACAAACGATTTGTATTCGGCAAATTTAAGAAAAGCGAATCATTTTATTTTGTAGATGAATCACAGATCCACCATCCTAATATTCATATCGTCACGACATTATCTTAACTTTACATTTAAAAGAATAATTTACTTGACTCGGTGGATATATTTTCATCAAAAACTGGTCGTTCCCCATTCAAAACGCAAGATTCAACGCCCATACACAAACAACTTTACATACATTGCACCCACTCCCTTATATTGCCACTGCAACAGAGTCCCATGAAATATTAAAAGCACAGCTCTTGAGTATTATCTGAAATTTCTTCATATACATCTTACGCTCTCTTGCCAGCAAGAATGGCTTGGATCTGAGACATGGTCTTCCCCTTCGTCTCCGGAATGAGGAAGAACACGAAAAATATGCAGATAATCATCACAACCGCGAAAAACCAGAAGCAGCTGTAAATACCAATGGCATCCTTCATGAGGGGGAAGCAGAGAGTGACGATAAACACGAGGAACCAGTTGATGATTACAGTTAGTCCTGACGCGGTGCCCCTCAGCTCGACGGAGAAAAGTTCGGCCATCATCATCCAGGGTATCGGCCCGAAGCCCATAGAGAAGGAGATGATGAATAAAACTAGGCAGACTAGAGGCAGCCACCCAATGGCGGATAGATTTGTAGTTTCTTGCATTTTGAAGTAGACGCCTAAAATGATAAGGCAGATGCCCATGATGATGCATGATTGGAGGAGCAGGATTCTTCTGCCAGCACGTTCGATGAGTAACGAGGAGACGTAGGTAGCAATGGTTTGGACGACGCCGACGATGATGGTGGCGATGGCGGGGGGGATGTCAGAGCCGGCGGACTGGAAGATGTTGTTGGTGTAGAAGATGACGGCGTTGATGCCGCTGAACTGTTGGAAGAACATGAGGCCGAGGGAGCAGATGAGGGCGGTGCGGGGGGCGCGGCTGGTCACTAAGCTGGAGATGCCAGCGCGTTGGCGGGATGCGTTGTCCACCTGCAAGTAGAAATGTCATAAATTATACTGATTTAAAATTTCACCTCTATTCAGCAGAATATTTACAGTAAGAGTTTGAGCTAAAGATAACAATCTAAAGTTCGAACATACTACGTTAGATTCGCTTCTATTTAAATCTGTCTCCTGCCTTTTGTAAGACTGAATTCATACATTATAAAATCACTCACGTCTTTCTGCATGTCTTCCAATTCAACAGTGAGGTCGGCATCAGGCCCTCGCAGCCAGCGCAGAGCCTTCTCAGCTTCATTGCGACGATTCTTTCCCAAAAGGTACTGGGGAGTTTCTGGCATCCACCTGGAATTCGAAAAAAAAACATAAATACTGCACTGAAAACATAAAAACATAAATGAAAAAAACATAAATGGTGCACTGACCCAAAATGGGCTTTGGCCTCCTATAATAAGAGCCGCCATCACGGCGGTACTGAAGGCCTATTCTCGAGCATTCGACATTCAAGGCGAATTAAGAGATTTCTTATATTCGTCCATACAAATCGACTTTAGTGCCAGTGCACAAGAGTAGGCTGACGACAACAGAAGGCTGTGCCACCTCCTGCCAGTCATCCGTCAAGATTCTAAGCATATCTTTTTCTGTCTCATCTTTGGCACTACAAGTATTCGTTATTATCATCACAACTTACCAGAAAACAATGACGAGCAGTGGAGGCAGCACAGCAGAGATGATGGAGAGCGTCCTCCAGTGCGTCCAGCCGCCGATGACGAAGGTAAAGAGGATGCCGACAGTCAGGAACAGCTGGAAGAACGCGCCCAATGACCCTCGGATGGAGGTCTCTGCGATCTCGCCGATGTACATAGGAGCTGCCACGCAAATACCACCTGGAAATGAACAAATGGAAACTGTAAAACGACATAAGAAATTTAAATACATAGATAGATATTCTTAGTAGTACCACATAGATTTTTTCAAACGAAGCGTGAAGAAGCATCTCGCGGGTCATTATGGCAGCTCCAACGGAAGCGATGCCATGCCATGGCGTCCGTTGTTTGAACCTCTTTGCAACATTCTTCTTTTGCTTACGAATTGTCTAAGGATATTATAAAATATGTGACTAAGGGAAGCCACTATAAAAAATCTTATTTTTCATGTTTCTATTTTGTTCATCGAATTAAGAGTTGTTTACTAGAAAAAATCAATTGTTAAGTTAAGAAAACGCACCTGTCCCTAGACCAGCGAAGAACCTAGCTGCTATCATCATGCCGGCTCCATTGGCGAAGATGATGAGCAGCCAGTTCAGCATGAAGGGGACGGCGAGCAGCAAGATGGTGGGTCTCCTGCCAACCTTGTTTGCCAGGTAGCCTACTGGTAAGGCGACGATCAGGGCGCCTATGGCTAGGATGGAGGATACGAGGGAACCTGAAATATAAAAAAAGGTTGAGGACTTGAGGTGAATCGAACCAAGTTCATTATGGGCTCAGAAAGTAATCTGCAGTTGCGTTTTAAGCCGTCACTTCACTTGAACCATGATCCAAGATTTATTAAGTCACAAATAATAATTAATGAAGCACCTGCCATTTGACCTTCGCCACCCTTAGATAGAAATAGCCAGTCAACCAGAATAACTTTCAGAAAATCGGTACCTGCTGTCAGATTATGAAGCACTTCTGGCAAACCATCATGACCTACCTTACACCTAAATGACATGTCATGTCATGCTTAGTCGCCTCTTTCGGCAGCCAAATAACACCTCGGGGAAGACCTCTAGATGTGTCTGAGCATGGGACACTCCTGCCCCGGTTGCGGCACGGATCCTATCAGATCCCGAATGAGATAGGTTACCGATTTCAACCAATGTGTGCTTCCGACAATGACGTATGCCTGTGAAACCTGACCGCTCACCGCAACACTGATATGCAGACTTAAAGTTGCACAGAGAGCTATGGAATCATGTTCGGTATATCCTTACGAGACAGTGCGCAACACCATCATCAGGGAACGCACAAAAGTTATAGATGTAGGGTAACGAGCCGCAAAACTGAAATGGGCGTGGGGCGGTCATGTGTGCAGAAGGGGAGATGAGAGGTGGAGCAAAGATGTCCTTGAATGGAGACCAAGAGATGGAAAGAGGAGTGTTGGCGGACAAACTGCCAGATGGTCCGATGACATCGAGGCTCAAGCTGGAGTAGCGTGGTCCAGGAAGACCGGCGGCAGAAGAAAGTGGAGAAAAATTTCAGAGGCATATGCTCTGCAGTGGGCAAATACATGTTGCTGAAGAAGAAGAAGAGAAGAAGATTTAAGAAATGCACGATGCAGAAATGTACGCTCCAGTCCCGGCTGTGGGGTAACCGAACACGATTGTGCGGAGATATACACCGGAAGGGTCTTTTTAAAGTTTTCAGACCTTGTTCCCTACATGTGACAAAGTGACCCCCATGACACCTAGTCAGTATTCTAAACGCTCCAAGGTGCTTTGGTGTCAGCCGAAGCCCTCAAAATATGTCCCCTATCACTGCTGTCACATGTTTACACAAACAGCATCATTACCAGATCAGCTGAGGGTCTTGGCTGCCTCCCAAGCTTTGGACGTAATGTTTTGCTCGCTTCTGCATATTGTCGTGGGTGTGAGTTTGTGCGAAATTATTTTTATGCGGTTATGTGGAACAGAAACGTTCTGTAAACCAGTATTTTCCAGCTGTTGTTTGTGAAGAATTACCTACTTACTTGCTTATATTTTTTAAAACTTCTAGAATGTTACTATAGAGGTTAAGTTCAGTTGCTCAAATCACTTTTTAAACATACACACGCCGCTGGTTTTTCAATTTATATTTTTAATTTAGCGTGTAATTCCCGGTTGCGTTCTAAGCTGTTGCTCTGGAGCCCAGGGTACGCTTGGACCATGATTCAGGATTTGAGTCAGATAATGAAGCGACTGCCGTCTGACCTTCGTAACCCCTCACAGGGGAATCAGACCAACTGGATCACGGTTACACGTTCAGAATCATTATCTCAAATATTGTAGGCATCCACATTTTTTGAGAAACTGTCCGAGATGTGCAGGTTTTCTCACGATGTTTTCACGAGCTGATGGTAGAAACATGCACAATGCAATTTAGAATTTAGTTAAGCCCGCAGATTCTATTTTTTTTTAATGTCTTTTACTCGTATTTTATCACTAATCATAAAATTATACTGATCGATCATTCATCACTTGGCTCTCCACCAACAGCCCTATGATTCAATAGTAATCTCAACCAATGTACCCGATCCCATCCGCATATCAGTCTAGGCTAAGTATCTAAAGATGATGTAACACTCGAGCGCCGCTTGGAAGGTCTCCAAGTGCCATAGTGTCGATAGCTTCTGGTTCATTGGTTGCGTTTGACTGCTGATAATGTATGTAATTCTATAAATGTTAACTAGGTACCTTTTTTTGTTGACGAGGTGGAAATGCCGCCTGCCCGATGTGCAATGGGCAGACGTCGGCGCCGGTGGTCGGCCCCGCCTTAAGGTGACGGGTAGAGCACACAAGAGACGCCAATCGATTTAAATTTTTAGCTATTAAACCGGATCTATTTCAAACAATTTCGGGGTGACAACCTCTCGGCCAACACTTATACTATTTATTAAATAACCATACCATAACGCTGGGTCCAGCGCGTACGCGAAAAATTAATTCACGCCAAAAGCGGGCACTTTTGGCGTGTATCAATTTTTCGCGTACAAAAACAGTACTCAACATTTGTGCATGGCTATTTAATAAATAGTATAAGTGTTTGCCGTGAGGTTGCCTAAATTGTTTAAAATAGATCCGGTTTAGGTAGTAGCTAAAAATTAAAATCTATTGGCGTCGCTAGTGTGCCCTACCCGTCACCTTAAGCACACCCGTCCGCTGGGAGACGGACGGGTAGTGTGGGGCTCTCCTCTAGGTAGAGTCTCTAGCAATCCTAGACCATCCAGAGCCATACCCACTGAAACCACCCCAACTTTTCCCGGCTTATCCAGGCTCCGGGGCAGGACAGTATTAGCCGTGTATACTGTCCCACTGCATGGCAAAGGCCTCCATCATAGAAATCAAGTTATCGCTACCTATGATGGGATTAGGCTTCATCGCCACGCTTGCCAAATGCGGATTGGTGATCACAAACCCGAACCGATAACTAATATACTTAAATTAAAATCGTAACATGCCTATAATATGTAAATGTAACTAACTATGACTGTAAATCATAAATCATAAATCTTTATCGAATAAAGATTTATGATTTATGATTAACTACAGCCATAAATAACATACATCAAAGTTGCCCTAAGTAAACTAACATCTATTGTAACTTTTGTATGAATGAATAAATAAATAAATATTCTTTTTTTTTATTTATTCACTCAATCAATAACGCATTTTATAAATTGCCACATATATAATTTAAGGTGACGGCTAGGGCACACTAGTGACGCCTATCGATTTTAATTTTTAGCTACTAAACCGGATCTATTTTAAACAATTTCGGGGTTACTTCAAATTTCTCGGCAAAACTTATACTATTTATTAAATAACTATGCACAAGTGTAGGGTCCAACGCGTACGCGAAAAATTGATTCACGCCAAAGGCAGCCTTAGCGTGTATCAATTTTTCGCGTACAAAAACGTACTCAACATTTGTGCATGGCTATTTAATAAATAGTATAAGTGTTTGCCGTGAGGTTGCCTGAAATTGTTTAAAATAGATCCGGTTTAGGTAGTAGCTAAAAATTAAAATCTATTGGCGTCGCTAGTGTGCCCTACCCGTCACCTTACGCACACCCGTCCGCTGGGAGACGGACGGGTAGTGTGGGGCTCTCCTCTAGGTAGAGTCTCTAGCAATCCTAGACCATCCAGAGCCATTCCCACTGAACCACCCCAACTTTTCCCGGCTTATCCAGGCTCCGGGGCAGGACAGTATTAGCCTGTATACTGTCCCTCTGCATGGCAAAGGCCTCCATCATAGAAATCAAGTTATCGCTACCATGATTGGATTAGGCTTCATCACCACGCTTGCCAAATGCGGGTTGGTGATCACAAACCCGAACCGATAACTAATATACCTACTTAAATTAAAATCGTAACATGCCTATAATATGTAAATGTAACTAACTATGACTGTAAATCATAAATCATAAATCTTTATTCACTATAAACAGGGTGGTTACCCTGTTTATAGCGAATAAAGATTTATGATTTATGATTAACTACAGCCATAAATAACATACATCAAAGTTGCCTTAAGTAAACCAACATCTATTGTAACTTTTGTATGAATGAATAAATAAATAATATTCTTTTTTGTTATTTATTCATTCAATCAATAACGCATTTTATAAATTATATAACAGGACACTAGTCAACACTAAAAGCACTTTAATTTAAGGTGACGGGTAGGGCACACTAGTGACGCCAATCGATTTTAATTTTTAGCTACTAAACCGGATCTATTTTAAACAATTTCGAGGTTACTTCAAATTTCTCGGCAAAAACTTATACTATTTATTAAATAACTATGCACAAGTGTAGGGTCCAACGCGTACGCGAAAAATTGATTCACGCCAAAGGCAGCCACTTTTAGAATGAATCAATTTTTTGCGTGCAAAAACGGACCCAACATTTGTGCATGGTTATTTAATATAGTATATTCAATTCAATTCAATTCAATAGCATTCAATAAGTATAAGTGTTTGCGCAGAGGTTGTAACCCCGAAATTGTTTAAAATAGATCCGGTTTAGTAGCTAAAAATTAAAATAGATTGGCGTCGCTAGTGTGCCCTGACCGTCACCTTAAGACCTAGATTTGATCTCAGCTTCGCCTACATGGAACCATAAAGAATATGAAAATGGAAATGACACGCATACATAAAAAATCTTACTTTCTTTAGTATCCAGCAGGAACTCGGCGGGCTGCCCCATTGAGTTGATGTAGTACGTGATATTGTTGTAAACCACTTCTTTGGGGACCACGGCGTCAGTGAGGTTGGCTGCGGGGGGAGGGGGCACCAGCTGCGGGAGAGCGGGGGAGGTCCAGGCCAGGATAGTACCGGCTATGACTGCGCCGATGGCCGCTGAAAAATAGAAAAAATCATCATCATCATCAGCCCATTTAAGTCCCCACTGCTGGGGCACGGGACCTCCCTCAATCACATGAGGGGTAATTGCCATACTCACCACGCTTGGCAGACGGGTTGGCGAGGGTTTTGATATAAATGCAGAGTTTTCCTTCTCTGGGTGCTGATGATCATGCCAGCAGCTTTACCTTAGTCGCCTTTTACGACACCTCGGTAAGAGTGTGGGTGGCCTATTCTACTCTGCCGGGGACCACACGGCCTAATAATAGAAAAAATGATATTGTTAAAAGGTTAATAGATTTAGAGCGAGGTAGCCCAGTGGGGGGAGGGGGAGGGGGAACTGCCAACCCCCCCTGGGTTGGCGGTTCGAAGCATGGACCTTTGGATTTTTAAATGTGAGGGGAAAACATAATCAATATCGGATAGTTTCTGAAACGTGTAACCATGATTCAGTTGGTCTGATGGTAAGGTAAGGTGAGGCGATAGTCATTTACATTGTTATGTCTTCGGAGGCTGTGGTATCACTCCAGCGAATGCTTGGTGTGTAGGTACTGGTCGGAGAAAATCTCCAACTGAGACCGAAGACCGGCGTAAAGCAGCGCCTGCTCTGTGTTTCGCCGTGTGAGTGAGGTTACCGCGGAGGCCCAATGGGGGGAAGGGGAAAAGGTTGGCAGCGCACTTGTCCCTCCACTGGTGTTGCGGGTGTCCATGGGCGGCGGAATTGCTTAAAAAAAAAGGTAAACTTTTGGATGGAAAACTTGTAAATTGTTCACAATGTCCGATAGTCATCAATAGGTATGTTTTACTATCATCGCATGGTCTGTTCTAGTATTTTTAGCTAATGTGTAGTCGCGTAATGTGTGTATGCCAACGTGCCGTAATAGGGTTGTTAACATACGAGCTATTTGTGTTGGCAACAATAAACACTGTCGCCGTTTATTTTTAATTCAGTATTTTTATGAGAAATGTCGTTTACTTTGCTGCGGTCATGTGTCCTGCGAATACCGGATAAGTAGCTACGTGGAAAACAAATGGGAATGATTGTATCGCCCTAAAATGAATACCTATTCGATTAATAAATCGATACTATCGATAGTACAATCGATTATTAGATTATTTGGGCCCCATTGGCAATAGCGATGAGAACAGACAGCCGTTGGGGCGGAAGAGCTTCGAGTTGAGGCCACGTACAGGAAGGCGCAGGCGTGGCAGGCCCCCCACAAGGTGGACCGTCGATCTGGTGAAGGTTGCAGGAATCCATTGGATGCGGGCGGCACAGAACCGATCTGTATGGAGAACATTCGTGGGCGTCTATTGGCTGAAATGATGATGATGATGGTCCCCATTTGCATTATCGATTAATCATCGACGTACAATCGATTATCCGGCAACACTAGTTCCGAAGCAACGGTTTGAACATGCTAGGATGATGATGATTGGGAGTCAGCTTGTGGTGGTAAACACAACGAAGGGATAAACTGTATGAGTAATGTAAATATGACATACATTTTTCTTCTCGTACGAGTAAATGTATGTAAACAGCTGTACTCATAACATATTACACATTGATAAAACATCCGTTTAACAACGCACACGTGTTACGCATTTGTAATGTCGGACAAGTTGCATGGAACAATAATAAATAAGTAAATGTATAAATAGAAACAACTGCCAGTAGATAGGTCCTTCTCTTTGTGAGAATTATCTTTTGCACAGTGGACGTGGGAGCCCACACCACCTTATTACAAATCGCGATCTAAAGTTATTACCGTACTAAATTCATGTCATCCCGTTCGAACCCGCAAGGTTAATAGGGGCTGCCACGAGTTTTGCTTAGAATTCGGGACTATCTTCTTCTTCTTATTTTTTTTTTTTTTTAATAATATATTTCTCACAACATCTCAAACGTTGACCTGATTCCATACTAAGTAGCTTAAGCACTTGTGTTACAGATATCAGACAACAGAGGAACACAAATATATACTTAAATACATATATTACACCCAGACACTGAACAAACACAAGTGTTCATCGCACGAATGTTTGTCCAGGGTGGGGATCGAACCCACGACCTTTGGCGTAAGAGGCAGGGTCACTACCAATTGCGCCATCCGGTCAGTCCACTGAAATTACGCTGAAATTTTATTTGTGGCAATCAACTTCTCGACTGAGAATTACTCCTGCCATTAACATGTTTTAGATTTTAGGCATTATTAAGCAGGACAACCGAAGATAATTCGCCAATGTCAAGTAACTTATTGAGAACAAGTAGGTAGTCAACAGTCGAAGTCAGTCAAAGTCACAGTCACTCAATAAAACGCCGGTGTTTTGCGCTTTATCGACCTACGGATTCAGCGGATATCACTCTAAAAGCAATCGCGGGTTTTAAGACTATTAGGTCCAAGCAAGTTGTCACGAGACAACGCACTCGACACACAATAGCAGTGTTAAAAACGATACAATCCAACGATTCTTATTATTAGGATCACTTTGCGGCACTTCACTGCACAAATAAACACTAAACTTGCACACTAAAAACCACTAGACACTAATTTAAAACCTTTGAATTGCATCAGCCCACGCGGCTTCTTTTAGCCCTACCCGCCGAATCTTCGGGACTTTCATTAGTTCGAGATTCGTAATAAGGGGTGGGCTGATATTCACAACCAGTTGCCGAAGAAGATTCCGAAGAAAGACATTCTTGCTACTCAACCAAGTGCCAAAGACGATAGATTTTTCTTTATTCACAACTTTTTTTATTATTAAGTCATATAATTATAACAAAACTAGAAACCTAGTCTGCGCCCACAATTTGAAGCAACTCAAACGGAGCCGTACGGCTTCAAGCCCGGACCGCTCCGCAGTCGTCAATGTCAATGCCTCTCAAAAGCATCTCATCATCAGCCCATTTAAGTCCCCACTGCTGGGGCACGGGCCTCCCTCAATCACATGAGGGGTAGCTGCCATAATCACCACGCTTGGCAGACGGGTTGGCGAGGGTTTTTATATAAATGCAGAGTTTTCCTTCTCTGGGTGCTGAAAGCATCTCGCGAAAATTAATTTACTATAAAGTAACGATTTGTGCGGTAAAATTTTGTCACAATGATTCGGAAAAGCATAAAAAGTGTGTTAGCATCACTTTTCACTGGTAAACGTTCAATATTTCATAGTATGTTGTATTTTATAAGCTAAAAATACAAACGATTCATTAAAATGCTCAGTGTTGCCTGATAATGAAAAAATATTTTCCCCATTTCAACTTTATTGTAAGATTTGATTGCTCCAACTGATTAATTTTAACAGAACTTGAGTAGAAAGGTCTATTAGAACTGAGAACTTTTATATGTTAAAAATAAATAAGCAAGAATATTATGTAATTGGTTTATTTATTTAATAATAATTTTAAGATTTATGTAGGATTATGTGTTTCTGATAGTCCAAAAATGGATCCGCATTTTGAAACTCACTCAATCAATCAAATCAATCAAATAATTCTTTATTTGCATAGGCTTGTACACAGCACTTACAAATCGTCATACATAATAACGTCACACACTCTGATAATAACCATTAAAATAAGTAGGTAGCTCTTTATAAATAAATTATTATTTTTATTCATTTTTGTATATAATTTTATAATCACAGTTAGGTAGATACTTGTAAGCGTTGTTCTAGGTACTATTATAAACAGTAGTTACTACAATAACCATTTCCCATGTTTTAGGGAACAATGTTGTGACTGGTAACATTAATTAAGATTTTTATGTTTATACTACGTACGTAGTACCAACTTGAAAAACCAAGTTTGTGCTTCAAATTTGAGGTGACAGCAGTAAGGAAACTATCATTCTAGTCTTGTTATAATTATTGTACTAAGTATTATTACTTTTGCTGTGTGTATGTGTGCACTTATGTCGCCCAAGGCTCAGCCTGAAAACCAGCGCTGCAGCGGCTTCGGTCACTGTAGCAGAAGCTGAGGTTGGGCCTTATTGGCTACAGAATTGGTCCTTTTTAGGGTTCCGTACCTCAAAAGGAAAAAACGGAACCCTTATAGGATCACTTTGTTGTCCGTCTGTCCGTCCGTCTGTCAAGACCCTTTTTCTCAGGAACGCATGGAGGTATGAAGCTGAAATTTATATCAATTACTCAGGTCTACTGTCCCTTGAAGCTGTGAAAAATCAAACTTCTAAGCCTACGCAATCAAAAGATACAGCCGTTTATGCCGCAAATTTTCGACACTTGCAAGGGAATCAAAACCTACAGGGTGCTTCCCGTGAACTCAGAATCTTGAAATTTGGTACGAAGCAACGTCTTATAGCATAGATAAAGGAAAAATTACGAAAACCATAAATTTTTAGTTACATCACATAATATATATTTTTTTAATAATTTTAAACTTACTACCCATTTCCTCATAAACGCGTAGAGGTATTAAATTGAAATTCATACCAAATACTCAGGTCTATAATACCTTTAAGCTGTAACAAAATCAAACTTCTATGTCAACGCAATCAAAAGAAACAGCAATTTAAGCTGCATATTTTGAAACTCGCAAGTACTCGCAAGGGAATCAAAACCTAAAGGGTACTTCCAGTCGACCTAGAATCTTGAAATTTGGCATGAAGCAACGTTTTATAGCACACATAAAGGAAAAATTCCGAAAACCTTAAATTTATAGTTACATTACAAAATATATATTTTTAATAAATATAAACTTATTACTTTTTTCCTCATGAACGCGTAGAGCCATCAAGTTGAAATTCATATCAAATACTTAGATCTAATTGCCTTTAACCCGTGAAAAAAAAAATTCTACGCAAAAAGTCAACGCAAAAACGCAAAAGTACAACCATTGATACCGCATATTTTGAAACTCGCAACTACACGCAAGGGAATTAAAACCTAAAGACCACTTCCCGTTGACATAGAATCTCGAAATTTGGTAAGAAGCAATAGCTTACAGCACAGGTAACAGAAAAATTCCGAAAAGCTTAAAATTTTAAGTAATTATACTACCAAAAAAAATGTGATTGTAAACATAATTGTAGTTACAGCAAGTGACTAAAAAACTTAGTAAATAAATAACTTTAATAAAAGAACTTTCGCAAGTCTGCTGCAAGGCTAGTATAAGTGTTTCAGTTATATTATAGATAAATGATATGTGTTAATATAAAATAAAGGATTACTTAAACGATAAAGAGATCTTTGTCTTAAATTTATGCTCCTCCATCTTTCCCCATTGTAATGTTATGAATTTCATTTTGCAATAAAAATACCATAGTTATGACTCGATTGTCGTAATGAACGAACTTTGTAAACCTTGCAGGTTTGTACGGAACCCTCGGTGCGCGAGTCCGACTCGCACTTGGCCGGTTTTTGTGTATTTATGTCATTTGTATTTGAATTGGTGTTCTATGGCTTATAAAGAAATCTTTATCTTTATTTGGAGAGGTCAATGTTAAGGCAATTTGCAACAGGCTTATGATGATGATGATAAAGATAACTAGTGAATTTATTTACCAGCAACTGCGGCCACATACTGTGTTGACTTCCGGGTCTGACCGCCCTTCTCCTGGACGTTCAGCATATGCATCGTCGGTTTGTCCATCTTGCTTGTTTGTTAGCCGCTTACGACATTCTAGAACAAACAAAGGGAAGAATCATATAAACGAAAATAATAATAGTATCCTCCAACTGATTTCGGCTAAGGCGGCCAATCTCAAAGATCAGCCACTTACGCAGGATATATTATAGTGCTCAAGTGTGTGCGCAAACACAAGTGCACTCTCTGACTAGAGAAAATTTATTTACTATAAGTAACGATTTGTGCGGAAAAATTTTGTCACAATGATTCGGAAAAGCATAAGAAGTGTAATAACATCACTTTTCACTGGTAAACCTTCAATATTTCATTATGGCAAGGGCAAGTTACTACCTACTTGCCCTCGTAATCCCATGGGACACCAGTAAGACACGACTGGTGAGGGATCGGGCGCAGGACCAACGGCTTAACGTGCTTTCCGGGGCACGGGGGTACAAGACCGCTAACTTCCAGACTCCGGGCTGACACTGAGAATTTCTTAACAGAAAAACTCAGGTACAAATTTGGGCCCGACCCGGGGATCGAACCCGGGACCCTAAGGGCAGCCGTCGCTTTAAAGTGCGATGCACAACCCTGCGCCAACGAGGCAGCAATAAACGAAAATAAGGAGACATCGCGACGGTTGAGACGCAAGGGTCGCGGGTTCGATTCCCGCACCAACACAAATGTTTGTTGATGAAACAGATATTTGTGTTGGGTCTGGGTGTTTATGGTACCGTTGTTTTTCCTGGTTTCAATAGTACGGAAAACCTTAGTTTGGGACCTGGACAATGTATGTGATGGTGTCTTAATTTATTATTATTTATTATTATATACAAAAAACAAATCAAATCAAAACATCAAAACAAGACCAGGATATAGTCTGATCTCCACTTAATTAAATCATCTTAAGGAGAACATTGGGGGAGGTCTATGTCCAAGAGGGATGAGAGAGAGAGAGAGGGGTACATATTAGACCGTGGGAGAGCCACGCTTCGGCATTAAAGGGCCGGCTCGACCGGAGTGACACCACGGCCTCACAGAAAACCAGCCTGAAGCAGCACTGTTATTTATTTCGCTGCGTGAATGAGGGTACCGGAGGCCCAACCTGGGGGAACGGGGGGTGAAAAGATTGGCAGCGTACTTGTGACTCCACTGGTGTCATGGGTGTCCACGGGCGGCGGAACTCGCTTACCAACAGGTGATCCGTCAGCTCGTCTGCCACTTATCACATAAAAACAAAGATGACCTATTTTATGAGTATATTACGCTTCACTAAGTAAATTACATTAAACTAAGATTCTGTAGTGTATCGCTGTCACTTAGTTTCAAGACTTAATTTAGCGAAATCCCGGTTACTTTTCTTTATTAGTTCACTGCACCAATAGATGGCGCTGAGTATCGTTTACATCGCGTAATCGCGCTTTTTTGGTTTACTTATAAGCCTCGTTGTGGTCTATAAAATTTACGTCTAAGTGACAAAAAGAGATGGCGTGATGATTTTGACCAATTGGCAAACCATGGCCACAATAGAGTCCAATGGCGGCTTTTAGGGGAAGCCTTTGCCCAGCAGTGGGAGGACGCAGGCTAATATAAAAAAGTGTCAATTCTGTTCATTCATCAATGATGATCATTTCAATCAATAGACGTCCACTCCTGGACATATAATTAGGCCTCCCCCAATGTTCTCCACACAGATCGGTCCTTTTTTTTTTTTTTTTGTTGACCCAGGAGAAATGCGTTACGCATCCAATGTATTTCCGCGACCTTCACCAGATCGTCGGTCCACCTTGTGTCCTTCCTGTACGTGGCCTCCACTCGAGAACTTTTCCGCCCTAACGACCTCTATTCTCCTCGCCCTGCCCATTGCCAGTTGAGGCATGCAATCCTCTGTGCTATGTCTTTGACCTTAGTTCTCCTGCGGATCTCATCATTCACTCACTCTGATCTCACTGTGTTCATTATAGAATTCTATATCTGAACCTTGAGACTTCCTACTGCATGTTTCAACCCAAACATGTTAGTCTAAATAGTAACGGTATCTAGTCCGAAGGTGTTAACTTAGCACAACTCATTAGCACTATTTAGCATACCTGCGCAAGCGACGATACTAGTTACTCAAGGATTTACCGAGTACACTCTACTGCTATTGATATTTTTGGACCAGCCATAGGCGTCATCTCACCCTGACATTCCGGGTACGTTCAAAGCTGAAGCACGGGCGGTGAAGGAGTCCAGTTCCTTTTTTTATGAGAAAGGCGGGCAAACGAGCAAGCGTGTCACCTGGTGGTAAGCGATCACCGCCGCCCATGGACATCAGCCACACCAGAGGGAGTGAAGATGCGTTGCCGGCCTTTTACGAAGGTATAGGCTCGTTTCTTGAAGAATAGTTTTTTAGATTTTCGCATTGCATTATAACTATAAGTTATCAAGACGGGAATTAACACGATACACGATTCACAGCCCGGCCCCAGCTGACGGACGTCGTGGTCCGCCAGTCCGCTCGTGACCACTGTTCGGCTACGTTTGAAACTTCGAGCAAAATATGTGAGTACATAATGTCGTTTCTTGAAGATCTCTTGAAGATGTCGTACCGTTTCGGATATACCGCTGCGGGAAGTTGATTCCACAATGAGGAGGTGCGTGGCAAAGAATGACGTATAAAGCGTACGGTGGTGGATTTCCACCACATCCACATAGGTGAAATCCTAGTTTACGGCGTGTAGTACGGTGGTGAAATTCAGCAGCGGGTATTAACTCAAACAACTCCTCGGAACACTCACCATGGTAAAGGCGGTAAAAGACGCATACAGATGCGACTTCTCTCCGCAATGTCAGCGAGTGCACCAGAAATCGCGCACTCTTATCGACCTTCAAGCACAGGAAAGTTACGTACTTAGGACATGTGTTAAGACACAACAGATACGAGTTGTTGCACCTTATTATGATGGGGAAAGTAGCTGGTAAGAGGCGTGTGGGTCGGAGGAAAAATCATGGCTGAGTAACATCCGGGAGTGGAGGATGGCGAGCGCCGCCGAGCCGTTTCGCCTCGCTAGAGACCGAGAAGGATATGCTATATTGACGGCCAACCATTGCTAGTCGGAGAGGCACTTTAAGAAGAAGAGGAAGAAGAGTCTTGGAGAAATGTCATGATTCAGTTAGTGTCTGGTTACCCTGTCAAGGGAATGAGAAAAGTCAAACGGCAGTCGCTTCATTGTAATTAGGCACCGGACTCCTTAAATCCTGAATCATGGTCTAAGCTTAGGTACCCCGGGCACCGCAACGACCACTGAGAAGAAAGACTAGGTACGGTGAGTTACATCGAAATTTTAACATTTAAGTAGGTACCTTGTCACAATAGCTATCTCCGACTTTTACTTTCTTACACGGAATGTAAGTAAGTATAGCATTGTGATAAGGTACTAAAGTGTATACACTTCTTTTTGCAGCAAACTGAAGGTATTTAGTCTGTAAGTCTACCTATGCTAAAGAGCCCTGAGCGACCCTTCAGTAATGAGTGGAACTTCTCCAACGAATTGCAGCAATAAATGAGACACATCAATCAGTAGATGAGTCAGTCTAGTTGATCTCGTTAAGTGAATGGTGATGTTCCGTGAGGGGTCAAGTGTTAACCTGTGATGCGCTAGTCATGGCTTAGTACGAGTTGACGGCGTCAGTTTCAATAAACAGGTGCTTAACTATAGTTACTATTTTTAAAGAGGTAAATTCATCAGTCAGCCTCTATATTTGAGGAACTTACAGTGCGGTCCAGAAGGCGCTCATGAAACTATAAAGTGAGCGGAATGTGTCATTTTCGGAAAAAAAACGTCACAGAGTGTGAAAGAGATCCAACCGGCCCTGATGCAGATTCTATACGAGTGCGGTAGAGAAAGAACGTCACCCACCACGTCACCTCAGTACGTTCTATGAAAGGCACAGTATGTTTAAGGCAATAACTTCTTGGTTTAAGGCGATGGGTAGCCCTAACTAGCGACACCATTCGATTTTAATTCTTAGCTACTAAACCGGATCTATTTTAAACAATTTCGGGGTTACAACCTCTCGGCAAAAACTTATACTACTTATTAATTAACTATGCACAAATGTTGGGTCCGTTTTTGTACGCGAAAAATTGATTACCGATAAAAGCGGCCACTTTCAGCGTGAATCAATTTTTCGCGTACAAATGTTGGGTCCGCATTTGTGCATGGTTATTTAATAAATAGTATAAGTGTTTGTCGTGTGTCAGCCGTGTGGTCCCCGGCAGAGTAGAATAGGCCACCCTCACTCTTACCGAGGTGTCGTAAAAGGCGACTAAGGTAAAGCTGCTGGCATGATCATCAGCACCCAGAGAAGGAAAACTCTGCATTTATATCAAAACCCTCGCCAACCCGTCTGCCAAGCGTGGTGAGTATGGCAATTACCTATCAAGTGATTGAGGGAGGCCCGTGCCCCAGCAGTGGGGACTTAAATGGGCTGATGATGATGATAAGTGTTTGTCGAGAGCTTGTAACCCCGAAATTGTTTAAAATAGATACGGTTTAGTAGCTAATACTTAAAATTGATTGGCGTCGCTAGTGTGCCCTACCCGTCACCTTAAGGTTAAAGTACTTGTATATGAAGGCTTCAGTGATGTCAATGTTGACAGGGGGCGTTTTAAAACGTTTTTTCTATGGGAAAATGTCAAAACAGCATGAGTTCCGTAGTTTTTTAGATTTTCGCGTTGCATTATGACTACAATATATCAATACGGGGTTTAACACGATATTTATAATGTGCACTCACATGCGTACGTGCGTCGAGCTAAATATGTGAGTGCACATTATAAATATCGCGTTAAACCCCGTATTGATATATTGTAGCATGAGTTCCGACTTTTAACCAAATAACCGTGATCGAACTGTTGAGTCAAGCAGCGTCTAATTAAATCTGGTACAGTCTCGCATTTAAACTAGAGTACGAGCTACGAAAGAGTTCCTGCGGAAAAACAAGGATATAAAATGTGTGATTTCTTGTGGCTATGATTATAAAGTTCAAATTTGAATGTTGATGGATACTCAAGCGCGGTTTTCAAGGGATTTCTTTTGTGATGTACTCTATTTGCGTGATGTAATCGTCACCCATCATCATCATCATTTCAACAAATAGACGTCCACTGATGGACATAGGCCTCCCCCAATGTTCTCCACACAGATCGGTCCTGTGCCGCCCGCATCCAATTGATTTCCGCGATCTTCACCAGATCGTCGGTCCACCTTGTGGGGGGCCTGTCACGGCTGCGACTTCCTGTACGTGGCCTCCATTCGAGGACCTTTCCGCCCCACCGGCCGTCTGTTCTCCTCGCTATGTGCCCTGCCCATTGCCACTTAAGGCATGCAATCCTTTGGGCTATGCCTGTGACCTTAGTTCTCCTGCGGATCTTATTATTTCTAATACGATCACGCAGGGAGACTCCGAGCATAGCCCTCTCCATTGCTCTCTGGGTGACTTTGAGCCTCCTTAATCGGCCCATTGTAAGCGGCCACGTGTCGATTCCGTATGTCATCACTGGCAACACACACGCATTGAAGACTTTCGTCTTGAGACACTGCGGTAGATGGGTCGAAAATATGCTGCGTAGCATACCGAACGCTGCCCAGCCGAGTTGAATTCGCCGATCGACCTCTTTCTGGAAGTTAGACTTACCAAGCTGGACTTTTGGTCCGAGGTAAATGTACTCGTCTACAACTTCCAGTGTAAAGCTTCCAACCTTTACAAGAGTGGGTACATGGGAATTCGACATGATTTTCGTCTTGTCCATGTTCATTTTCAGACTTACTTGTTGGGAGACTCTACTGAGGTGGTCAAGCATTGTGCCTAAGTCTTCCAAGGTCCCAGCCATGAAGCCATGACTACGATATCATCTGCGAATCGAAGGTGCGTCATGTACTCGCCATTTATATTGATGTCAAGTCCATCCCAGTCCAGAAGTTTAAACACGCCCTCTAACAGAGTGGTGAACAGTTTCGGCGATATAACGTCACCCTGTCTCACACCTCGCTGGAGGAGTACAGGTTTTGATTCCGGTCCTGTAGTCGAACT
Source organism: Marasmia exigua (assembly GCA_019059595.1). NCBI lineage: Eukaryota > Metazoa > Arthropoda > Insecta > Lepidoptera > Crambidae > Marasmia > Marasmia exigua. The sequence continues at coordinate 19,674,394 of CM032484.1, read as the reverse complement.
GACATTGTGGCGTTTCCGTACAATGACTGCAACACTTCGTCACCCAGCAGTTATGAAATTTTCAGTGTCAGCCCCGTGCCTCGGAAATCACGTTAAGCCGTTGGTCCCACGCCCGATTCCTCTGCGGTCGTGTCACAAGGCAAGGGAATAGAGAGTGCACTTGTGTTCGCTCACACACTTGAGCACTATAATATAATCTGCATAAGTGGCTAATCGTTGAGATCGGCCGTTTAGCCAAAATCGGTTGGAGGTTATTATCATCTGATTATTTTTATATATTTTTTTTATTTCTCTTTTGAGACTTTTCGTAGTGTCATTTTCTGCATGAAAATACCTATGATATTCTGTCGCGTTTGTCTGTCAAGGCCACCGTATGGCTCCACCGCTCTTCAGCTTATCTCGATAGCTGCTCAATACCGATAGCGCTTGTCAGATTTGGCGCTGATTTTATCAACCACTTGCGATATTTCCTTGATTTGCTATGAGTAAAAAAATGAAAATGTTTGTTTATTGCTTCAATTTCCGAGTTTGGAAATTCCTTTTAAGTGTATAAACACTTGTGCCAGGAGAGTCCGCTCTCCTAAAACATGAGGTGGTACAAATAAGCAACTAAGACATGTTATAAAAAGAAAATAAAAGAAATAAAATTTAAATTTAAATTTAACCTAGGTATTTGTATTTGTTTGGGTGTGTGTGTGTGTATGTCTGAGTGTGTTATTTGTGTGTGTGTGTGCGTGTGTGTGTGTGTGTGTGTGTGTGTGTGTGTGTGTGTGTGTGTGTGTGTGTGTGTGTGTGTGTGTGTGTGTGTGTGCGGTACACTGGTAGGTACCTAATCCCAGTAGAACGCATTTGAAACTCTGTATTCTGTATGCCAACCTTTAACATGCGTTCCGTAAATAAAGTATTTTGTATTTGTAAATCAAATTATTTTAAATGTTTCATTTTCCAGAAAAACTAATAGCCGATTTTCTAAACCTGTTTTTTCATTTTACAGTTGTATTATTTACAATATTTTTTTATTCTAGACATATTCAATATCGAAGTAACCTTTCTCCTATTATTGCAAACGAACTTCATCATCAGCCCATTTAAGTCCCCACTGCTGGGGCACGGGCCTCCCTCAATCACATGAGGGGTAATTGCCGTACTCACCACGCTTGGCAGACGGGTTGGCGAGGGTTTTGATATAAATGCAGAGTTTTCCTTCTCTGGGTGCTGATGATCATGCCAGCAGCTTTACCTTAGTCGCCTTTTACGATACCTCGGTAAGAGTGAGGGTGGCCTACTCTGCCGGGGACCACACGGCAAACGAACTTATTTATTTGTACACATTATTCATTGAAATAAAAAACAAGTGTAAAAAAAAAGATATCTATTAATTCAGGTTTAACACATTGATTTATTTTGTGTTTAATATTGCGCTGCAAAATGTATTGACAGAAGCGAATCGATGCAAAACCGACTGAAAGTAGTGTTGTCTGCCCTACCCCTACAGTGTAATTCAAACCCGCGTAGGCGCGGAAGGGTGAGGCGGCCCGTCCATGGGCGGCGGTGATCACTTACCATCAGGTGTGCCGTCCGTTCGTTTGTCCGTTAATGTAAAAATAATCAATAAAAGGTAGGTATTAGCTACACACTACGATGGTGTTATCTTGGGATTAAATGTTATTACTTTTAAGCTAATCGTTAAATCTCCAGGATTAACCAATAATTATACAGATAAAGCGCTTTTATGTATCACCGACGACCCGTTTAGCGCCGGTTGAGACGCAGGGTCGCGGGTTTGATTCCCGCATCATTCCGTTCCCCCCGTTTCCACGGAACCTTTTGTGAGCGAGTCTGATTTGCACTTGGCCGGTTTTTAACGTATCAAATCAAGGCATCGATATATTTCTTTTAGCTCTTGCCGTATCAGCTCAAGTACCTATAGATTTATAATATAATATTCGAAATTCCGGGCTTATCTCCAAGATAAGGCTTATCAATAATCACAACCCAAAGATTAAGATAAGTGTAAGGTTTGGCTTCTGAACCATAAACACTCACAAGTATATTCTCAATTAGTGTAATCTATGAACCTCTATAACACCATAAACTATGTATAAATAATAGTAATAAAAGATAATCTTTATTATCTATAACAAATGAAGTATTTTTAATTACACCAAGTTTATAAGTAACTCAGACAAGTAAATAGCACACTTAATTAAGGTGACGGGTAGGACACACTAGCGACGTCAATAGATTTTAATTGTTAGCTACTAAACCGGATCTATTTAAACAATTTCGGGGTTACAACCTCTTGGTAAACACTTATACTATTTATTAAATAACCTACAGCCCCGACCCGACTTCGGGGATCGAACCCGGGACCTCTTTGCGCAGCCGTCGCTTTAAAGTGCGACCCACTAACCATTGCGCCACCGAGGCAGCCTCTATATAATCTATAATAGGTATTAGCTACACATCATGATGGTGTTATCTTGGGATTATATGTTATTACATTTAAGCTAGTCGTTAAATCCCTAAGATTAACCAATTATACAGATAATAGCGCTATGAATCACCTATCTCCGACGACCCGTTTAGCGCCGGTTGAGACGCAGGGTCGCGGGTTTGATTCCCGCATCAACACAAATGTTAATTGATGAAACATTATGTGTTAGGTCTGGGTGTTTGTGGTACCTTCGTTTCTGGTTTCGATTATCATTTCATCCAATAGAGAACTAAGGTCACAAACATAGCAAAAAGGATTGCATGTCTCAAGTGGCAATGGGCAGGGCACATAGCGCGGAGAACAGACGGCCGTTGGGGTGGAAAGGTCCTCTAGTGGAGGCCACGTCAGATACGACGACGAAGTCGCAGCCGTGGCAGACCCCCCGCAAGGTGGACCGACGATCTGGTCAAGGTACGACTCCGCGGGGGACGTCTTTACTGGGTGTCCTGGTAGGTCGTACAGCGTTGAAGGGCTGCATTGCGCCAGATAGGGGTGAAGCGGCGAGCGCGATTAGCGGTACAGTCTAGTCCCGGCTGTGGGGTTTCCGACCGCGATTGCACGGAGATGGACACCCCAGGGGTTTTAGTTAGGGTTTGAGTTCCACACACCACCTTGATCCCTAAATGTAGCAAGGTGACGGCCATGATGGTTTCCCCTGGGAAAAAAAGGCCTATTGGCTGAAATGATTTCTATAGTACAAGGGAAAAGCCTTCATTTGGGACCATGTGATTTTGAGTCAAATTCAATTTATTAGGTATATTTATTTATTATTGGCCTCTCTCCTCTTCATACTGGGGTACGCTTAGACCACGATTCAGCATTTGGGGGGTCTTTTTTAGTTACAATGAAGCGACTGCTGTCTGACCTTTGCAATCCTTTTCCCCTCAGGGGAACCAGACCAACTGAATAATAGCTACGTGCGTTATCAAGATGATTCCCTCACCGCCGAGCTAGTGGTAGAAATACGCACATGGATTTGAAAAATCCAGAGGTGCATGCTCGGATTCGAACCACGACCCCCGCATGGTAGGCGCGTAAGATCGCGCTGAGCTACCATCGCTCATATTTTTGTCATTTACGATAGTATTAATTGCGATATTTAGATATGACATAACGATTAGTAATTTAAGATAAAACTTTAATAGATAAGTAGAAGATATCAAATTGATAATCAGGTTGGGCAGGCAGCTACGGGGCGATGAAATAATACGATGAAATGTTCTTTACAGCGATGTACTTTCAAAATAAGGTACAAATGTGGTCGTCTGTACACTCGAGAGGCGTCGATCCTTTTGGCTGGTAAGATGGCAAGTGAGGCTAGTTTCGGGCGGCGAGTCGTCGCGGGTCGACAGACGATTGAGGGGACTGGGGGGCGAGGGGGCGAGCGGCGTAGCGAGCGCGGCGTAGTTGGTCACGGCGTTAACACAGGTTTGTAAAAAGAAATATTGTAAAAAGCTTTGACAATCATTCTACAGTTACGTAAATAAATCATAATTACTTAAAGAAAGATATGTAATCATCATATAAATGTTACGAGGCAGTATATTATATTTCCGGCAAAATAATATAGTTAGGTAGGTCCGTATGGCAATCGACAAGATGTACAACCCGTGCGGATAAAGAATGGGATCAGAAATGGCGGCGCATCTATTCACTTCTCGCTCGCACACTATTGGCGTATTTGCGCACCCCACGAGTGCGAGTATAGACGCAAATAGTGTGCAAGCGAGAAGTGAATAGATGCGCCGCTATTTCTGATCCCATTCTTTATCCGCACGTGTTGTATGGTATAACAAGGGTAACGGGTTCGATTCTTAAAGTGACGGGTAGGGCACACTAGCGACGATTTTATTTTTTAGCTACTAAACCGGATCTATTTTAAACAATTTCGGGGTAACATCCTCTCGGCGAACACTTCTACTATTTATTAAATAACCATGCACAAATGTTGGGTCCATTTTTGTACGCGAAAAATTGATTCACGCCCAAAGTGGCCGCTATTGGCGTGAATCAATTTTTCGCGTACGCGTTGGACCCACCATTTTTGCATGGTTATTTAATAAATAGCATAAGTGTTTGCCAAGAGGTTGTAACCCCGATTTTTTTTAAGTATATCCGATTTAGTAGCTAAAAATCAAAATCGATTGGCGTCGCTAGTGTGCCCTGCCCGTCACCTTAACAGACATCTGTGTTGGTTCGTACCAAAAACAGAATATTAGGTACTTTGGGATCAGGATAGTGTGATGTTGCCTCAAATTAATTAATTAATTTGATGGGTTATTCCACTTTACCCATTATCGGACGAGTGTAATGATGTTCCACAACGCTAACCAAATGGATACTGACAATGATGATTTTATTGTAATATCATTGGATAATGATACATGTTATCAGAGTAATTCAATCGAAACTAAGGACCGAAGTACTTACGTGCTTCGAAATTCCATAGTATTATGGTCTATTCCCAGTTTCCCCAAATGGAGGGGAAACTAGGAAAAAAACCATATTCACAATTAAGACGACGGGTAGCCCTAACTAGCGACACCATTCGTTTTTAATTCATCGTCAGCCCATTTAAGTCCCCACTGCTGGGGCACGGGCCTCCCTCAATCACATGAGGGGTAATTGCCATACTCACCACGCTTGGCAGACGGGTTGGCGAGGGTTTTGATATAAATGCAGAGTTTTCCTTCTCTGGGTGCTGATGATCATGCCAGCAGCTTTACCTTAGTCGCCTTTTACGACACCTCGGTAAGAGTGAGGGTGGCCTATTCTACTCTGCCGGGGACCACACGGCGATTTAAATTGATAGCAACTAAACCGGATATCTTTTTAAGGTAACGGGTAGGGCACACTACCGACGCCAATCGATTTTATTTTAGCTACTAAACCGGATCTATTTTAAACAATTTCGGGTTACAACCTCTTGGCAAACACTGGCGGCATGGTTATTTAATAAATAGTATAGGTGTTTGCCGAGAGATTGTAACCCCGAAATTGTTTAACAAAAACAGATCCGGTTTTAGTATCATCGGTAAATTCATATTTCGAGTAGGAAGCAGACCAAAAAGTTAACTTTAAGTATTAAATAAATAGTATAGGTGTTTGCCGAGAGATTGTAACCCCGAAATTGTTTAACAAAAACAGATCCGGTTTTAGTATCATCGGTAAATTCATATTTCGAGTAGGAAGCAGACCAAAAAGTTAACTTTAAGTATTAAATAAATAGTATAGGTGTTTGCCGAGAGATTGTAACCCCGAAATTGTTTAACAAAAACAGATCCGGTTTTAGTATCATCGGTAAATTCATATTTCGAGTAGGAAGCAGACCAAAAAGTTAACTTTAAGTATTAAATAAATAGTATAGGTGTTTGCCGAGAGATTGTAACCCCGAAATTGTTTAACAAAAACAGATCCGGTTTTAGTATCATCGGTAAATTCATATTTCGAGTAGGAAGCAGACCAAAAAGTTAACTTTAAGTATTAAATAAATAGTATAGGTGTTTGCCGAGAGATTGTAACCCCGAAATTGTTTAACAAAAACAGATCCGGTTTTAGTATCATCGGTAAATTCATATTTCGAGTAGGAAGCAGACCAAAAAGTTAACTTTAAGTATTAAATAAATAGTATAGGTGTTTGCCGAGAGATTGTAACCCCGAAATTGTTTAACAAAAACAGATCCGGTTTTAGTATCATCGGTAAATTCATATTTCGAGTAGGAAGCAGACCAAAAAGTTAACTTTAAGTATTAAATAAATAGTATAGGTGTTTGCCGAGAGATTGTAACCCCGAAATTGTTTAACAAAAACAGATCCGGTTTTAGTATCATCGGTAAATTCATATTTCGAGTAGGAAGCAGACCAAAAAGTTAACTTTAAGTATTAAATAAATAGTATAGGTGTTTGCCGAGAGATTGTAACCCCGAAATTGTTTAACAAAAACAGATCCGGTTTTAGTATCATCGGTAAATTCATATTTCGAGTAGGAAGCAGACCAAAAAGTTAACTTTAAGTATTAAATAAATAGTATAGGTGTTTGCCGAGAGATTGTAACCCCGAAATTGTTTAACAAAAACAGATCCGGTTTTAGTATCATCGGTAAATTCATATTTCGAGTAGGAAGCAGACCAAAAAGTTAACTTTAAGTATTAAATAAATAGTATAGGTGTTTGCCGAGAGATTGTAACCCCGAAATTGTTTAACAAAAACAGATCCGGTTTAGTATCATCGGTAAATTCATATTTCGAGTAGGAAGCAGACCAAAAAGTTAATTATAAGGATTGAATAAATATAAGTTAATTTCGAGATGCTCGAGTTTCGAAATTGTATTGTCGAATCCAGTTTAGATGCTAACAATTTAAATTAAATGGCGTCGCTAGTGTGCCCTACCCGTCACCTTAAGGCGACCATCACGTCGATACTAGCGCTGCCAAGTGATTTATATTTATTGTGGCGAATAGAAATAAATTAATAATAAATAACAATAACCTACAAGTAACAATAATCTCCATAACTGCTAGTGACTCACGGCGATTTAAATTGATAGCAACTAAACCGGATATCTTTTTAAGGTAACGGGTAGGGCACACTACCGACGCCAATCGATTTTATTTTAGCTACTAAACCGGATCTATTTTAAACAATTTCGGTTACAACCTCTCGGCAAATACTACTACTATTTATTAGATAACCATGCACAAATGTTAGGTCCGTTTTTGTACACAAAAAATTAATTACCGCCTAAAAGCGGCCATTTTTGCAGTAATCCAAAATTCGAGTGCAAAAGCAGACCAAACAGTTAACTTTAAGTATTAAATAAATAGTATAGGTGTTTGCCGAGAGATTGTAACCCCGAAATTGTTTAACAAAAACAGATCCGGTTTAGTATCATCGGTAAATTCATATTTCGAGTAGGAAGCAGACCAAAAAGTTAATTATAAGGATTGAATAAATATAAGTTAATTTCGAGATGCTCGAGTTTCGAAATTGTATTGTCGAATCCAGTTTAGATGCTAACAATTTAAATTAAATGGCGTCGCTAGTGTGCCCTACCCGTCACCTTAAGGCGACCATCACGTCGATACTAGCGCTGCCAAGTGATTTATATTTATTGTGGCGAATAGAAATAAATTAATAATAAAAAACAATAAATTAATCATCATCATCATCATCAGCCCATTTAAGTTCCCACTGCTGGGGCACGGGTACCCCTCAATCACATGAGGGGTAATTGCCATACTCACCACGCTTGGCAGACGGGTTGGCGAGGGTTTTGATATAAATGCAGAGTTTTCCTTCTCTGGGTGCTGATGATCATGCCAGCAGCTTTACCTTAGTCGCCTTTTACGACACCTCGGTAACAGTGAGGGTGGCCTATTCTAGTCTGCCGGGACCACACGGCAAGCATTAAATACATTATGTCAAATATACCTAGAATTATGATAGATTTCGGAAAGATAAGGTATTATAAAGGGGAGGAGAGAGGAGTTTCAATGTTGGCAATACATTTGTGACTCAACTCCTCTTGCGGTTGTCTACGGGTGACGGCTGTTGCTTGCTATCAGTGTGATTCGTCTACTCGTCGGCCAAATATCCTTAAAAAATTACCTTATTGAAATTAATAATTTAATACTTAATAACAAAAAATTAATAATAAATAACAATAACCTACAAGTAACAATAATCTCCATAACTGCTAGTGACTCCTGTACCTTACTCTATGGGCACTACCACGGATTTGTGGGCTTTACAGTATGAGAGGCCGAAAGGTAACCCGCACTACGCCAATTTGAATAAGTACATTTTTTAACTAACTTGATTGGGACTATTTCGGGCCGTCGGAGACTCGGTTATATTTAATAATTATGCACTATACTTTTTGGTCTGTTTTTGCACTCAAATAATTCGTTAACGCCAAAAGCGGCCACATTTGGCGTTAACGAATTATAAGAGTACAAAATTGGCGTTAACGAATTCATCGTCATCGTCAGCCCATTTAAGTCCCCACTGCTGGGGCACGGGCCTCCCTCAATCACATGAGGGGTAATTGCCATACTCACCACGCTTGGCAGACGGGTTGGCGAGGGTTTTGATATAAATGCAGATTTTTCCTTCTCTGGGTGCTGATGATCATGCCAGCAGCTTTACCTTAGTCGCCTTTTACGACACCTCGGTTAACGAATTATTCGAGGTTAATTAAATAAAGGTCATCGAACCATGAATCAAAGCTTTACTGTCGGGCGCATTCCCGATACGCTTGTCTGACGCATAAATAGCCCGGACTTTATTTATCTCGGCTATTTCACTCTTACTGATTAATTAGTTCTATAGAAAGGTACTTTCACTCGATATGAGTAGACCGTAACCAATGCTCGAGGGAAATTTAGATAATGGAGACGAATCGCGTGTGGGAACCCCCTAGATGGCGTACTGGTCTAAGGTGTGACTGAGGTTCAACTTCAACAGCAATCGTTTCCTTGATTAAAGTATATACTAGTGGCCCACCCTCATTTCTTTTCGGAACATTAGTACCACTTTTTACCAATAGATGGCGCTAGGCGTCGATTACATCGTGCAAGCGTATCGGGTTTTCGGATTACGTATAAGCATTGCCGCTGTCTGTAGGATTTGATTGTAGCAACATTGATTCCTTTTGATGTAAAGAAAGTTTAAAGAAGGTTGGCAGATCTTTTTAAAACGGTATGTTGGTATAACCGATTCTCGTCGTGCAAACGCAAATTTACCTTAAGGTGACGGGTAGGGCACACTAGCGACGCCAATGTATTTTAATTTTTAGCTATTAAACCGGATCTATTTTAAACAATTTCGGGGTTTGTAATCCCGAAATTGTTTAAAATCCTCTCGGCACACTCGGTAAACACTTATACTATGTATTAAATAACCATGCACCATTTACCATGATAAGAATTGGTGGAATGATTAACACCCTCAAAGTGCAGTGGCGAACACAGAAATAATATCTAAAGTTAAGAAGCTGGGAAAATCACTAGTTTGAATTACGAAAATTAAAACATTCGGGCCAACGCATTACATTTATTAGCAATAAATTGGTTTGCCTCTAGCAATGTAAAGTCGGTATTAGGTAGGTAGGTACCTACATAATAAACTTGGCATCTTTTCAGAATAGTAAAAAGTAGACTAGTTTTTTCATATCATTTAGGTAACTTTGTTAGATAGAGTAAAAGGAAACAACATCATCAATCGACACCGGTACATGGTAGAAATACCAAAAGTCCGCACAAAGAGGTTTGAATCCTGTTTTCTTATTCGTACTGCGAAACAGTGGAATCAGTTGCCTGAAGAGGTGTTCCCTAGTGGCTACAATTTGGGGGTTTTCAAAGCGCGAGTGAATAGGTATCTTCTAGGTAATCGTGCTACATCTTAGACCATATTATCACTTACCATCAGGTGAAATATGGTCAAACGCTTACCTATCTACAGTAAAAAAAAAAAAAAAAAAACATGATGGAATCGAAAGGAGGAGAACCAAAATAGTAGTCCGATGATAGACAGGACATGGCTAGATAGATCAGATGGGCCGCATGAGCATGCGACGACGATGTCTTGCTGATAAGCGTCAGCAAGACTATTTTAAGAATGAAAAAAGGGCACAAACCGCCAATTACGCCAAAAATCGGAGGAGGAAATACGCTCGAATCGGTAATATTGGAGGCGCAAGTTCATTCCAGTTTTGTCGTAGAAAGTAGAAGCGAGGTTTGAAGATATCGGAAAGATGGGGTGCTATAATTCATTTCAAAGTTTTAATATACCTAAGTACGAAATAGAAAGTTTCTTGAGACACACAGTTTAGTCATCTAAGTAATTGAAGAGGAATGATGGATTCATTGAAAATGGTTACATGTTAGGTAGTCTTTAGTAAAATTTCGTATCTTTCCAGATTTTAACCGCAACGGATGGAGAAAAATAGTAGGTAGGTATGATTTGGGGTGAGAGATTGTGGGAAAGGTTGGTAAATTTTGGAATTCTATCATCATCATCATTTCACCCCAATGATCTCCACACCGATCGGTCCTGTGCCGCCCGCATCCAAGGGATTCTCGCGACCTCGACAAGATCATCGGTTCACCGTGTAGGGGGCCTGCTTCGACTTCCTATACGCGGCCTCAACTCGAGGACCTTTGAGCCCCACCGGCGGTCTGATCTCCTCGTAATGTGCCCTGCTCATTGCCATTTGAGGCATGCAATTCTTTGAGCTACGTTTTTGACCTTGGTTCTTCTGCGGATCTCATAAATGCTGATATGATATTCCGAGCATAGCCCTTTCCATTGCTCTAAGCGGCCATGTTTCGGTTCCATATGCCATCACTTGCAATGCAATTCACACGAATTCTATAACATAATAGAAACTCCCATTGGCGTAGCTAGGGTTTTTTTCTAGGGGAGACTATGGAAGGTTTTTTTATGTGATAGGTGGCAGACGAGCAGACGGATCGCCTATGCATAATTTGCTGAGGTATAATTTGCTACGGCTATTTTAAATACACATTTTTTAAATAGTCTTAATATACGGATTGTGCCTCTGGTACCCTCACTCACGCAACGAAACACAGCACAGTGCCCCGGTCGTTCTCTACAAACTTCGTCCGGTTCGTGTCCGTGGTTAAATTTTTTTGTCGACGAATTTTGCGCATGTCACTACAACTAAATGTACATATCTGCCCATTTAATTAAATCAGGAAATTTAGCAAGGACAGGCAAATTGATAACGCACATCAAATGAGTTGCGAGGTTTAAACGTTTGCAGCAGCTTAAGTTTTAATTTTAAGTGAACCCTAATAAATCTTTTCACACAAATAGGTAGTTTTAAGTAACTTATTGTTTGTTATTTTTATGTGATAAGTGGCAGACGAGCAGACGTAACACTTGATGGTAAGCGATTGCCGCCGCTCATGGACACGCGCGACACCAGTGGAGTCACAATTTCGCTGCCAACCTTTAAACCCCCCTTTCCCCCGGATTGGGCCTCGGGTACTCTCACTCACGCAGCGAAACACAGCACAGTGCTGCTTCACTTCTAGTGTCTACTTCTAGAATAAGAATAAGAATAAGAATACTACAAACTTCTTAAATAAGAATAGTTTATTTGCTTTTGAACAGGGTGTACAGAAAACGCTTACAATGTGCCGATTAAGGAGGCTCAAAGTCACCCAGAGAGCAATAGAGAGGGCTATGCTCGGAGTCTCCCTGCGTGATCGTATCAGAAATGATGAGATCCGCAGGAGAACTAAGGTCAGAGACTTAGCCCAAAGGATTGCATGCCTCAAGTGGCAATGGGCAGGGCACATAGCGAGGAGAACAGACGGTCGTTGAGGCGGAAAGGTCCTCGAATGGAGGCCACGTACAGAAAGTTGCAGCCGTGGCAGGCCCCCCACAAGGTGGACCGATGATCTGGTGAAGATCGCGGGAATCCATTGGATGCGGGCGGCACAGGACCGATCTGTGTGGATAACATTGGGGGAGGCCTATGTCCAGCAGTGGACGTCTATTGGCTGAAATGATGATGATGATGATGAAATGTACAGAAAACAATGGTATGAACACATTGGAACCAAAATGGTCTCGCACAGTACGGTTCCAGAGGAAGTTCCTCCCGCGAACGCTCCGGCTGTGGAATGATCTGCCTTCAGAGGTTTCCCGGGGGAATACAGCATGAAGTTCTTCAAAAAAGGAGTGTATGCAGGTCCACTGGAGTCGCAAACGACCATAGGCTGCGGTAATCGCTTACCATCAGGCGAGCCGCACGCTTGTTTGCCACCGTCGTAGTATAAATAAAAATGATAAAATTAACATGATCACATAACCAGCCATTGACTAATAGCATGCCAATACTGTTTTACAATTTTAAAATTATAAATTCTTAAATTAGAAATAGCCCTTCTTTTTCATTGATTTGCCATTTTTAAGGTGACGGGCAGGGCACAGTAGCGACGCCAATCGATTTTAATTTTTAGCTACTAAACTGGATCTATCTTAAACAATTTCGGGGTAACCATGCACAAATGTTGGGTCCGTTTTTGTACGCGAAATATTGATTCACGCCAAAAGTAGCCGCTTTTGGCGTGAATAAATTTTTCGCGTACGCGTTGATTTAGTAAAAAATTTAAATCGATTGGCGTCGCTAGTGTGCCCTACCCGTCAGCTTAATTGTGTGTCAACGGGAAGTACCCTGACCCCCTTAGTACAAATTGCGAACTAAGGATGGTCCCGGGACAAGATACGTGCCAGCTCCTTTTAACATTGCGTGTTGGAACAGGATGACATGAGCTTTAGTACGGTAATAACTTTAGATCGTGAAATATAATAGGCTGGTATAGGTTTTGATTTCGTTAGGTTCGAAATAATAATCGTGAATAGACAGCTGTATCTTATTAACTGACTTCAAAAAAAAAAGAGGTTCTCAATTCGACATGTTCAAAAACCACGAACTAAAAAGTTTCAAATAATATTTCTAACACTTTTTTTGTTAGTACTTAAAGATTTCATTTTTCAGGACATCAAGGGACCGAAGTTTATAGTTTATTTTAACCTAATACCTTCACGCGTTCCCGAAATGAAGAGTCTTGCTAGACAGACAGACAACCAAGTGATTTTATAAGGGTTCCGTTTTTTTTTCATTTTGTGATTCAGATTCCTAAAAAAACATGGGCTTTATTCATAAATGTTTATTAAATCATTGTTAGCTAAAACTGTGTTATAAAGTAGTTTTGACGTTTAAAACAAAACATGTTCATACAAAATTTTCGAAAAACGAATAAAAACGTTAAACGGTGTTAAAAAAAAATTTAAAGCCCATATAATTTAACATTTATGAATAATATCGGAAGTGTTTAATACTGAGCAAAATATTAACATGGAATTAAACATTTTTTTTACGGGTAGACAGAAAAAAAGAACAAAATAAACTCACCAAAAACAAAAAATATACACGTCGAAACGTTAAAAAAACTAAACACTGGCCGAACACACAGATAAGAATAAAATAAAATAACCCGGCACGTTCGGTTTTCAAATTATGTAACGCACGTTCGCGCGCTGGGAAGCTATCTGTCCGGCGCGCGTCGTCCGCACCGGATTTCTTTATACTGGCCGAAAATAATATTGGAATCGCTACGTCATCTGACGTCAGAGGGCTCGCCGAGAGCGTAAACACGCGGTCATCTTTCTATCTATGGGATTAGGTATAGCGTATAGCTATACTCGTATGGCTCCTTAATAAAGTACGTACATAAACTCGTGCTTTGTAAAGTGTTTACGGCGAACCGTGGGAGAGCCACGCTCCGTCATGAATGGGCCGGCTCAACCGGAGTGACACCACGGCCTCACAGAAAACCGGGGTGAAACAGCTTCTGTGCTGTGCTTCGCTGCGTGAGTGAGGGTAAGGCCCAATGCAGGGATAAAGCTGGTAGCGCATTTGTGACTCCACTGGTGTTGTGAGTGTCCTGTCCATGGGTAACGGAAATGGCTTCCTATTAGGTGATCTGTGTGCTCGACTGCCATTTATCGCATAATAAAACTTTTTTCATGCAATCGGCACCTTCGAAAAAGGAGGAGGTTCTATGTTCGACTGTAGATTTTTTTTTATGTAAGTATGTTCATTTACTCTGCCAATTATTGACCCAGTTGCAGAATTATTTTTTATTTGAAAGAACACACTTCCGCGTTGGTCCCATTGTCACCATGTTAGTATCTGATGATGGGATCTCAGAGAAATCGAGGGCAACCCTCAAATTTTATAGGCAAGTTATGTTTTTTGTATCTGTTTTCAAAGCTGCACCAGTATTTACGCCTGATTAATTTTCTGGCTCAGATGATGATGGAAGGTCAACTCCTCAACGATAGGTACCTAGTTAAAGGATAACTCTTTCAATACTGAACTCACAATTAGTTTGTTAGTTATTTAGCTGCCAAAAGATGAAGTGTCTCATTTTTGGATGAAAAAAAAATCCCCCAATGTTCTCCACACAGATTGGTCCTGTGCCGCCCGCATCCAATGGATTCCTGCAATCTTCACCAGATCGTCGGTCCACCTTGTGGGGTGCGCCACGGCTGTGACTTCCTGTACGTGGCTTCCACTCGAGGACCTTATACTATCCGCCTAATACTACCCTGTAATCCTACCACATTCAATTAATCAGCAGGGATTACGCGCCGACTTCAGTAACACCTTTTCTCGAGTGTACTGTTATTGCAAACAGTTAACTACTTATGGAAAATCTGCAACGGGATTTGTTATTGAACAAACAAGATACAAAAGGGGGACTAAATGCTCTTTCAATCAACATTGGATGGGGCAAACAGAATTAATTCGGTTTTAAACAAAATTTAATTTCACGTCCTCACAGAAAACCGATGTAAAGCAGTGTGTGTTTGTGTTGTGTTTCGCTGCGTGAGTACCCGAGGCCCAATCCGGGGGAACTGGAGTTTAAATGTTGGCAGTACACTTGTGTGACTCCACTGGTATCGTGGGTATCCATGGGCGGCAGCAATCGTTTACCATCAAGTGATACGGCTGCTCGTTTGCCGCATATCACATAAAAATAATAGAATTTAGACTTGTACATTACCCATAGGTCTTTATAAGTTACAGACAGCTAAACAGCCTCACATCAAGTTTTTTTTTATGTGATAGGTGGCAGATGAGCAGACGGGTCGCCGGATGGCAAGCGATTGCCGCCGCCATAGACACCCGCGACATCAGTGGAGTCACAAGTGCGCTGCCAACTTTTAATCCCCCATTTAGCCGGGCCACCGGTATTCTCACTACGCAGCGAAACACAGCACAGTGCTGCTTCACGCCACAATTTCCCCAATTGATATTGAACTCAACATCATCATTTCAGCTAATTGACGTCCACTGCTGAACATAGGCCTCCCTTAATGTTCTCCACAAAGATCGGTCCAATCGCCGCCCGCATCCAGTGGATTGCCGCAACCTTCTTCCGATCGTCGGTTCACCTTGTGGGGGGCCTGCCACGACTGCGACTTCCTGTACGACGCGGCCTCCACTCGAGAACCTTTCCGCCCCAACGGCCGTCTGTTCTCCTCGCTATGGCCCTGCCCATTGCCACTTGAGGCATGCAATCCTTTGGGCTATGTCTGTGACCTTAGTTCTCCTGCGGATCTCATCATTTCTGATACGATCACGCAGGGAGACTCCGAGCCTAGCCATTGCTCTCTGGGTTACTTTGCGCCTCCTTAATCGGTAAATTTTAAGCGGCCACTTTCGGTTCCGTATGTCATATTCATTGGCAACACACACGCATTAAAGACTTTTGTCTTGAGACACTGCGGTAGATGGGCCGAAATTATGCTGCGCAGCTTCCATCAACATGTTTGACATTAAAGTGAGAATTAATTTAATAAAGACACATTTGTATACCTAACATTGAGCTGTTCATACATCCCTACCTACCTAAGTATTAACATTAAGAATGTTATAGTGTGGTTTACATATTTATGTAAGTTTTAAATGTTAATAGTAGGACAGGTATTTTATTTATAAGTATTCGAAGATAAATATTCATTAGACAGTCCGGTTTGGCATGTCCGACCACTGTTATTTGGCACGTGGCAAAAGTCGGAACTAATGCTGTTTTGACATTTTCGCATAGAAAAAAACGTTTACAACGCCCCCTGTCAATGTCACTGAAGTGAGTTTTTTATCTTGGTCGGTCTGTGCCTAGCGTTAAAGGAATGTTAATGTCAGCTTCATTAGAAAAGTTCAATTGTTTTTATGGAAATCACTGACATTGACATTTGATGAAATGCAAAGTGTTGAGTGGACAGGTAGGTAACTATCACTAACTTAGACATTTTCTAGGCATTAAGATAATAATTACTTTAATGTTTCTAGGTCAGAAGTCAAAACAAGTCAATAAAAGTTACTAGAAACTAACGTAAACTGAAGTGGTTCGGTAGACACAAACTTTGACATAAAAACAAGGTATGAAATGTCAGATTGACGCTCATAAGCGTAGTGTAGGACGCCCTGCTACAAGATGGGATGATTACATTCGAAGGCTGGCTGGTGTGGGCTGGATGAGAGTGGCCGAAAATCGGGAGCAGTGGCGTGCATTAGAGGAGACCTATGTCCAGCAGTGGACGAGTGTGGGTTGCTGATGATACGGAATTCCCAGCCAATGTCCGTGCAGAAGTCGGTCAAGTGTCACGTGACTCCTGACTGGCTGGCAATAAGAGTTCATAATACGGTAAAGCAAGGCAGTTCCATATAAGGAGCGAATTGACTGGAATTAAGAGGTCGTAATACGCCCCCAGGTCATTTTTCTTGATAAATCGGAGGGAAAACATCGGACCGTGTGAATTCACGGTATTGCAAAAAACTCTAAAGCTGCGCTATATTTTGCAGAGTGAGCTAGGGTACCGGAGGCTCCCTTGGCGACGCGCTTGTGACTCCACAACATTCCGGTGTTCCGGGTGTCTATGGGAGGCGGAAATCGCTACATCAGATCCGTCTGCTCGTCTGCCACCAATCATACTCCTACCCATCTTAGCGTGTCATTCGCGGTTGCTTCCAAAGCTGTCGCTCTGGAGCCCGGGATACCTACGCTTGGACCATGATTCAGGATTTGGGGAGTCTGGTAATTACAATGTACCGACTGCTGTTTGACCCTCTCCCCTGGTTCCCCTGGTTTTACACGTTACAAAAACTATCCGAAACGAAAAGATTTCTTCACGATGTTTTAGAAATACGCACATAAATACAATACAATATTTCTTTCCTCTACACAAAGGTTGTCTGGAAGAAATCGCAACATGCGATAAGATCGCCTTATTGTAATGTCTGTGTTGTTATATCATGCTTGCATTTTCTTTTTGTGCAATAAAGAATATCTATCTATAGATTTGAAAAATCAAGAGGTGTACGGTCGGATTCGATCCACGATCCTCCATATGGAAGGCGTGTTCTAAACCACTGAGCTACCATCCCTACGACGCCACCTATCCAGTGGCGTAGCGTAGTGGGGGCGGCAGGGGCGGCCCGCCCCGGGCGGCAAAATTTCACAATAAATAATAAAAATATTCAAATATTTTTAACGCAACTACAAAGGACCGATTGAAAAGAGCATGGAATTTTTCATTACTTATTCTGTAACAGATTTGGGGAATCCCCTTTCTTTGAATGATATTTTGTTGCGACTGCGAATTTTTTATTAAAAATTTATTTGCGTTTTATATTCAATTCTCTAATTATTTAATTTTGTCAATCTGACGATCGACAGCTGTACCTAATCTGCGGTGATGGGTATTGTACAGTCAAGCTCACATCAAGCTATACACTCGGAGTTCAAGTTTCGATCTTATGCGTTTGTTAATAAGAATGGTGCAAAGTCCAAAGTGTATAGGTTGACGCGTTCATGAGTGTACCTGTTATAAAAATGTATCAATGTATAATAAAGATGATTGTAAAACTTAGATAAACTTTTTTATTGAAATGTACGTTATGTAATGTATAGTATACATTAAATTGAAATATCTAAATAAGAGGGCGGCAAAATTGTCTTCCGCCCCGGGCGGCCGACACCCACGCTACGCCGCTGCACCTATCATATGTATGTTAAAAAAATCTAAAACTGTTTTTTTATGTGATAGGTGGCAGACGAACAGACGGATCACCTGAGGCTAAGCGATTGCCGCTGTTCACGGACACCCGCGAAACGTGAGGGCGTGGTATCACTCCGGTCGAGTAAGCCCATTCATACCGAGTCTTGGCTCTCCAACGGATTTCCTTGGTTCCAACTTCCATCTTAGGTGAAGAGTGGCCTTCGTACACATTCTCACACAAGTTATCTCATTAACATTGTTTGACACAAATATTGAACGTGGGCTTTGCTAATGGGTTTTCATTGTACCGTATCTTAAACAAATATCCGATTACGAAAATCGATGTCCCGATAAGCCTCATACAAAGATTTAATGAGAGGATTTGCACAATAATATCTTATGTAAATAACACACTTCGAAATTTCATATCGTGTTCAGGCGGGACTCGAACCCACATCTTCCACAATCCGGGTAGATGTTCTACCAATTAGACCAATGAACGCGTTACTAAGCCGACGAAATTTGTAAGCGCTTGATTCGACGTGAGCTGTCGATAGTCTCATCTCCCCTTATAAACCCACGTACATTACCATAAAAACTAACAACCAAAATTGGTTTGACTAGATCTAGTAAGTAATTTTTTTAAAACCGTAAACCGCAATCTACCTGTTCCGAACGTCTGACACTAAAGTGTAAAAGTTGATCTGAGTGACTTATAATTCAAGTGATTAATAGTGATTATTTTAGTGTAAGACAATATAGTGATTTTTAGATAGTAATTTGTTGTAATGTTTGTATAGTTTTATTATGTTAGATATTTTTGTTAAGTTAGTTATAGTTTGTTTGTATTTTTATAGTTTAAGATAGTTGTAAGAATTTGTATTAGTAATAAGTTTTATTTGAATAAAGATGTTGGCTCTGTTTTGAACTTACTATAGGTACACACCCTCTACGGAGGACATTAGATAGGTAGGGAAATTACACGCGCTAAAATACAATAGGAATCGAATAGGAATAGCTTACCCAATAGGCAATAGATAGAGTAGGGTATAGCTTAGAATAGTCCCGTCCCTCTCGCACAACAGCGGCGCCTTCAGCGCTGAGAGCTGGCGTAAGAGGCAGCTAGTTGTGCGCGGGGGAAAGGGAATATAAGTAGCGCGATCCCGGAGGACAGACACAGTTCGCCTCAGTTCGCCAGCTAATACGGAGCCAACAACAAACCCAAAAATACTGTTTCTTCTTCGCTCCCAAGAAAATCCCAGCGAGGCAATCCAGCGATAGGTGCAACGGGCTATAGGGGACCTATAGAATAGAAGGGTCCCGTCCCGCACATTTTGGTCCTTCGAGCCGGATCTCCTCGACGGATACAGCGCCATAGAAAAGGCGAAGATGCCAGTATTTACCCGGTCAAGATCAACATCGCGGTCGTCACACCGTGTGAGCCCGTACCTCACATCACACGAATCTGGAACAGCGACCGAGGTTACGGGTTCCACCGCTCCAGATACATCAACACCGTCAACAGCGACGACGCCCGCTAGTACCCTCACTGGTGGATCCAGTAGCGGGCCTAGCGGGGACACCGCAAGCAGTAAGGCGACTGTCAACACAGCAAGAGCATCACCTGCGCGGGATAGTAATAGAAGAAAGCCCGTCACAAGAAGCCCGCCACCAGTATCGGCGCCTATTGGGCGCGGCACATCCGCGCAGGGAAGCGAGCGAGCACAGTCCGTGCAGGCCATGTCAACCGCACGGGCAATCACCGGCGCTACAGAGCGCGCTCCGCTTGCGCAACTAGAAGCTGCGCAAGCCATCAAAACGCCCGCGCCGGCCTTGTCGGCCGCGCAGGCGTCCGCCGAAGCAACAGTACCGGAGCGCGGTCAACTTGCGCAACTAGCTCCTAGCAACAAAGCTGAAAAAATAGCGAAGAGCCTCCGACGTACCCAACAGGAAGAGGGTGCGGAGGGGGACAAGGCGTCCACTACAGCAGCAGCCAAGCGAGCAGCGAAGCTTCGTAAAGCAAAAGAAAAGCTTCTTCGGTTGCAAATCAAGCTTGCCTCAGCGGAAATAGAATCATTGCAAGCTGATTCTGAAACTGATTTTGAAGATGCAGCCAATGAAGAAGATCAAGACGCAAGATTGGAACAATGGCTAACCGATAGTATGCAACGTCAGCTAGCTATCGCCAATAAGCCGCATACTACAAATAATGAAAACCCACCGCCTATGGAGAAGCCAACTACAATAGAAAATACTCAAGCCTTCCATACAGCGGCGGGAGTATGCAGCCTCATAGCACCGCCCCTATTATCGGGGGCATTCGACTTGCCTACGCCGCCTTTACCGGCGGGAGTCTTCGGTCTACCAGCGCCGCCTACACCGATGGGAGCCTACAGCCAACCAGCACCGCATACACAGGCGGCAACCTATGCGCCGCCTGTAGCCAATCAAGAATATGCGGCGCCTGATCCAGCGAGCTACTACACTGCACCACCAGCGGGAGCTCAAGCGGCGTCTACACCGGCTGCGGCTAGCAACCCTATCGACATAACACAGCTAGCTGCTGCCATCACTCAAGCAGCGCGCACCGGTCAACAGTCTTCAAGATTGCTTCATGAGCTGCCTTATTTTGGCGGGTCACATTATGAATGGCTGAGCTTCAAGGCAGCGTACATCGAGTCACATCACAGCTTCACCAACGTCGAGAACCTGGCCCGATTACGCAAGAGCCTCAGAGGGAAAGCTCGAGAAGCGGTGGAGAGCCTCCTCATCTATAGCGCCGACCCACATAGCGTTATGCGAACACTTGAAGCAAGATTTGGAAGACCGGATGCCATCGCAATAGCAGAAATGGAGAAAATTAGAAGCCTGCCTCGTCTCACCGATGCACCTCGAGAACTCTGCGTCTTCGCAAGCAGAATAGCCAACATAGTAGCAACTCTGGGAGCCATCGGAAAGCAGCAATACTTGTACAACCCTGAAGTCTGCAAGATAACGATAGAGAAACTGCCACCGTCACTCAAATATCGGTGGTATGACTTCGCGGCGGTACATAGAACAGAAGAACCGGAAATAGTCAAGCTGGCGCGCTTCCTTAATAGAGAAGCCGAAATTTGCGGCCCATACGCGCAGCCTGAAGGCGTGTCGGAAGTAAATAGAAGACAGAAAACTTTCAACACGCAAGAAGTCAAGCCACAACAAAAGAAAACTTTAAGCGGCTGCCCCATATGTGGGAACGCGGACCATCGAGCAACAGCATGCGAAGAATTCAAGAAAGCAGACTCTTCATCAAGATGGGACATAGCAAAAGAGAAGAGGCTCTGTTTCCGCTGTCTTCGCTACCGCAATAGATCACACAGCTGCAAGGGGAACAAATGCAACATCGACGGGTGCACTTACTGGCATCACCAGCTACTGCACTACAAGCGGGAGGAGAAGAAGGAAACGGTCGGCTCAACATGGACGGGGGTGGGCACGCAAGCTTTTTTGAAGATCGTGCCTATCCAGATCATCGGCCCTGTGAAGAAGATCAACACACACGCACTCCTTGACGACGGGTCAACAATCACGTTGATCGATGAAGACCTAGCGCAGCGTGCAGGCTTACGAGGACCACGAGAACCACTTCAAATAGAAGCAATAGGCGAGACGAAGGTGGACACATCTTCGTCAAGACGATTGGAAGTAACCCTCAGTGGCGCCGGCAAGAAGCACAAGATAAGAGCGCGGTCAATCAACAACTTGAAGTTATCGCCACAAACCGTCAAGAAGGAAGATATAGAAGGGTGCAAGCATCTTCAAGACTTAGCCTAATTCAGTCCTACTTAAAGAAGCTCGACCTCAAGTCCTCATTGGTCAAGACAATTGGCAACTTCTTCTCACCGAAGACACCAGAGTTGGTGCCAAGAACCAACCAATAGCAACACTCACACCATTGGGGTGGGTACTACATGGGGCCTGTTCGCGCAACGTGAAACATCGCGTCAACTTCGTGCAACACATAGAGGAAGACACTCTCAATCTGGACGCACAGCTGAAGAACTTCTTTTCACTGGAGTCGCTCACCATTACACCGAAACTACCAAAAAGCGACCCCGAAGCTCAAGCTCTCAAAATATTAGAAGAGAAGACAACAAGACTTGAAGACGGGCGCTTCCAAACAGCACTCCTGTGGAAAAATGAAGATATAGTTATGCCGAACAACAGAGAATACGCGTTGAAAAGACTTGAAGCCATAGAAAGAAAAATAGCGAAGGACCCAGAACTTAAGAAGAAAGTCGTCGAACAGATGGATGCCCTTATCATCAAGGGCTACGCCGAACCTGCGCCGCAACACTGCAAGCCAGACAGAACATGGTACCTACCGTGCTTCCCGGTTTTGAACCCAATGAAACCGGGGAAAGTGCGAATGGTACACGACGCAGCGGCAACAACGGCGGGGATATCACTGAACGATGCACTGCTCACCGGTCCAGACCTGCTTCAGTCCCTTCCTGGCGTGCTGATGAAGATGAGGCAACACCAGATTGCAGTCTCAGCCGATATAGCCGAGATGTTTCTCCAGATCAAGATAATACCTGAAGACCGAGACGCAATCCGCTACCTATGGCGTGACGGAGACAGAACAGCGAAGCTCAAGGAGTACCGAATGACTTCACTTATATTCGGTGCTACCTCCTCTCCTGCAACAGCGATCTACGTGAAGAACAGAAACGCTCGAGACTTCACAGAACAGTACCCATCAGCAGCAGCAGCAATAGAGAAAAACCATTACATGGACGACTACATCCAGAGCTTCGAGAACGAAGAAATAGCAATAGAAACAGCGCGTCAAGTTCAGCACATACATAATCAAGCTCACTTCAATCTGCGCAAGTGGGTCTCCAATTCACCGAAGGTGCTGCGAGCGTTGGAAGAAGACTCAGAACAGAAGGAAGTCTCCATCGGGCCCAAGACTGAGAAGATCTTAGGACTGATCTGGCAGACTTCATCAGACGTCCTCAAGTACAATTTGGACCTAACCAGACTGCCAGAAAACATTCTCCAGCAGACGCCTACGAAGAGACAAGCCCTGCGGATAGTCATGTCATTATTCGACCCGTTGGGACTTGTCTCTCCAGTCACCGTGAAGGCAAAACAGATGTTACAAGAATTATGGAGAAGAAGCGCAGCCTGGGACGATCATCTCGATGAAGACCTGACGGAGCAGTGGATGAAATGGACCAGACAGCTGGAAGCCCTCAACAGAGTCTCCATACCACGAAGCTACTCACACTACAGTCGAGGCAGAAACCTGCAGCTTCACGTATTCGTCGACGCAAGCGAGTCCGCCTATGCCGCAGCCCTGTATTGGCGAGTTGAAGATGAAGACGGAGAAGTTCACCTTTCACTGATAGTCGCCAAAGCCAGGGTCGCACCTCTCAAAATCATCTCGGTGCCCCGTTTAGAACTTCAAGCAGCAGTCATGGGCAGTAGAATGGCATCGTGCGTCGAAGAAGAACATGACAGGAAGCCCGAAGCCCGATTCTTCTGGACAGATAGCCGAACAGTGTTGACCTGGCTAAGGACGGGCGCGAGGTCTTACAAGCCTTTTGTCGCGCACCGCATAGCTGAGCTGGAAGACAACACCAAAACAGAAGAATGGCGATGGGTACCGACGAAGATGAACGTAGCCGACGACGGTACAAGAGACGTGCCCCGGGACTTCGACGAGAATCATCGTTGGTTCACCGGCCCAGAATTCCTTAAAGAAGACCCCACATTTTGGCCCACCGAAATAATAGCAGCCAGCCGAGACACTGGGGAAGAAAGAACATTGAAAATAGAAGAGAAGATAATCACCGCCATACCAGATCCGCGTCGTTTTTCAAGATGGGAACGACTAGTCAGAGCCACAGCCAGAGTCCTGCAGTTCATAGAGTTATGCAGACAGAAAAGGAACAGAATTGCATACGCGAGGACTAAGGCCAAGAAGACTCAAGATCCCACTTGGGGAAAACAAAAGAAGGACAAGACCGAAAACAGAAAGAAAATAGAATCCATTGAAGACAAATATAGAAGAGTTCCGGTCAGCCTACTCAAGCGCGCAGAAGACACCATAATTCAAGCAAGTCAGCAAGAATGCTTCGCACAAGAAATAGAAGACTTGTCAAAGAATCGGCGTGTGAGCAACGACAGCAAATTAAAGAACATCGCCACGGAAATAGTAAACGGAGTCATCGCAGTCAAGTCCAGAATAGCAGCAGCAGAAGGCATCCCAGAAGCCATGAAAAGGCCGCCCATTCTAGATGGGAAACATCACGTCGCGAGGCTCTACATCGAGCACATCCATCGCACCAGTCATCATCAGGGAGTGGAAGCCACCATCAACCAATGTCGGCAGCAATTCCACATCTTGGGACTGAGGACTACGACACGCCACATCATCCACAAGTGCGTGGCCTGCCGAAGGAGAAGATGGATGCCGCCAGCGCCACCGACCGGCAACCATCCCGCCGGTCGGCTCGCTCACCACCAGCGGCCCTTCACCTGCACCGGAGTCGACTACTTCGGCCCTCTGATGACGACTGTGGGGCGCGCCACCAAGAAGACGTACGTGGCGCTGTTCACGTGCCTCACCACCAGAGCGGTGCATTTGGAGATGGCTGCCAGTCTTACCACCGACTCGGCAGTCATGGCTTTAAGAAGATTCATCGCGCGCCGCGGCTGTCCACACACTATCTGGTCGGACAATGGAACCAATCTGCATGGCGCCGAGAAGGAATTACGCCTGGCGATTCACCGAACTACACAAGAAGAGGCGAATAGAAGAAAGATACATTGGCGCTTCATTCCCCCTGGAGCCCCCTTCATGGGTGGGGCCTGGGAGCGTTTGGTGCGAACAGTGAAAACCGCCTTAGCAGCCGTCATGGATGACCGCCCCACCAACGAGGAAGTGCTGGCCACCGTGCTCGCCGAGGTCGAGTTGACTGTGAATAGTCGACCTCTCACCCACGTCTCAGTCGACCCGGCGGATCCAGAAGCGCTAACACCAAACCACTTCATCCTCCTGGGGCCATCAGCTGATCCACCAATGATGAAGACTAACTCCTATGATCTTCAAGGCAAGAAAAACTGGCGGACAGCACAAGCGATAGCCGACATGTTTTGGGACCGTTGGCTCAAAGAATATCTCCCTGAGCTGCAATACCGGCGGGAGCCCCATGGTCGAGGGCCACCACTCCAGCTTGAAGACATCGTCGTGATCGTCGATAACACCTTGCCCCGTAACACTTGGCCGCTGGGGCGAGTGATAGCAGTTTATCCGGGAGCCGATGGCGTCGTACGAGCAGCGGACGTTAAGACGCAGGGTGGCGTCTTACGAAGGCCAACGAGGAAGTTGGTAGTCCTGCTGACAGCGGAGCCAGCCACTGCAGACGTTCTTCCAGCCAGTGCATGAGTTGCGTTCTGGGACTTCACGCAACTCACGGCGGGAGAATGTTCCGAACGTCTGACACTAAAAGTGTAAAAGTTGATCTGAGTGACTTATAATTCAAGTGATTAATAGTGATTATTTTAGTGTAAGACAATATAGTGATTTTTAGATAGTAATTTGTTGTAATGTTTGTATAGTTTTATTATGTTAGATATTTTTGTTAAGTTAGTTATAGTTTGTTTGTATTTTTATAGTCTAAGATAGTTGTAAGAATTTGTATTAGGATAAGTTTTATTTGAATAAAGATGTTGGCTCTGTTTTGAACTTACTATAGGTACACACCCTCTACGGAGGACATTAGATAGGTAGGGAAATTACACGCGCTAAAATACAATAGGAATCGAATAGGAATAGCTTACCCAATAGGCAATAGATAGAGTAGGGTATAGCTTAGAATAGTCCCGTCCCTCTCGCACAACAGCGGCGCCTTCAGCGCTGAGAGCTGGCGTAAGAGGCAGCTAGTTGTGCGCGGGGGAAAGGGAATATAAGTAGCGCGATCCCGGAGGACACACAGTTCGCCTCAGTTCGCCAGCTAATACGGAGCCAACAACAAACCCAAAAATACTGTTTCTTCTTCGCTCCCAAGAAAATCCCAGCGAGGCAATCCAGCGATAGGTGCAACGGGCTATAGGGGACCTATAGAATAGAAGGGTCCCGTCCCGCACACTACCTTCCATATATCTTACTTGCTGCTGAAATCTTCTTGGGCGAGGCCCGACTCGTACTTGGCCGGTTTTTATAACCCCCGACGCAAAAACGACGGGGTGTTATAAGTTTGATGTGTCTTTGTGTGTGTTTGTCTCTCTGTCTATAGCATCGTAGCTCCCGAACAAATTAACCGATTTTGAATTTTTTGTTTGAAAGATGAATAAGAAGGAAGGGAGTGTTCTTAGCTATGTTGGATAAAAATCGATCCAAAATGGCCGCCGTCACAAAGATATGGATTGTATGTTTTAACACAACTCCCACAATATGGTTATCATATAAAAGTGCTTGAGTAGCAGAATATATTTATTGTGACAAATTTCAAATCCAAAATGGCAGCCGACGGGGGCTTTTTAAATTTTCAATTTAATTTTAGATTCAATTAACTGAAGGATTTGTTACCGTCAATGCGGATATTTTGTTTGGCAAATTGAACCCGCAGTCTGATAACTTGGTTTTGTTTGGTACTTTACTATCTAGCCGCAGGGATAATATAATATTATGATAAAAGTAGTGATTTCGGGGTTAGATTATCACTAGTACTAGATTTGTTAAGAGAAGTGACAAAATCGTGATTTGATCTTATCGCTTATCTATTTTTATCATAAGTTGTATATTTCTATCGTATCGGAGTGATACCACGACCTCACAGAAAAGCGGCGTGAAGCAGCATTGTGTTGTATTTCGCTGAGTGAGGGTACCGGAAGCCCAATCTTTTTTTAATGATATAGGTGGCAGACGAGCCGTCAATCTGAGGGAAAGGGGGGTTAAACATTGGCAGCGCACTTGGGACTTCACTAATGTCGCGGGTGTACATGGGCAGCGGCAATTGCTTACCATCAGGTGATTCGTCTGCTCGTCTGCCAACTATCACAAAAAAAAACTAGTAGGTTTGTTAAGAGAAGTGACAAAATCGTGATTTGATCATATCGCTTATGATATCATCCCCTTTTAACATTGCGTGTTGGAACGGGATGGTATGGGTTTTAGTACCGTAATAATTTTAGGTCGCGATTTATAATAAGGTGGATTGAGTTTTGATCAGTCATCCAGCTTGCCAGCAGGCGCGCAAGAGGCGGTGACATGACAATTTGGTAATCTTAATAGAAAAGAATAGAATAGAAAAATGTTTATTTGGCACCAAAAATACAGATAACAAAATATAGATCATAACTTATTAATTTAATCCTAATCTAGGTACAGTATAATATCTAAATTCTAAGTGGCGCCAAAAAGGTCCCCGCTCAGCTATTTGTCGAGACAGCCTCGACGCTGATATTCTGCGGATACCTAACAAAATACATATTTGACAAACAAGTTACTTACAACAGAAACAGAGATCGCTTCAGAATGCACCATACATCATGTTTAGATCTAATACTCTTACAAATTTAATATTTGTATATATATTGAGTTAAAGTATGTATTAAGTATAGACAAATATATAATATCTCAAAGATAACGTTATCTAGGTCTAAATCTAAACAAAGATTTACCAAAGCGACGACACTATTTTGACGTAACCAGGTAATGAATGACACGCTAAGGTGACGAGTAGGTCATACAGTTACATGCGTAAGGAACTACCGAGCCTATTGTAGGTAGGTACTGTTTTTGTACTAAGTAGTATCAATGACAAGATCTTATGTCGTTTTAACCGCATATCAAGGGCCTGAGGTATATTTAATTCTATCACATCACACCTGAGTAAATACATAGTTACAGTTAAAGGTAAATAAATAGGTACAGTTAAAGGACATGCTGTATTAGACATATGTTTTTAGAAAGAAGAAGTCAATAAATACATTTATTGACCTTCACATCACAGCAAAATCAATACAGTAGGTAGGCATAACACGACACGACACAGATACAAAGAGGAGAGGCTATACGAGAAGAGATGGTGTGGTTGTGTGGATAGTGATTGGGGCGACCCATATTATACTACCCGACGGCCAACAGCTGCGCATTCCAGTAGGACCGGACCTAGGCGTGAGACTGCGCTGAAGCGCATTTTCCTACAGGGCTTCCAATGTCCCCCGAGGGTTCCGGACTAGGCTGATGTGGTAGGAGCTAACCCGGGGGGAAGACGGCCAGTTTTAGGCCTGCAACGTGGGCGGGGCTAGTGCCTCAGAGGGCCTCCCCATCGGCCGTCTTGTCCTGGACCTTGAATGGTCTGTCGACACATTGTCACGGGCCCTCCCCATCGTGGGGCGCCTCCGGGTGCCAGGGTCTTCTTTCGCTGGTCTGCGCTGCGTCCCACAGCCCCTGAGATGCGGCAACGACCGGCAACCCCCGCTTATCCACCCACCGACCGACTCCGCAATCCAGCGTAGCCGGCCGTGGGGCCGATTCGCAGGGCTTCTTTTGGAAGGTTCGACTCCTCTCCTGGCCCTGCAGCCAGAAGGGTGTGGGTCGGTGTGGTGTCCTGCAGGAGCCCTTGCCCGCGACGCCCGCATCGCAATCCAGCGATGCAATGTAGGCCCCGCTCGGTTGGAGGCTTTGTTTGGTGGGCTGAGGGAGCGGCCCTGGAGGTTTTAAGCCTCGGTGGGTTGGGGAGAGGCCGCGCTGGCGTGCCTCCCGCTCTTTGGGGGACTTGGTGCCAGCTTTCGTACCACGAGCCCAAATTCCCCTGGATTTCCTGAGCGAGGTTGGAAACGCCCGTGGGTTTAGTGGCCATGCCTCCGGACGGTCTCTGATTAGCAGACACTCAACCTGGAGGAGAGCCCCACTACCCGTCCCGCTCCCAACGGATGGGTGTGCATAAGGCTGTGCTGAATTACGGCGCCGACGTCAGCTCCTGTCCTGTGTGCATTAAATTAGGCCCTTAGGTCCCACTAGAATACCAGCGCTGCTGCGGCACTCCGTAGCTGCAAATGCTAAGGTCTGTCATTGAGAACCTCCTTTTTTTGAAGTCGGTTAATAACAGATTCGAGCATATTTAAAAACACGCAAAAGAAAGAGGGATTTATAAAAACAAAATACGCTCACAACCAAGACGCAATACAACAATATGTGGGCCTTCAGTGTTTATGTGCCTACTAATTTTCAGCCTGACTACCAGCCCACGGAAATGAATATATATCGTGAGGAAGTTTTGAAAGGAGTACCCTAAAAAGGATTTACCCTAACTCACTCGAAACACAACACAGACCCTGATTCACGCCGGTTTTCTGTGAGGCTGTGTTATCACTCTGGTTGAGCCGGGCTCATTCATGCCGAGGCGTCTCTCCCCCGGTCAATACGTACCTAAGTGACAGTGATAGGCGTAGTCAATCTGATCTGAACTAATGAAGTAAAGCTAAGGAAATCGTATGATGAGCAGATAGATAAGCTAATGTGTTTACTACTTGGGAATAGAGAGTACACTTGTTTTTGCACACACACTTGATCACTATAATACCTAAATACTGCGTACGCGGCTGATCGTTGAGATTGGACGCCGCGCCACAGCCGTAATCTGTTTATTATATTACTACATACTTCCGAGCTAAATGGGGTGGAAATGTTGACAAAAGGAAAGTAAATAATCGTTGACATGAGATTAGTAAATCGTATGGTTGATTACGTAGGAGATAATCTTAGGTTATCGAATGATGGCGGATCTAGGATTCTGATATGTCATCAATAAATACGTGTGTACGCACACACACGCACACACACTCACTAACTGTCATACACACTTACACACATACACTTCACACATATCGTCATAATTTACACCTATAACTATTTAGATTTTTTTTTTCTATTTTTAATTAAATATTATATTCACACTCAGGTACCTATATACCATCCATCCTTTCTACTTCACCACCTACCAAGTACCATTATCATTCCGTACCGTAATTTTGTTACTCACTACGGGAGTGAGACCTGGAGTCCTGAAATACAGGTTTAGCCTAGCTTAGGCTCCAGTCCATCCAAGTACTAACCTCAACCTATAATGTAATGATTCGATACTCTGTATTGTGGGGGAAATAAATTCATTTTTCATTAAATAATAATTTATCGATTTAATTGGCCGTGTGGTCCCCGGCAGAGTAGAATAGGCCACCCTCACTCTTACCGAGGTGTCGTAAAAGGCGACTAAGGTAAAGTTGCTGGCATGATCATCAGCACCCAGAGAAGGAAAACTCTGCATTTATATCAAAACCCTCGCCAACCCGTCTGCCAAGCGTGGTGAGTATGGCAATTACCCCTCATGTGATTGACTGAGGCCCGTGCCCCAGCAGTGGGGACTTAAATGGGCTGATGATGATGATGATGATGAATAATTTATCGATGACTTTTAAACATATTCGACGACCCGTTTGGAGCAGTGGTTGTGAACGGTGCCTTTGGTCAAACATTTGTGTGCATGAACATGTCTGTTCGTATTGATCTTGGTGTTTTCTATGTATTGTGTATGCATTTACAAAAAAAAAAAAATGTATATATCGATAGGATGTTTACCTTCTTCCTTCAGTTTCTATCACAGATACTGTCTGAGGAATATCTATCTAGGTATCTAGGATAAGCTAGGTCTAACAGGAGACTGGAATTAAACGACGCGTCCTTGTTAATCACCGTTTATTCGCAGACTGACAAGTGCAGATTCATGCCTACTTTATAATATTTAATAGAACTAATATGTCGATGTACCGACATTACACTGTCATTTTAATCATGACAGTATTGACAGTATATGTCATTGTAATCATAATTTGTATAAGAATGAAAATTGTAATTACCATAGTATTTGAAAAGAGTAACTACCGAGTTCCTTGCTGATTCTTCTCGGTAGAAATTCACATTCCAAATCAGCGATAGATTACATAATATTTGACATTCATAAATGTACTGTATGGACTTAAATTGAATAAAGACATTTTCATTTTGATTTAGATATCTAAACCATTACAGTTGCAGCTACTATCAGGGCCAAAGTATCATAAAGAATTTATGATTCAATTTAAATTAGTTACGAGTACAAATATCTTTCAATTATTGCGATAACCTCTGGAGAATTCATTGTTTAGACAACCTTGTAGTATTTACATTTTCTTCATCGGTCGATTTAATAGTTAATTGGATTGATTTATTAAGGAAAAGTTTTTGATTCCTAATACTAATTATATAAGCAATGATAGAAATCGACAAGACATAACGACGTAACATTTGCGCAATGTAATCAACACCCAGCGCCATCTGTCGGTGCCGTTTGGAACTAATAATAAAATTACGTTACGAAACGAAATGAGGGCGTGTCACTAGTAGTAGTAGTGTCACGAGCAGACGCATCACCTGATGTTAAGCGATTGCCCCCGCCCATGGACACCCGTGACACCATCGGAGTCACAAGTGCGCTGCCAACATTTAAACCCCCCTTTCCCGCGGATTGGGCCTCCAGTACCCTCACTCACGCAGCAAAACACAATAAATAAGAAAACAACATATTAGGTTTATATGCGTATATTACGTATAGATGTAACTACGCATTTTATTTATTTAAATAAAAGAGGTCATAATAAAAAAGGAGGTTGTCAATGCGTCGGGATCTTTTTTTAAACAAACTGAAAAGACGTAGGTCACTTGCGCGATGTAATTGACACCTAGCGCCAACTGTTGGTACCGTTTGCAAGTAATAGCTAAATTAAGAGGACAGGGCTAGAAAAGAACACAAATCTATGTAACAAACATTCATCTTGACTTATTGATATACAAACATTTTGACTTATAACAATCTACAGTGGGACAATCGATTAGGAGGCACTTTAGTGACATTGACAGGAGGGCGTTGTACAACGTTTTTTCCATGGGCAACTGTCAAAACAGCATTAGTTCCGACTTTTGCCACGTGCCAAATAACCGAGAGGGCCGACTTTAAACAGCTGTGATCGATTGTTGGTCACTGGTGATTTTGACATTGACAGCCGCCAGCTGCGTGACGAAGAACTTGAAGATGTAGGGTATGGCCACGCCTTTCGCGCGGCCTGATATCCAATCACAAGTGACCATTGACCACGTCAGTGACTATTGATCACACAGATGATCATTGCTCTGTCACTAACTGTTCATCATCGACTATTAGCGTACATAGATCCACGCTAAAAATAGTCATTTTTTGCAATAAAATAATAGTGACCACTTGCTACGTTGGTGACTTGCTATATCATAATACATAAAAGGTCATAAACATCGACAAGGCTTTTTATTTAGACTGACCGGAAGGTAGTGACCCTGCCTCTTACGCCAAAGGTCGTGGGTTCGATCCCCACCCTGGACAAACATTCGTGCGATGAACACTTGTGTTTGTTCAGTGTCTTGGTGTAATATATGTATTTAAGTATATATTTGTGTTCCTCTGTTGTCAGATTTCTGTAACACAAGTGCTTAAGCTGCTTAGTATAGAATCAGGTCAACGTATGAGATGTTGTGAGAATTATTATTATATTATATCTCAATTTAAAAAAAGAAGATTATTATCAGTTCATCTGGATCTTTTTTAAACGCATAAACTGAAAAGACGTAGGTCAATTGCGCGATGTATTTGTCACCTAGCGCCATCTGTTGATACCGTTTGAAAGTAATAGCAAAATTAAGAGGACAGGCTTTGAAAATTGAAACAAATGAAAACTAAGCTATGTAACAAACATTTTATTCATCTTGTCTTATTGTTATACAAAAATCTTGACTATTCTTATAAAACTTAAGCTGCAGTAATTGACTGTTGTTCGCAGTTGATTTTGACATTGATATTGACAGCGGCCAGCTGCGTGACGAAGAACTTGAAGATGTAGGGGATGGCCACGATCGCCAGCGCGCCCGCGCCGCACAGTCGGCAGCGCGCGCGCACGACTTCCGCGCGGCCTGATATCCAACCACAAATGACCATTGACCACGTCAGTAATTATTGATCACACAGATGATCATTGCCCCGTCACTAACTGTTCATCATCGACCATTAGCGTCCATAGATCCATGCTAAAAATAGTCATTTTTAGCAATAAAATAATAGTGGCCACTCCCCAAACTAGTGACTACTTGCTACGATGGTGACTTGCTTTATCATACTATATATAAAGGGGTCATAAACATCGACAAGGCTATTATCTCAATTTAAAAAAAGAAGAAGATTATCGATTCATCTGGATCTTTTTTAAACGCATAAACTGAAAAGACGTAGGTCAATTGCGCGATGTATTTGTCACCTAGCGCCATCTGTTGATACCGTTTGAAAGTAATAGCAAAATTAAGAGGACAGGCTTTGAAAATTGAAACAAATGAAAACTAAGCTATGTAACAAACATTTTATTCATCTTGTCTTATTGTTATATAAAAATCTTGACTATTCTTATAAAACTTAAACTGCAGTAATTGACTGTTGTTCGCAGTTGATTTTGACATTGATATTGACAGCGGCCAGCTGCGTGACGAAGAATTTGAAAATGTAGGGGATGGCCACGCTCGCCAATGCACCCGCGCCGCACAGTCGGCAGCGCGCTCGCGCGCCCTCCGCGCGGCCGCACACTGGCCCGAGGAGGGTGCCACATTTTTTGCATAGGATCGCCTGCAAATAAATTAATTAATCATTTATTTCTCTTCACAAATAGGACTTAGTTGAACCACCGATTGAACACCCGGTATACACACGTTCGGTAGCACGACGTCAATTGAGCTGCAACTCGTTCCGCGAGATCAATGAGTATGAATGAATGAATGAATGAATTTTTATTTGCATAAATACGGTATATAGCAGGTCTTATGATATTAAAAGTGATCGAAAAACTTAACCATAACGTGGCATGTAAATCTATATAAGTACACATGTTAGAATTTATATTAAGAATTAAGGTTAAAATTATAGTATATTACATTCAATCCAATTTTTTTTTATATTATTTGTCACATTAACGCACGGTACCGTAGGTGAACATCGGATTATTTTGTTCCTCGACTAATAAATAAATTACCTACGGAATTACGGGATGAATTGACTACAAAAAAATATCAAATATAAGCTCAAATTACACTTCTTGAATTCCCCCGTTAATATTTAAGATTAAAATGAAAAAAAAATATAATCATAGGTACATAAAAAATGTATTTGTCCAAGTGTTTGTTATGTTTATTGTTACGCCGATCGACATTAACACAAAGGACACATACAACCTTTGTGTTAATGTCGATCGGCGTAAACATAATACTTATAGTTGGACCAAAATAAAAAGCCACATTTGACACTTCAGCGAAATTCGACAACGTAACCTTGTAACAACGGGCATTGAATTTATATTTCCCTATGTTAAAAAAGGCACAGTTTCTTAACTTTTTAAAATTATGTTCCAGTTGATTTATTTCAATAAAGACAAAAAAGATAATTTCACGATTTACTTCCTCTGTTAAACTATTTATAAACTTATTAAACATTTACTTTTCGAGAGAATTGAACGTTGGTACAATGTTGTGTGTGTCAACCCATTTTCTTTTTAAACTCTAGTGATGTATCCCAAATAATCGAACGAATACAATGTTATTCGTGTAGGAATATTCATCCATAAATGAAAAGCCACATTCTGATCAAAATAAAACGTATTATTCGCTTTTTTTTAAATATAAATACATTAATGACTATGTAAAAATAAAACAATCTATGGCACACAATATAAGCTCTTTGATTTCGATGAAAAAGAAATAAAATGTTACAACAATTTGAAAACAAAGAGGAAAGTAGGTACCGACCTACTTTCCTCTTTCTTTTCAATAATTTTAATTGACATTCCTCCAAATAAAGTACTAATAACTTCTTTTCCATTATTATAGTATTCGAATCACGTTTGTTTGAAGTACATATCGATTATTCACTTTAAGTCTCGAAGTTTTTTAGTAGGTCACCTCTCTATGGCTTATTAGCTTGGCTCAACTATATTATATTTCCATGGGCGGCGGCAATCGCCTACCATCAGGCGATCCGCTTGCTCGTCTGCAACCTATCACATAAAAATAAAATGCACGAATCGATGAATAAAAATCGACTATTTGAAAATAATTTATCGATTAAAGTAAAAATTTATGGACACTTACGGTACGGCTGGTCCACAAGTTAAAGGTCGCTCAGCGGGCTATGGAACGAGCAATGCTCGGCGTCTTTCTCCGAGATCGAATCCGAAATGAGGTGATCCGGCAGAGAACCAAAGTCATCGACATTGCTCACCGGATTAGCAAGCTTAAGTGGCAGTGGGCTGGCCATATTAGCCGCAGAACCGACAACCGATGGGGTAAACGAGTTCTGGAGTGGAGACCGCGTCTTGGCAAACGTAATGTAGGGCGCCCTCTGGCGAGGTGGGAGGACGATATGCGCAGGATGGCTGGCAAGAGCTGGATGCGAGAAGCCATGGATAGATCACAGTGGCGAACAATTGGAGAGGCCTACGTCCAGCAGTGGACTGCGATAGGCTGATGATGATGATGAAAAATTTATAATTTTTTCACACCTTCCTAGATTTACCTCTTTTATAAATAGTTAACCATCGGATATTAGGAAAATAGTTCCCACCTGATTTTGAACCTTGCCTATCGTGACATTCATGACATAAGAGCGAAAACCAATGAAATTTTTCGTCGACTTATGGCCTATTAAAGGGTAAGATAGATAGCGTCGTACCTCGCTCTTATCCGAGCAGTGGAACAGCCGGTCCTGCAGCAGGAAGGCGGCGCCGTGCGACAGCAGCGCGTCGCGCTCCATCTCCCCGAGCCTCACGCCTCCACCGCGCCTCCGGCCTTTCACCGGCTGCCGGGTCATCGCGTCCACTACGCCCGTCGTTCGCACCTGGTAAGACAAAAACAAATGTATGAACATTAAAAAAAATCTGCGAAAAAAAACCGCCTTCAAAAACCACGAACTAAAAAGTGTAAAATAATATTTTTTAACACTTAATACACTCAAATAACATTTTATAACAGTACACTCGACCGAAGTCGGCGCTCAATACTATCTTCTAATTATACACATCAATTATTCAACAGGGATTTATGCGCCGACCGCCTAATGAAGAAGGTTACTTTAGTGTACAAGACTATTAATGATAAGGATTCTTGGTCATGTAGTTGATTAATCTTTGAGTTGTTATTCATAGTAGTCATGAACTTTCAAATTGCATATTGTCTCTCTCAATGAAACTCTGTAAACATCATCAATATTGAAAAGAGTAACTACTGAGTTTTGCTGGTGTCTTCCAGTAGAAATCGACATTCCGAACCAGCGGTAGTATTATGTACCATTTGACATTCATAAGTGTTCTGTGTGGACCTAATTAAATAAAGAATTTTTATCTTATCTTTATCTTTTACTTCGGTAAAACCTTTTCTCGAGTGTACTATTATAAAATGTTATTTGACGTGTATAAAGTGTTAAAAATATAATTTCACACTTTTTAGTTCGTGGTTTTTACCATCCATCTCGATCTGTGACGTAGTAGCGTCTTCTACTCAAGTGACCGCTTGGGACACAATCGGGACTAAACGCTAAGATGATGATGACAGACCTGCCACTTGTCGGAGACTATGTGCCGCAGGCTCTGATAGTGCACGACGCCGATGAAGATGTCGGCGGCCATCTCGATCTTTTACGCAGTAGCGTCTTCTAGTTAAATGACAACTTGGGAACGACTCCAAAGCGACAGCTTGGGACGGGCTCCAAAGCGACGATTTGGAACGGGCTCCAAAGCGAAAACTGGAACAGGCTCCCAAGCGACCATTTACAAAAAAAAATGCTTACCTAATTTAGGAACGGTCCGGAACGGCTCACATAAGAAAATAGACCATGTTTTTAACCCCCGACGCAAAAATGACGGAGTGATAAAAGTTTGACGTGTTTGTGTGTGTGACAACACAGAGGGTCTTGAGATACCCTGATAGACTTACTCATAGTGTGAGACCTAGGAATAGCATTTATGTGAAAAGTTGCTCAGCCATGTGTATTAAGGTGTTTAACGCTTTACCAATGGAGTTGCAATCTCTCCCATGAAGGCGGTTTAAGCACACAGTGAAGTTTTGGCTGCAGGAACAATGCTTCTATTCTGTTGAGGAGTACATGCAACTTATGTTTAGATCCAGGCACTGATGGAACCTGATATAAAATGCATTATTTTTGTAAATTTGACTGTGATATGTATGTACCTACCGATTTTATGCTATTTTAATTCTACTTAATCCTAATTAATTTATTTTATTTCATGCAACCTGACATCTTTTAGAATTAAACTTAATGTAATTTTATATTTGCATGCTACAGGATAGCGAAACCATGTTCGCACATATATATATTCTTAAAATGTAACACCTTACCATGTACCATGTTTCTTGTGAATAAATATGATTATGATTATGACGTGTGTGTGTGTCTGTGTGCCTGTCTATGGCATCGTAGCTCCAGAACAAATGAACAGTTCTTAGCTATGTTGGATAAAAATCGATCCAAGATGGCCGCCGCCACAAAGATATGGGCCCACAATATGGGTATCATATAAAAGGGCTTGAGTAGCAGAATATATTTATTGCAACAAATTTCAAATCCAAAATGGCCGCCGTCGGGGGTTTTCTAAAAGACTAGTTACTATAGCCACTGACCTGCCACTTGTCGGAGACCATGTGCCTGAGCCGTTGGTAGTGCACGACGCCGATGAAGATGTCGGCGGTCATCTCGCGGCCGTCGGCGCCGGAGTACACGCGCTCCGTGCCGAAGTAGTTGTAGCCGCCGGCCTCCAGCAGCCGCCCGAAGTAGTTTATGGCCGTGTCCTTCTCGTTGAAGCGGAACGGGGTTGCGTCGTGGACCTGGGATGAGAGTTTACGAGATTTCTACCATGTACCTTATTTTTGAGTGTCCTAGATTTCGATAAAATGACAAATAAATATAAATATTTCACAACATAACATACTGACTTATCACCAATGATCGGATTTAGGTGTGCAATTTTTGACGAAATCTTAAAATGGACACGCCAATCATAAATTGAATGAAAATATCGATAAGAGTGCTTATACAAAATGCAGCGTTTACTTGTTTTTTTTTTTAATTTCTGATAAGAGAAATTGTATTTTACACCCGCGGGTGTATCCATACTAATGTAATGTTGGAGGGCGTTGACCCTAAATTGCACTACCTATTCCGATCACTGCTTATCACATATCTGACTCCGAGATAGGTAGCTCAAGCACCTGTGTTATGGATATCGGAATCAACAGTGGGATTACAAATATATACATTTTTTTTGTAAATATATACTTATAATACATAGAAAATATCCAGACCAATACAAAGAGACATGTTCATGCACACAAATGTTTGTACTGTGCGGGGATCGAACCCGCAACTCTTGAGCCAAAGAACCTTGAACATCATTGTGGTCCATCATTAAGGTTCTTTACATCAAGGTTCTTTACCTTGAACATCATGATGGACCACAAAACAATAAATATTGTTTTTTGCCGGTTTGTAATGTTATTCGTTCATTCACTCGTGAGATATATCATAGTTATACCGATGACCCTTTTTTTATCTATCCATGGCTATCCATGGGCTGATTCGCCCATGGAATGACAGTCGACAGTCGTTCATGACAGTCGTAAAAGAATAACTATTTACAAATACAAATATTTTATTTGTAAAACATAGGTGGAATGATACCAATGTTAAAATTTTAAAATTTACTAGAATAATTTACTTTGTTTTTGTAATAAACTCAATTGTGTTCGTCCAAAGCCAGTATAGCTATACCATGTCTCACGAGTGAATGAACGAATGATATTTTGGTTCATCGTAATGACTCCGGGATATTTTTGTTAAGTAAAGTTATACAGGTAATGTCAAAAGTCAAAAACTATCAGCAAACCACTCAAAAGCCATTTTAGATTTTAGTTATTCAGCCAAAATTTGCAGTATTAACGATTTACCATTGGAATATGCGTTGACTGTAGGATGAGTAGATAGAACGGATTTTTTTTCACTGCATATGGTTTTAATATTTTTTTCCAATACATTTGACTAATTTAAGTAATTAATTTGAATACTTATGTAAAATAGCAGCTAGTTATTTTTTAATGAATTTTCAAACATTTTGAATTCGAAGCATATTTATGACGTCATAAATACGCTTAGTGTTCCCATATGTAATTTTCCCCAAATTACGAGAAATATATCGGAAGAAAATTAACATATTTCTAAAAATGCCTTTTGATCGGGGAAATTTTAGATCACTATCTGGTAACATTACGGTAAAACAAAATAAAGACAACCCACTGTCTTAGTTTTGGTGCCAACCTGCAAATAAACGTCAAACTAGCGCCATCTGTTACTTGGTCCGGGTGAATAAGTCACTAAGACATTGTTGTCACCTAAATGTAATCTTCTGAATACAACCTGTCTGAATAGCTAGCGTACCATTTGACCCTAGTCAAATGGTCAACGCTATTTTATTCAAAATATCCTTAATCCAATGGTTTTAAATTTTAAAAAATATTTAAATATGTTATGAAATACAAATGCCTCGAAACGGTTTTCGAACCTGTTTAATTTTTTTTCCCATACCCCATTGCGTTATACCATAAATAAATAAATAAAACTTTATTAACCATATAAGAGTTAATTTTACAGATGGTCACACATAGTTATATAAATACCGACTTATTATTACCTGGACTAAGAGAATCTTGTATTACAGGTACTTAGAGCTATATTAATTTAATTGAGACAATAATAAAATCTAGTTAAATATAGAAACAAAATGGTAGACAATAGGCCCAGTTACTTAGATTGAAATACGCTATAAGTACTTTATTACGGAGCTAAGAGATGTATTAATTATTTCAGATAAATCTATACTAATATTATAAAGAGGAAAGATTTGTTTGTTTGTTTGTAATGAATAGACTCCGAAACTACTGGACCGATTTCAAAAATTCTTTCACCTTTGGAAAGCTACATTATCCCCGAGTAACATAGGCTATATTATATTTTAAAAAAATTAGGGATCCTTACTAAAACTCCAATAATGTAACCCAAGGTGTAAAAAAATGACCTGAAAAATTGCTTACGTCGCGTGCGCTGCGAAAACTATTGATGATAGAACAAAATCATTTACTACGACTTTGCAGAACTCATCATTATCTACAAAAAGTGTCGCGACAGCATATGTCTAAATATTATAGTTATGTCACAGTAAGCGGTTTTTTTACAAGTACCGGATAGTAAATATTATATTTTAATGAAACTATTCAAACAGCTTATAGTAGTAGTTTATGCTGTATGTTTGCCTATCTCGTGTCGGAGTTCCTGAAAATCAATTTATTTTGCTGCCACAAAATAAAACTACTTCAAATATCGTTTACAGGGAAGCTCTGACTCACTAAAACTAATGGCTTATGTTTTGTAGATAATATCATATTTGTATAAAATTTAAAAATAAATAAAATACAAAAAAAATATTCATAAAAAATATGAATAAAAAAAATCATTAAAAAAAATTCAAACTTCCTTTATATATTTTTTTTGAAAACCGACGCATAATAGAAGGTTGTGTGTGTGTGTGTGTGTGTGTGTGTGTGTGTGTGTGTGTGTGTGTGTGTGTGTGTGTGTATGTACACCGAAGCCGGGGCGGGCCGCTAGTATAACATAAATTTATCGTTGGATAAAGATTAGGCGAATCGGGCTCACATGTCCATGCAAGCTGGCCGCCTTCCCGGCCATCTGCTCTATCATCATGGCGATGGTCATGCGCGACGGGAAGCCGTGCGGGTTGAACAGGATGTCGGGCACGAGCCCCGACTCCGTGAAGGGCAGGTCCTCGGCCGCCCAGCGCTGCGAGCAGATGCCCTTCTGGCCTGCGCGGGATGCGAACTTGTCGCCCACTGTTGGGTTGCGCTGTGGGACCAAAAATAGATTTAGGGCCGATTTCACCATTGAAATTGAACGCGATCAATTCACTTGAACTCGGTTTACGCGCTAAACTGAGTTCCGTTCCTTTGTTTTCGCTCGCATTGATCGCGTTTAAGCGTTGATCGCCTTCAATTTCGACGGTGAAATCGGCGCTTAGTTAGGTAAGACATTATAACGTTTTATTTATTATCTCTAATAATTTTTAATTTTATTTAGTTTAAAGTTATTTGTAATCACAATATCTGTTTCCTTTTTTTTTTGTTCACGCGCGGCGCCTTTCAAGAAAGGTCTCCGCAGAAGGCCAGCGCCTAGGGGACCCAGTGTGTCGTGGCAGAAGCTGAGTGGGGACCTTTTTAAGTGCCTAAATATACTTGTAATTTGATTTTTTTTGGAACTTAAATAAATTATTTCTTATACTTATTATTTATTATCTAGATATATGTTTTTAGTATTTAATATATTTTTTTTATGTCTGATTTAAGTTCAAAATGACAGGATGGTCTTGTATCGGAACGATGTGTGTGAAACGGATGCATCAGGGACCATGACTTTGATCCTAGCATATACATTAAGTAAACAACCAATGTAACTACAAGTTATGGAAAGCAATAAAATATTGAGAATTGAATATTAAAACACCCTTTTACCCCGGATTGGGCCCCCGGTACCCTCACTCACGCAGCGAAACACAGCACAGTGTTACTTCACGCCGGTTTTCTGTGAGGCCGTGGTATCGACTCCGGTCGAGCCGGCCCATTCATGCCGAAGAGTCGCAAAGTGAATTTTCGCGGTCGAAAAGTGAATGGCTGAATACCTTAGCAATGTGCCATTCACGCCATTGAGGTCAATCGATACAAGTAAGAGGGAATAAATAATGTATTATCTATACTATTAATACAAGGTTAATTCTATCAACAACGGCTGTTTTTGTAGGTAATTCCAAAAAGGCAAAACCTAGCGCCATCTATTGGTAAAGTAAAAAACGACTAGCAAAATTAAGCCCCAAAATGAAGTGAGCTCGGCACACTAGTGCATGTATAATGGTGTCATGTGCAAACAACTAAAGACCGACCAAGATCAGAAGACACTTCAGTGATATTGACAAGGGGGCGCTGTACAATATTTTTTTAATGTGAAAATTTCAAAAGCACTGACACTTGTAAAGGACACAGCGTTAATTCCGACTTTAGCCACGTGCCAAATAACCGTGATCAAAGAGTATATAATCACTACGTTATAAGAGCCAGCACTTCCATACAACCCTGTCTGTCAGTGCTGTCAAAAGTATTGAGTTATACTTTTTAACCAACCTTCTTACTGCTAAAAAACCAATTCAATACCAACCATCAGATCAGCAGAATAAAGGTTAAATAAGGCATAGACAATCAACATGAGCAGTAACTATTTTTAATTTACTAAGATACAGTCAATTTGGGTAACTTTGAATTACCTTGTAACTTTGAATAAAACTGGTTTAAAGATTTTTTATTTTATTCCTTGGAATTCCTATACAATTTAAAACGGTATCTAAAGGTCGATGATCCATTCAACGTAGATACAGTTTTAAATTGTATAGGAATTACAAGGAATAAAATAAAAAATCTTTAAACCACTTTTTTATCCAAAGTTACAAGGTAATGCAAAGTTACCCAAATTGACTGTATATTTTTTATAAGGGTAACATTACAAAAAATATATCTTGGTAACTCTAACTAATAGGCTTTCAATCTCGCAATAATGTCTTATAGTGTTTGACGGACTGACCGTGATCGAACTGAAGTGACAAAATGAATTTTTTCTTCTTTTTGGAATTAGGCATCGAGTATGAAAAATAGTCTATGTTCGGTAACATATACAATTTTTGAACCTTAGTTTTACCCAAATTCCTTTCCATTATCCTTCAAATGCGATCCGTTCTTAAGTGGCTTCATCTTCAAGTATGACGTAATGGAAGCTATCACGTCCGAAAAATCCGCAAGATGGCGTACTATAGGCTCACCATCTACAAGGTGATAGGGTATTTTTGGACGTGATATATCAAATTAACGAATAAATCGGCCAATGTTGAAGTTGAACCTCGGTTCACAGGCACGCAATCTAGCGGATATTTCGCACGCGATAGTCTTCATTGCACGCTGACCTGTATCCTCAGCATGATGCAGGCCTTGGTAGGCGTCTTGCTGGTGAAGTCGCTGCACAGGCGCACGCTGTCCACGAACACCTCCTCCTTCCCGCTATACCGCCCCACGGAGTACAAGCTCTTCTCCGCGTCGAAGAAGCTGGAATAGTCATAATTATTAATACCAACTTATTGAAGTCTAAAGCCGTCGCTCTGACTTTGATAACGGAAAGTTCGCATTAGCGG
Source organism: Marasmia exigua (assembly GCA_019059595.1). NCBI lineage: Eukaryota > Metazoa > Arthropoda > Insecta > Lepidoptera > Crambidae > Marasmia > Marasmia exigua. The sequence continues at coordinate 19,630,836 of CM032484.1, read as the reverse complement.
TATATCGTATCGTGTCTCCTCCACTCTCTATCATTCACATCATTCACTCCGAGTATCCGAAACACGCCGAGATCACTGTAAGCACGCATGTATGTGTGCGGCTACGCACATTATTAGTGTGTGCTGCCACCTATTGGATTTTTTTCTTTTGAAGTAAGGACTTTATGTAAAGGCAGGGCACATAGCGAGGAGAACAGCCGGCCGTTGAAGGGCCAAAAAGGTCCTCGAGTGGAGGCTGTCGCAGCCGTGGAGCCCCCCACAAAGTGGACCGACGATCTGGTGAATTCATTGGATGCGGGCGGCACAGGATCGATCTGTGTGGAGAACATTGGGGTAGGCCTATTTCCAGCAGTAGACGTCTATTGGCTGAAATAATGATGATGAAGGAACCTTACATAGGAAAACGTAAATTTACGTAAAATTTACGCTTTCCTTTGACGATCTGGTATCTTATATCTGTGGTTATCAGATATCAGTAGTTATCCAGTAATCTTATAATGATCTAGCCAAGATTAGGGACGTTTGGCTCTGCCCGGCCAACGTGTAGATAGGTCACGATATTGTTAGTATATGAGTCTGTGAAATTTGGAAATATATCAATCATCTTATTCCTCTAAATCGGAATTATTTTACCTCCTAGGCACTCGGTATACTTACCAATAAAACGGGCTATCGGGCATCACCCTGGCTCCCACAGCGGGCAACCCATCCGAGTCCATGTGCGGACTCAGCTCCGGCCTGCTCGGGTCCCGCTGGAAGAACGAGCCGGGGGTCTTCAGCTCGATGAAGTCCGACTTGTACACGGTGCCGGCGGCGAAGCCCCTCTCGTACGCAGACTTGTTGATTATCATCGCGTCTTCCATGTCGTAACCCTGGACAAACGACATTGAATACCATCGAATCCATATCATTTTTTGATACGCGAAGAGCCACGCTTCTTCATGAATGGGCCGGTTCGAGTGGAGTGATATTACGGCCTTAAAGAAAATCGATGTGAAGCAGCACTGTGCTGTGTTTCGCTGCGTGAGTGAGGGTATTGGAGGGAAAGGGGGGATTAAACCAGGGGAAAGGAGAGGGGGGGGGATAACTCCACTGGTGTCGCGGGGTGTCTATGGGCGGTGACAATCGCTTACTAGGCGATCTGTTTGATCGTCTGCCACATAAAAAAAAGAAAAAAAGAATACGATAAAGAATGGACAAAATTTCATATTTTTAACATGTCCATATTGTTTTTTTATATGAAAATAGACATAAAATGATATTTGTCATAAAAATATTTGACATAAAATGAACTGACCTTTATTTTTTCTTTTTTCAAAATTTTGCCATTTTCATACATAAAATAATTATTGAAATTATTTATATTCTAAATAGACGTAAGCGCCAAATGACGTCATCGGACGGCTGAATACAGCGATATTCCTTTGCTTATATCATTTCTTTAATAAAAAAAGGTACTACTGTCAAAGGTAAAGAATACTAGTGTCAACATTGTCAACGTCGTTCATTCATTCAACGTTGAAAAGTTGTCTTTTTTTGACAGTTACATGTCCTGAGTTTGGTATTTCGTAAATTTAAAACTATAATGTGCTAAGCAAAGAAATATTTTACATTCTGCCGTCCTATGACGTCATCTTACGTTTTTTAGTTTTTAATTTTTCTTCTCAGTAAATAAGCAATATAAAAAATAAATAAATATATATTCGAGAAGCGGAACAGTAAATAAAGAATTGGTATTTTTTGTTTCATCGCTCAGCAATTTTGAAATGTTGTCCATTTGGATTTCGTGGTAAAACGCGTCTTACAGCAATATCACCGTTGGCAAGCCACGCCTCGACGGGCCTGCCTTTTTCTTTTTTTGGACTCGAAGGGAAAAGGGCCTGCCTAATCCAACCTCAACCCAAATATGACTAATGGATGGGTCTGAAAAAAGGGGTAGCGGGGGTTTTGGATATTTGTCGTCTATAGAACTTGGTCTAGATTGTACTATTAGTGTAAGATATAACAGCATCAATCGCATTGGTCCCAGCCGGGTAGTCTTCTAGGCACAGGTTGTCGTAGTGAGCGGGTCTGTAAAGGGGCGTGGCTTATACTAGCACGACAAAGGAAAAGCAACCTTACCATGTAAGATATAACAGAGACAATCGCATTGGTCCCAGCCGTGTAGTCGTCTAGGCACAGGTTGTCGTAGTGGGCGGATCTAAACAAGTAGTGATCAAGGCACAATTTTTAATGGGTGAGTCTAAACTGATTGTAAAAGCAACCTTATCGTGTAAGATATAACAGCGACAATCACTTTGGTCGGCTGGGTAGTCGCCTACGCAAAGGTTATCGAAGTGGGTCGGTCTGAAGAGGGGCGTGGATTTTATTAACACAACAAAGGAAAAGAAACCTTACCGTGTAAGATATAACAGCGACAATCGCATTAGTCTCGGCCGGGTAGTCGTCTAGACAAAGGTTATCGTAACGAACGGATCTGAAAAGGGGCGTGGCGTGGGTCTTGGACGTTTTTAATCTATAGAACTTAATCTTACTTATACTAACACTAACAGGGCAAAAGCAACCTTACCGTGTAAGACTTAAGAGCGACAATCGCATGGGTAAAAGTGGGTAGTTGACTAGGCACTAGTTGTTGTAAAAACAACCTTACCTTGTTAGATATAATAGCGACAATCGCATTGGTCCCGGCCGGGTAGTCGTCTAGGCACATGTTGTAATAGGCGGGATTTAACACATTGCAAATGCAACCTTACCGTGTAAGCTATAACAGACACAACCACATTGGTCCCAGTGCAGCTGCGTAGTCGTCTAGGCACAAGTTGTAATGGGCGTGACTAAACACACTGCAAAAGCGATCTTACCGTGTAAGATATAATAGCGATAATCGCATTGAGTCCCGGCCGGGTTGTGGTCTAGGCACAAGTTGTGATAGACGGGACTAAACACACTGCAAAAGCGACCTTACCGTGTAAGATATAACAGCGACAATCGCGTTGGTCCCGGCTGGATAGTCATCAAGGCACAGGTTGTCGTAGTGGGCGGGCCTGAAGAGAGGCGTGGCGGGGGTCTGTAGCCGGTACAGCTTGGTCTCAGCGTTGGTGCCCCACGTGTGGATGGGGGTCCCCATCGTTTGTTTACCCATCTGACACTGGTACATGTTACTGAAAGAGAAAAACACAATCAATCAAAATTGACGACTCGTTTGGTTTAGATAGATAGATAGATATACTTTATTGCACAAAAAAACACAACTTTAAAAGGCATTACAGAAACTTAATTGTACAATTTCGGCGGTCTTATCGCTGGAAGCGATTTCTACCAGACAACCTTCAGGCAAAGGACATTTGATAGTAGATCTAGATTTGGTTTAGTGGTAGTGAACGCTGCCTCTGGTGCAAGGGTTGCAGGTTCGATTTCCGCACAGTACAAACATTTGTGTGCATGACCATGTCTATTTGTATTGGTCTGGGTGTTTTCTATGTATAATAAGTATGTATTGACAAAAGACAATTATGATATGTTTATATATGTAATTCCGCATTTGGTTCTGATATCCGTAACACAGGTGCTTGAGCTACCTATCTCGGAGTCAGATCAATGTATGTGATGTTGTGAAATATTTATGAATCTACCTCGTACGACAAAACTGTGGAATGAACTATCATCGTCGTCAGCCCATTTAAGTCCCCACTGCTGGGGCACGGGCCTCCCTCAATCACATGAGGGGTAATTGCCATACTCACCACGCTTGGCAGACGGGTTGGCGAGGGTTTTGATATAAATGCAGAGTTTTCCTTCTCTGGGTGCTGATGATCATGCCAGCAGCTTTACCTTAGTCGCCTTTTACGACTCCTCGGTAAGAGTGAGGGTGGCCTATCCTACTCTACCGGGGACCACACGGCGGTATGTACTATCGCCTTCGGTGTTTCCGGACCGATACGACTTGCAAGCCTTCAAAAAAAGAGTGTACTTACGCCTTTTTAAAAAATTCAGCAGCGCACTTGCGACTGCTTTGATGTTGCAGGCGTTCATGGGCGGCGGCAATCACTTACCATCAGGTGAAACGTCTGCTCATCTGCCCCCTATATCATTAACACTTAAATTAATAACCAATATTAAATAAGGCGGCTTATACTCTGAGAGTATTCTAAACTGGGACAGTAGAATCCCGATTATTCGGATAACGGAATCGATTTAAAGCTAGGTTAATCGATTTCAAGGTGAGTTTTTTACGTGAGCATACGGATTGCCTGATGGATGTGTGGAGTGACGAGAATGGAGAAGATAAGGATTGAATATATTAGAGGAAGTATGAAAGTGGCCCCCATCATTGATAAATTGAAGGCAAATCGTCTTTCCTGGTATGGCCATGTAAGGAGAAGAGGGGAAGAACATGTTGCCAAAAAAGTGTTGAGTTTAAACGTAAGTGGGTGGAGGAACAGAGGACGGCCGAAAAAGACATGGATGGATTGTGTGAAGAATGACATGATGGAAAAAAAGGTGGATGATTCGATGACGAATGACAGGGGACGTATGGAAAAGGAAAATATACTGCGCCGACCCCAGATAACCTGGGAAAAGGGCAGGAGGATGATGATGACGGAATTGCCTGATGGTAAGCGATTGCCGCCGCAAATGGACACTTACACCAAAATGGAATCACAAGAGCGTTGACAACCTTTTAACTCCCCTCCCCGCCCCCTTTTGGGCATCCGGTATCCGCACTCACTCGGCCACACACGTCAGCGCAGGCTTTCTGTGTGCTTGCTTTACGTCGGTTTTCCGTGCTGCCGAGGTATCACTGAGCCAGCCTGTCGTGCCGAAGCGTGCCTCTCCCGCGGTTCAAACTAAAGATTTCAACAGGAACTCACCGCGGGGACTGGTTGCAGTCGGGCATAGGAACTAATTGGGCCAAGTTGCTCATGAACGCTGATTTTGACAGCTCCAAGTGTGTAGTTTTTCCTGAAACATTCAATATAAAAAAATCAACGGTTTTGGACGCAACCGAGATGCTGATATTGCTGTGACAATAATCCTCATTTCATTTTAGAGCGCAATTCTCAGTTTCGTCCAAAGCTGTTGCTTTGAAACCCGGATTAAGGTGACGGGTAGGGCACACTAGCGACGCCAATCAATTGTAATTTATAGCCACTAAACCGGATCTATTTTAAACCTCTCGGCAAACACTTATACTATTTATTAAATACTTATACTTAGCTTTTGGGTCTGCTTTAGTACTCGAAACTTGAATTACCGCCAAATCAATTTTTTGTGTACAAAAACGGACCCAACATTTGTACTTGGTTATTTAATAAATAGTGTAAGTGTTTGCGAGAGGTTGTAACCCTGAAATTGTTTAAAATAGATCCGGTTTAGTAGCTAAAAATTAAAATCGATTGGACGTCCCTAGTGTGCCCTACCCGTCACCTTAAGCTGGGAATATTTGTTTGAAAAAAAAAAGCTGTGACTTTGATACAGATCCATTGTAGTCTGGTAATTATAATGGTAGTTGCAGCAGTCATGATAATAATGTTAAGATGATAATGCGGAGATGATAAAAAAAATTAAATTGAAAATTTAAAAAAACCCCCGACACAACTAAAGCTCTTTCATTTGATACCTATATAGAGGCAGTTGTAACAACAAATAGGTTATTCGTAATTTTCTGACGGCGGCCATCTTGGATTTGGAATTTTTCACAATTAATATATTCTACTACTCAATCCCTTTTATATGATAACCATATTGTGGGAGTTGTGTTAAAACATAAAATCCAAATCTTTGTGACGGCGGCCATCTTGGATCGATTTTTATCCAACATAGCTAAAAACACTCCCTCCTTATTAACTAATTCATCTTTCAAACAAAAAAAAAACAAAATCAAAATCGGTTCAATTTCGGGAGCTACGATGCCATAGACAGACACACACACACACACAGACACGTCAAACTTATAACACCCCGTCGTTTTTGCGTCGGGGGTTAAAAATGAGTCAGTCCATGGGCCTATATATTTTTTATTGATATCGCTGACGAAAACGTTATACCGATTTCAGATGCCAGTTTATAGTGCGACCACGATCAGAAGGCACTTCAGTGACATTACAGAGGGGCGTTGTAAATCGTATTTCCTATGCGAAAATGTCAAAACAGCATTAGTTTCGACTTTTGCCTAATAACCGCAATCGGACTGTACCTTTGTATATCTCGTTTTGCGTGACAGCCACGTCCTAGGTAGAGCTGTTCCATGGTACCGATGAGCTCCAGGCTGCCCGTGGAGAGGTTGATGACCGGCCGCATCATGCGCGCTTCCGTTGTGAATAGGAACACGCCTGCGTACTGAGCGCAGATCTAAACAAACGAATTTGGGTCTTAAATAGTAGAATCATAGTCCAAGAAACATCTACACAATTTAATAAAGAATTAATTTCTATAGACCAAAATCCGACTTTTAAGCAGTAATTTGAAATTACGAAACCATAGCGCCATCTATTGGTAACGTTTGGAACTAACAGCCCCCTTCCCTGTTATATCGATAAGAACGTCTAATTTGAACCTGTATTCCTCGTTTTTAAGTTTTGTGTGTTGTGCAATAAAGATTTGTTGGTGATTTTTATTTATTTCTTTCTTTCTACACCTCCATCAAGTATCCTTTACCCAAAGTTTACCTGGAAGAGATAGCTCATAGTGATAAGGCCGCCTTCGTTGTACATATCCTGTAATACCTAGTCTTAAGTTTTCATATTGTACTTTGAGTGCAATAAATGTATATTCATTCATTCATTCATTCACTTCTAAAGAGTAGTTATCTATCTAATCGACTGACCGGATGGCGCAATTGGTAGTGAGCCTGCCTCTTACGCCAAAGGTCGTGGGTTCGATCCCCACCCTGGACAAACATTCGTGCGATGAACACTTGTGTTTGTTCGGTGTCTGGGTGTAATATATGTATTTAAGTATATATTTGTGTTCCTCTGTTGTCTGATATCTGTAACACAAGTGCTTAAGCTACTTAGTACGGAATCAGGTCAACGTATGAGATGTTGTGAGGATTATTATTATTATCTAATAGCTATTCCGAAACGAAGTGAAGGCGGGCAACTAGTTAATAAATTAGTTTCTTGATTGGATCTGGTAATCATACTTGGAAGCCTTCAATAGATTGACTTCCCTTTGACATCGAGGATGGTCTTTTAATTATGAGAATCATGAGAGCCTCCATACATTCTACTGGCACCCATATTGTTATGACTATGGGCAAGCGTGAGATAACCACGCTTCCAAATGGATGGGCCAGCCACCGATCACAAGAAATAATGTTCCATTAATATTTTTTTTTCGAATAGCCAGACATTAGGCTACAATCTCATCTGATAGTAAGTGATGATGTGGCCGAGGATGGATCATGTCTGTCTAGTAACAGCCTATTCTCTCTTTTGTTGAATACATTCAGATCATAGCGTTCAGGGAACACATCTGCCGACAGAAAGTTGCATTCCTTAGCCGCACGCAATATGAATGTACAGTCAAAGAAGGAAAAGATACGTCAATTTTTAAATCGATTCGTTTGATATGCTACGAGCATATATTACCTTTCGTAAATTTGTCAGAGTAATTAATACCTGTTGCACAGAAAATTATGCTTAACTGTTAGATCGAAAGGTTCAGATTTGCTTGTAGCAACATTGATTCCTTTTGATGTAAAGGATATTTAAAGATACCTATGAAGTAAAACCTACATTGGTTTGTCGTGGCAATTCGATTTATAATTAAAAAAATTAAAAAGAAATTTATTGTCATGGTCGTTGACGTTTTTAATTTGGATGTTTACTATTGGCTGTCTCGTGCGTGTGTCATTCGCAAATAGCTTAGACAATAAGTTAATATGTCAAAATCTCTCTATTGTTTGAAGACAAAATGTATTATGACATTTTTAAAAGGTTGGCAGATCTTTTTAAAATGGTAAGGTTATGTTGTTATAACCGATTCTTAAAGTGCAAGCGAAAATTTACCTTAAGGTGACGAACTTTTTTATTCTCTGACTGTACATTCGAACCGTTTGATACGAATTGCCGGTATTTCTACGACATAAGTGAAAAGGATACAGAGGGTCTCGTGGAGAACGTAAACTCGTAAAAATGAAGCACCAAAATATTTACTGTGTAGAAATGTAAGATGCACGCACGATCGCAACAGGAGAAGAGAGCGCAGTTAAAACAGCATGCGCTATTATTGGCTGGCGCAGTGGCGCCATCCAGTGACATGTATTACAAGCTAGCTGTCGGTATAGCAGCATCTGTTTACATATTTACCATAAGAATGGTAACCCCTTCTCCATCTTGTGTCTCGATGATGAAAGAGGGCCCATGGAAATATTTTTTTATTTTAATTGTTTTTTTTTTGGTCAAAAGGCTAACGCTTGACCACAATCGCACCTGATGGAAAGCGATGATGAGATCTAGGATGATACGCGTTTGCCTAAAAGATCATGTAATTCCTTATAATTAATTTTGCTTACCTGCTTCTTCGGTATAACCACAATCTCAGTAGTCATAGGCACGTCTTCCCCCTTGATCTTCAGCGTCCGCAGGTAGGCCGCCGACTTCTCCACAGTGTCCTCTGCGAAGTAGCCCACCAGCCGCCCGTCCACGAACACCGGGTATTTGTACACGTCTTTGGCGAGGGGCGTCTGAGCCACTGAGCTTATTGGCTCCATTCCTGAAGCAATCAAAATAACATTACCTGGTAGACAGATCAGTTTACCATGGATTCGTTATGACGACCTTACGATATGAAGTAATATTTTAGGGCAACTCATGATATAGAAAAATTGTTTTTAGAGCGCACAAGCGATGCCTTAGATCCATATTCAATCTTAAATCAACTGACAGGTGCTTACGATATTTTAAATCTTTTAAATTAATGACTTTTCCAAGCCTGTATGTTTTTGGGACATGTTTGTTTGTAAAACCGAATTCTAATTTATTTAAATATGAAGAACCAATATTAGGTTTAGGACTACGTACTAGAAGACCAAAATTAGAAAACACATGCCGTGTGGTCCCCGGCAGAGTACAATAGGCCACCCTCACTCTTACCGAGGTGTCGTAAAAGGCGACTAAGGTAAAGCTGCCGGCATGATCATCAGCACCCAGAGAAGGAAAACTCTGCATTTATATCAAAACCCTCGCCAACCCGTCTGCCAAGCGTGGTGAGTATGGCAATTACCCCTCATGTGATTGAGGGAGGCCCGTGCCCCAGCAGTGGGGACTCAAATGGGCTGATGATTAATGACTTTTCCAAGCCTGTATATTTTTGAGACACGTTTGTTTGTAAAAGCGAATTCTAATTTATTTAAATATGAAGAGCCAACATTAGGTTTAGAGACCAAAAATAGAAAACACTAAGTGCAAGACAGCGCTAAGAAAAAAGAATTTAATAGGTATGGCAGTACAACTGTATAATAAGTTTCCAAAAAAACATTATGGAACTGGACCAAAATAATTTCAAAGTGTCCCTTAGGACACTTCTAGAAGGAAAATGTTATTATAAATTAGATGGATACCTTTCCGATACACTCTCTTACGTTGGTCGAGATCTAAGTTTAAGTTATATTTAATTATATTAATACGTCCATTATAATATTTTCTTGCAAATATTCGTATACCTACCAGATCGATCGTAGTGAAACACAATACAATGTTAATATATTTTTGTACCTATGATTTTAACGAATAAATATTTTATTTCAGTATCGATGGTACAAAATCCTGGGTTTTCAATAAAACTACCAGACTGGAAGTAGCCTAGAGGCCGGAGAGAGAAAGATGGTAAGCTCATACCATCAGGTGATCCGTCTACTCATCAACAAAATAATAAAGCAAAGATAATAAATAACTACTTACCACATTTTTCAAGCACGAAAGGGAGCGACGCTAGTTGTTTTGCATCTGGACATTGAGTTACCTGTTAAAAATATACGAACATTATAGGTATCCTGCTTAAATTATTAATGCACTCACATAAACATAAACACACGTAACCACACACAGCGCACGCACACAAAGAGAGATCAAGATCATTTAGATAATTAAACTTAACTTCATTCCGTCGGGCGTGGTCACTGTACCTGCGCGGGCATGGTGAGGTGGTTGAGCAGGCCGCAGGGCGTGGTCACTGTACCTGCGCGGGCATGGTGAGGTGGTTGAGCAGGCCGCAGGGCGTGGTCACTGTACCTGCGCGGGCATGGTGAGGTGGTTGAGCAGGCCGCAGGGCGTGGTCACTGTACCTGCGCGGGCATGGTGAGGTGGTTGAGCAGGCCGCAGGGCGTGGTCACTGTACCTGCGCGGGCATGGTGAGGTGGTTGAGCAGGCCGCAGGGCGTGGTCACTGTACCTGCGCGGGCATGGTGAGGTGGTTGAGCAGGCCGCAGGGCGTGGTCACTGTACCTGCGCGGGCATGGTGAGGTGGTTGAGCAGGCCGCAGGGCGTGGTCACTGTACCTGCGCGGGCATGGTGAGGTGGTTGAGCAGGCCGCAGGGCGTGGTCACTGTACCTGCGCGGGCATGGTGAGGTGGTTGAGCAGGCCGCAGGGCGTGGTCACTGTACCTGCGCGGGCATGGTGAGGTGGTTGAGCAGGCCGCAGGGCGTGGTCACTGTACCTGCGCGGGCATGGTGAGGTGGTTGAGCAGGCCGCAGGGCGTGGTCACTGTACCTGCGCGGGCATGGTGAGGTGGTTGAGCAGGCCGCAGGGCGTGGTCACTGTACCTGCGCGGGCATGGTGAGGTGGTTGAGCAGGCCGCAGGGCGTGGTCACTGTACCTGCGCGGGCATGGTGAGGTGGTTGAGCAGGCCGCAGGGCGTGGTCACTGTACCTGCGCGGGCATGGTGAGGTGGTTGAGCAGGCCGCAGGGCGTGGTCACTGTACCTGCGCGGGCATGGTGAGGTGGTTGAGCAGGCCGCAGGGCGTGGTCACTGTACCTGCGCGGGCATGGTGAGGTGGTTGAGCAGGCCGCAGGGCGTGGTCACTGTACCTGCGCGGGCATGGTGAGGTGGTTGAGCAGGCCGCAGGGCGTGGTCACTGTACCTGCGCGGGCATGGTGAGGTGGTTGAGCAGGCCGCAGGGCGTGGTCACTGTACCTGCGCGGGCATGGTGAGGTGGTTGAGCAGGCCGCAGGGCGTGGTCACTGTACCTGCGCGGGCATGGTGAGGTGGTTGAGCAGGCCGCAGGGCGTGGTCACTGTACCTGCGCGGGCATGGTGAGGTGGTTGAGCAGGCCGCAGGGCGTGGTCACTGTACCTGCGCGGGCATGGTGAGGTGGTTGAGCAGGCCGCAGGGCGTGGTCACTGTACCTGCGCGGGCATGGTGAGGTGGTTGAGCAGGCCGCAGGGCGTGGTCCTGTACCTGCGCGGGCATGGTGAGGTGGTTGAGCAGGCCGCAGGGCGTGGTCACTGTACCTGCGCGGGCATGGTGAGGTGGTTGAGCAGGCCGCAGGGCGTGGTCACGGTACCTGCGCGGGCATGGTGAGGTGGTTGAGCAGGCCGCAGGGCGTGGTCACTGTACCTGCGCGGGCATGGTGAGGTGGTTGAGCAGGCCGCAGGGCGTGGTCACTGTACCTGCGCGGGCATGGTGAGGTGGTTGAGCAGGCCGCAGGGCGTGGTCACGGTACCTGCGCGGGCATGGTGAGGTGGTTGAGCAGGCCGCAGGGCGTGGTCACTGTACCTGCGCGGGCATGGTGAGGTGGTTGAGCAGGCCGCAGGGCGTGGTCACGGTACCTGCGCGGGCATGGTGAGGTGGTTGAGCAGGCCGCAGGGCGTGGTCACTGTACCTGCGCGGGCATGGTGAGGTGGTTGAGCAGGCCGCAGGGCGTGGTCACTGTACCTGCGCGGGCATGGTGAGGTGGTTGAGCAGGCCGCAGGGCGTGGTCACTGTACCTGCGCGGGCATGGTGAGGTGGTTGAGCAGGCCGCAGGGCGTGGTCACTGTACCTGCGCGGGCATGGTGAGGTGGTTGAGCAGGCCGCAGGGCGTGGTCACTGTACCTGCGCGGGCATGGTGAGGTGGTTGAGCAGGCCGCAGGGCGTGGTCACTGTACCTGCGCGGGCATGGTGAGGTGGTTGAGCAGGCCGCAGGGCGTGGTCACTGTACCTGCGCGGGCATGGTGAGGTGGTTGAGCAGGCCGCAGGGCGTGGTCACTGTACCTGCGCGGGCATGGTGAGGTGGTTGAGCAGGCCGCAGGGCGTGGTCACTGTACCTGCGCGGGCATGGTGAGGTGGTTGAGCAGGCCGCAGGGCGTGGTCACTGTACCTGCGCGGGCATGGTGAGGTGGTTGAGCAGGCCGCAGGGCGTGGTCACTGTACCTGCGCGGGCATGGTGAGGTGGTTGAGCAGGCCGCAGGGCGTGGTCACTGTACCTGCGCGGGCATGGTGAGGTGGTTGAGCAGGCCGCAGGGCGTGGTCACTGTACCTGCGCGGGCATGGTGAGGTGGTTGAGCAGGCCGCAGGGCGTGGTCACTGTACCTGCGCGGGCATGGTGAGGTGGTTGAGCAGGCCGCAGGGCGCGCCGTCGGGCGTGTGCACGGGGCACACGAAGCCCCACGCGTCCGGAAGCAGCTGTCGGGCTTCGGTCGTGCGCATCTCCAGGAAGAACGAGCCTCGGTGGATGGCCCTGACGTCCAATAGTAAGGTAAAATCGGACAATAATTTTACACGATAACGTCATAAGAATAGGTTACAATAAGGGACGTTCAGTAACTATAGATGGCATCACTTCGTATTGTCTAACATGACAAGCTAATATTAATATAATCCTTTTATTTAAGTTTATGTTTTTTCACAATAACATATTTAAATTTTCTAAGTAAATATTAATGGTACTGTTTCACATTTAATTGGACAACGTTTAGGTACATTTAAATAGATATAACTAATCAAGACGGGCTTTAACACGATATTTATTATGTGATACAACATTGTGTACTCACATATTTTACTCGACATTTACGTTACGTTACGTTAGTCCGCTCGTGACCACGGCTGCTGTAACGTCGCCGAAACGTCGAGTAAAATATGTGAGTACACAATGTTGTATCACATAATAAATATCGTGTTAAATCCTGTCTTTATTAGTTATAGTTATAATGCAACGCGAAAATTTAAAAAACTATTTTAAATAGATTTTCTATTTTATTTAAAAAGTTATGATTGCTGAGAGCGTCAATTCTGCCTAACAAATATCATTTTCAACAACATAACAACAATTTCACAATTTCATCTGATCTGCACATTACATTACCTTAGAAATATGGTCTTGAATCAAAATAAAAATATACCACAGTAACTTTTTAGGTTTTTATAGGAATAGGCTTGTGTCCTACTTTTTTCTCTTGTTGGTAATATAAGAACCCCTCAAAATTGAAAACATGGGTGATAGAAGGGATTCGTTAGTTTGAAACTCTTCGAGATAGGACAATTTCAAAATCACTTAAAATAGACTTGCCCAAAACGCTCCATACAAACAGCGACGCGAGGCGTGACGTCAGCCCTCACTAGTTCGTGCGTCAGCGTCAACAGTAACGTCACGGCACAGATATTAAAATAGACCATCATGGCGAACGGCTTTTATAGCTGTTTAGCGAAAATATAATTTAAAATTTAAAATATATTAGGAAAGGTGGTTCAAAAAAATTACATATTTTTTTATGGCGTAATATAATAATAATGAACCGTTTTATCAAATAATAAAAATAGTGGTAACAAGCCTATTTCATACTTTAACCCCTATTAGTATCATAGGAAAAAAACCTTACTGTCAGAGAGACCATTACTTTTTCGACATTTCGCTATCCGGAGTGATAACAGAAGATACTCACTTAAAGTGCGACATGTACCGCATCCTGTTGATGTTCTCGGCCACAATGGTGAGCCCCTTGTACTGCGTGAGGTTGACATTGTTGGAGGGCGCGTTGCCCGTCGCCAGGAACGCCTCCATGCGCGCCTCGAGGTTGCCCGCCGCTCGTATCAATGTCGGTATGTCGTTCTGTTACAGAAAAAACGCCTATGATATATTTTTTATAATCGCTAGAGATTGGTAGATAAAACGTTTATTCACATCAAAAAGCACACATACAGAGCAGTGTAGATGTAATATTGACGCCCTCGAGATGTGGTGTTGGAGGCGCCTTCTTAGAGTGAAGTGGACTGTTCACCGCACCAGGTCAACGTTTCTATTCTTAAGGAGCTTCGAATCAAACACCTTAAGATAATCTTCCTTAGTATCTTCTTATCTGATTGCCTTGTGGTCCCCGGCAGAGTAGAATAGGCCACCCTCACTCTTGCCGAGGTGTCGTAAAGGCGACTTAGGTAAAGCTGCTGGCATGATCATCAGCACCCAGAGAAGGAAAACTCTGCATTTATATCAAAACCCTCGCCAACCCGTCTGCCAAGCGTGGTGAGTATGGCAATTACCCCTCATGTGATTGAGGGAGGCCCGTGCCCCAGCAGTGGGGACTTAAATGGGCTGACTGCCTACTGGAGCAGTGCGCTTGACCAATCAAAGTTCTCTTTGGAGTTCGCGCAGTAGCACTGTTTTTTCTTTTTGTTCTATCTGCGAACGTCATTCTTATTGGTCCGTATAGTATGGTTCAAACCACTGATTGTCAGCCATTGGACAATACTGAGTAATGCGCGTGACGGCACTGAAATCAGGCAGACGGCTGCAGAGATAGTGAGGAAGAACACTGGAAACTACTGTGTTTGCGTTAAATGAGGGTATTTGCAAATGAAACATTCTAAGAATGGAATGGAAAGGAATAATGTTATGGGGAAATAGTACAAATGCAAACGACCTATTTATAATGCAAAAAAAATGTGTAAGGATAATAGCCCAGATAAACAATACCCAGAGTTGTAAACCATACTTTATAAAATTTAACTTACTTACTTTACCCTCATTATATATTTATGATATTTGCATATTTACATTTAAAAATATAGAAAACTTCATTAGGGTCAGAGACACCCATAATATAAATACTAGGCATAAGAACAGACTTTACCTGCCACAATCAAGATTAACAATGTTAAACACCAGCCCTTATTACATGGCAGTAAAAATTTATAATAAATTACCCCCTAATATTAAAAATGAACAAAACTTTAAAATATTTACAAGAAACCTTAGATCTCACTTAATTTTAAAATGCTACTACACTATAAATGAATATTTAACACAATAAAAAGATAAACCTATGTATATTAGATATAAGAAAAAATGTCTATGTCATAACCAGATTGTTATTTTAGTATCTACTTATTTAAGATTTTTATATTAATATTGTTATTAGGATAAAGCTGCCCTCACATTTGCGATTACCTAACAAGGTAGCTAAGTTATAAGTACCTGTTTACTAAAAAACACCTAATATTTGTATGTAACACTTAGCAAGCAAATAAATATTTCATTTCATTTCAAAAAAAAAGATGGCGTTACGTGACAACTGGTTCAAGAGGACGTGTTTCAAACCACTTTTTAGGGGGCAAGGGGGGGATCTGTGTAGATTAAATAAAATAAATATTTCACAACATCACATATATTGATCTGACTCCGAGATAGGTAGCTCAAGCACCTGTGTTACGGATATCAGAATCAACAGTGGGATTACAAATATATACATATAATACTTTTCTTTAAATTGAGATTAAAAAGAGTAAGCGCCGGATCTTCTCCACCAGGAACAACTTTCCGAGCCAGTGGTAGAAGTAGTAGAATACATGTATGACGATTTTTATGTACTGTGTACAAGCCTATGCAAATAAAGAATTTTTTGATTGATTGATTGTCTCCCAGCGGCGAAAAAAACATGAAAACAACAACACGCATATGTTCCGCGTTTTTGGTTTAGCTATAAACCTTGTCGTTGTCTATAGAATTTACCTCTCTATAAACTACAGGTACTTATAGATAATACATACGGCGGTTATTTTCACCCTCCCCGCCGCTTTGGCCCGCTTGATGATCTGCGACTTGATGACGGTCAGCAGCATCTGGAGCCGCTCCTTCAGCACTTGCAGGTACAGGTGGCCGCCCAGCATCAGCTCCTGCACCATCACCGCGTCCGCGCCTTCCACCTGCAGGTTTTGAATGCGGACGGTTAAGGAATGGAATTCCTTGGTGGTATCTCTTCCCTGATCGTTATAATGTTCTTTAAGGGCTCTTTTATGGTCCAGTGATTTTTATTGATTATAAATAAATAAAAAACCGGCGAAGTGCGAGTCGGGCTCGCGCACAAAGGGTTCCGTAGCAGCAAAGTCCAAAATTACAGTTAAATCAACCTATCTCAAAAACTATAAGAGATACTTTGATCAAACCAAAAATCGTTGAAAGAGTTAATTAGCATGCATCACCTCTATTTTTTTTAGAATTTTATACCCCGTAGTTATAAAAATAGAGGGGGGGGGACATACTTTTTACGACTTTGAGAGCTGATATCTCAAAAACCGTTCACTTTAAGAAAAATGTTTTTTAGAAAACTTTATATCATTTTAAAAGACCTTTCCATTGATACCCCACACGGGTATGTACATCGAAAAAAAAAATTTCATCCCTCAGTTACATGTATGGGGGGCCCCACCCCCAATTCTTTTTTTTACTATTTAGTGTCATATTTTTGTAGCGGTTCATACAACACATATTCCCATCAAATTTCATCACTGTAGTACTTATAGTTTCCGAGTAAATCGGCTGTGACAGACGGACAGACGGACAGACGGACAGACGGACATGACGAAACTATAAGGGTTCCGTTTTTGCCATTTTGGCTACGGAACCCTAAAAATGGACACCCACGACACTAGTGGAGTCAATAGTACGCTGCCAACCTTTAAACCCCCATTTTCCTCTGATTTCCTGATTTCGTCCGGTGATGGAATGGGCTAGGGACTACATACCATAAGGCTTACCTTACACTTATTCTGCACCAGATCGAACAGCTTCTGCGCCATAAACACCAGCGCATGGAACTTGTCCTTATGACCTGGCAGGTGTATCATCACGCATCGAGCTAGGAGAAAGTCGGCAGCTTCCTCATCACCAGCCCCTGGCCGCAGCTCGTACAGGCGCGCTCTGAACATGCGGCCTAGGTACTGGCGGCACTCTTGGGACGAGTGGAGGCCTTCTTCATGAAGCTCGCGAAGCATGTTTTGAACGCAGCTGGGAACAAGTTAAACTGAATATAACGTACTTGCGGCCCGCCCTGACTTCGTAATCGTGGGAAGCTCCTTAAAAATGCAATACAAAATATGCGATGAAAAACACGTATCCGTTGCCGCCGTCGATTGCCTTGTATCGGACGTCTAGTTCATGTCTATGCCTATAGTGCAGGGGGTGCGGTGCTCCGGGGCGCCATAAGTCAGAGGGCGTCGAGAGCCCCTCGCTACACATAGAGCCTCCAATGTAACGCTCGTACGAGTACTGATCGTTCTCCTCATCTTGGCGTATGATTCTCAGTTGCTTTCAATGCTGTCGCTTCGAAGCTCGGTGTACGCTTGGACCATGATATAGGATCCGGGATGTCTGATAATTATAATGAAGCGATTGCCCATAGGTAATCGAACATGTTGTAAGTATTCCATTTTGTTCGCACATTTTGAAACATGAGGGCGCCAGGTTATTGATTGCAACCGGGCGTTTCTTGGGCCATCCCTGTACCTGTCGCATCCAAACAAAGGAGACACACACCGAGTGTGAAAGAGAGCGAAACTCCGATTCGGAATCTCGATCGGGTCAATTTAGGAATTGATTTTATTTAAAACTAGCTGACCCGACAGACTTAGTCCTGTCAAAAAAATTTGTAATGTGGCAACAAATATGAACTTTATATAATAGCAATAAAACTCAAATTGATTCTACGTTTTAGTTAGAATATGTTTGTATGTGAAAAAGAAAAGGGCTGTTTTTAGGGTTTTCCCGACAATTATTCTATTTTTTCTCGCCGTAAGAACCATCCTTGGACTTTAACGAACATTTTAAAAAAAGAATTGGCCAAATTGGTCCAGGCGTTGTTGAGTTATGCACTTACCAACACATTCTGCGATTCATTTTTATATTATAGATAACTTAGGTAATAACACTTACTTGACATAGTACAAATCGTTTTTCTTCCCATGCAGCAATAGCCGGTATATGTAGTGGTCCGGCCAGTCCACCAGGCACTTGAGGATCAAGACCAGCGGCGCGTAGTACATCACCTTGCGATACGAGAACATTAGCTTGCAAGTGCCGTTTTGGAGGAAGTGGAGGACGTTGTTCTACAACAAAATAAAACACAAGATAGACCACTGCCCCTTAAACAACCACTTATTCATAATAGGCGCCACTGATAGCTCTGCAGAGGTGCTTCGACGCCTCGGAATCTGTCACACACGTAATCCTGAAATGCAAGGCTGTGGCTACTGTGAGATTCCTTGGAAACTTCTGCGCTTCTGCGCGGAGCTGGGCTAGCTTCTACATAAATAGTCATCTGACCCATCACATACAATGAACTAAAAGAGGGCTTAAGAATCGAAAAAGGAGACCAAATTTTAATTTCTTTTCAAGCTGAATTTAGACCTAAAATCCATTTCTGGCTAATCCAGTTCATAGCTATTTAGATAGTCACACCGTCGTTTATTGGTTCTGCCTCATTATCGCCATTCGTCGAATTTAGAGCCCATTTACGTAACGTTTTTTATTTAATGAATGTAACATAATTTTATTTAATGAGCAAGTAAATTAGGAAATTTTATAGGTACTTACAGTACTAGTCTGATCAGCGGTAACACATCGCACCAGTATACCATAGTCAGAGAACAGGTTTCCTCTCATCTTCCAAGTAGGTCTCTTGATGGCTACTGGGTAGTTACGCCTTGTCACTAGAAGCATACGGGCTAAACGCTCATGGCCCTGGAAAATGAATTGTTCAAGGAACTTAATTAAGTCAGTCAGTCAATGCCTACGGAGTTTGCAACAAATGGAGAATATTACCAGTCTCTAGTAGCTTCTATTGATATGATTACACTAGATTTCACAGGCGCGCGTAACGAGTGTGACGTCATTTTATAACGCGCCATAGTAAATCTTACAAGCGGAGCGCACAAGTGGACTGAGAGAGTGTTGCGATGTACTCAGATGGAAAAGACATCCAAGTATAATGCATCTAATTTGAAATTAAAGTCTTGGAAACTACATGATATGTCATAATAATTTTTTCATAAATTTTTTTCAGTAAATACAGTAAAAATAACAATAATTTTGAACTGTATTGTAACATAAAATGTATGTACTTTCTTCATTATGTTGATTTCATGTCAATGTTACTATGCACACATAGTTGAGCAATAATATATATCCTGCGTAGGTGGCCAATCAGTTGTGATAACTGGATGAAGGATATTATTATCATTACCTTGACCACAAAGTATCCACCCCACTCATCAGCATGTTCATTGTGTTTCACCAGCTCTTCAGGGCTCATATCAGCCAAGTGACACATTTTAGACTGAAAGAAAAACAAAAATAACCATCAATTTTGTAAAAGAAAACAAGCAAATATATAATTTGCATATTTTATAACAAATTCTGACCAACCTTTAACATGATGGGTAAGGAACCCAGCGACTTATCAACAGTTATCGTCTTCCCGTCGATACTCAACGACAATCTGACCTTTAAAATCTCCTTTGTATGTCGCTGCTCTTTGTCTACATTCAGTCGGCAACACAGTCTGGTTCTTAACTCCTACTGCGTCTAAAGGAACACTAGGCTTGGAGAAGGCACCTTCCTCTATCACTATCTTTATCTTCTCACCAGTTGGAGCCTCGAATTCTACAGGGATTAGGTCAGCTATAGCGGCCTTCAGGCCATCTTGTAGCATATAGTTGAAGGAGTCTATATGAGGTGATCCCAGGCATTGTAGATACTGTGAATTGAAAAGTAATGTTTAAGATTACAGGCTAGATTCATATTTTTGCAAATATTTGCCGATTGAAAGTACTTTTCAAGTTAAAAATGTAGAAAATAACACGAAAACAAACACTTACCGGGTTAGTTGTTTTGGGCGGTTTTCTGTAACTAGGATTACTTGTGTATGACAGAGAAGGGGCCTGAGCTACTTTTTTAGAATTCATTTTAGTTTTGAGCACACATTTATAAAGTTAAATTGTATAAATCCGTATTTTTACGGAATAAACAAGCCAAACACGTGCGTTTTAGTTATGTCAAGATTGACATTGACAAATGTCAAATTTGTGAAATTTGACAATAGCTTTCTTTTCTTTATTATGGCTTGTAGCCCATCTGTGAAACGTTTTATTCTGCCAATGTCAAGAAAGTAAAGAGAAATTCGTCATCGTTGATGGCGCCGCGACGCACTGCTAGCTTGCTACAATATAGTTATCTGTGCACTGCTGTCACGTGTTGTGCATAGAGTAAGATAATAATAGTCTGGAGGTCAGGCATAGGCAAGGTATAGTCTGGTGGTAGCCTCCATTAGGTTCAAAACCCGCTAGTTCCTCATTGTCATAGTGCAACTTGCACGTTTCGAAATAATCAACTTCCTAAATCCTAGATCATGGTCAAAGCAGACCCGGGCATCGATCTGACCTGTTTTGGACGTCTAGGAAAAAAACAGGCTAAGATTATAATGAAACACCATTGAAATAAAGAAAGCTCTTTATTGGTATAGTCATAAAGTATAATTTTCTTAAACTAATCCTCATCCATAGGTTCAGCTTCCTTCTTCTTCTTCTTTTTCTTTTTCTTGGCGCTGGCCGTCTCCTGCGCAGCCTGAGTGGCTTCCTCCATTGCTTCTTTCATCACTTCAATATTCTTCTTGGGAATGTCTCCAGTCTCGTAGAACTTCAGACGGTCTTCTACTTGCTGGCGGAGTTTTTCACCGAATATTGACGTTAGGCTCTCTGAAAATAAAAGTG